>OX596077.1:60958374-61413374 GCA_951394005.1 Protophormia terraenovae | reverse complement strand
ATAATGTTTATATACACAACCATTTTTGTTATATATAATTTCAGTAAGTTTATTTTAATTAATTCTAATATAGATATCTATTTTTTTCAAGTGTAATTATTTACAAATTTTGTGTGTCACAGTGTATATTTATAAATAGAATTCTTCTTATTGTGATTTTATTTTCTTTGACAAGAAATTGTGAAGGACATTTACTTACAACAATTGGTTCCGCACTTTGTGCTCCTGTCTGTGATTTTTTTTGTCATATAATATATATATTTGTATAGTAATTTTCGTTAATATTTTATTAAATAAATTTAAAAATAAATGAAATAAAAAAAGAAACACGTAACGATTTGTTTATATGAATACATTGAAATTATATTTGCAATAATATTTTACGATTTCAATAAATTTTTGCAAATTACCAGAGAAAGAATATCACAAATGGAATGAATGGCGATGATGGTGATTAAATAAGTATAAATTAATGATGATGAAGAAGTTTAGGAAGTGCAATTTGTTAATTAAAAAAAAGGTTTCAAGTGATTTTTTATTTTTAGTTTTTAAAAGAGTTTTTATTTTTTGATATTTGGCAACAAAAAAGTATAGTCCCCCCTAGTTAAAAATTTACTAGTTCATTCGCATTTTAAAGTTAATTATTAAAGTTTACAAAAACTTTTAAATTTCAACAACTTAAAAAAATTATTCAAAATGTCAAGAGATAAATTTATCATAAAGTTTAAGTTAGATTAAATTAATGAATTATTAAATGTTCTTTTATAGGAAAAACAACAATAACTTTTCATTATCTAAAGCGTTTTAAAACAAAAAGAAAACGAAAGGAAAAGAAAAGTAGAATGAAAATAAAACTATAAAATTGCCATAAAACTCTCTATGAAATATTGATATAGAATAAAAATTAATTAACATGAGACAATGGTGTAAATATGTTTGTATAAGGAAGACGACATACTGTCGCCATGACAATATGAGTATTTGTGAAAATTGTCATACTATATTCCGTTTTTAGCACAATAGGATGAAAGTAACACAAAACGCTTAATTATCACTCGTGTACAATTAGAAAACATGCAAAAGAATTTAAATGTTTTGTATTTATATCCTACACCACCCACAGTGCCACTTTTATCCAAATTAGAACGACAAAAATACGAAAATAAAAGCTTATTAAATGAAGTAATTTTGTTCGAATTTATTAGTAAACATATCATATATTATGGAAAAAATACTTAAAGTATTAGTAAGTGTCTATAGCGCGAACTATGGACTTTCAAAGTTGCAACCTTTAAAAATATTTTAATTGTATTTACAAATTTTGTAAAGAAGTATGTTAACTTTAACTTCATATATCTCAGTAAATACTGCAGATATTGATATGATTTTTTTGGTATGTAATATTTAATAAATGTATCCAAATTATTCTGCTATAATTTGTTAGGTTAAAAAATAAATACTAAAGATACAGTCTTTATTTAACAGAAATTATACTATTAAAAAATATATTTTTTGAAAAATTCCATTTTTAATGGACTGGAACAGAAAAGTTCCAACGAGTTCCAATTTATATTTAAAAATATTAGAAAAAAATATGGGGTACCTATTTTAGCAATTTTTTAAGAATTATTTAAACATCTTAGGATAATGGCTGAAAATTTGTTATGCAAGTGTTACACTACGATTGATGTGATAAGATCTTGCCACTCCTACTTTTAAAATATCCCTTATTTTAATAAATTTTACAAAAATATGCGGGAAATTTATACAAATAAATTCATTTTTTTTCAGTATGGGAGTGGCAGTGATTCTACCTGCCCATTTTTAGTGGGAATGTTTACGGCCTTATCTACTAACAGAATATAGAATTTCGGACCCATATCTACAAAATTGGATTTTTGTCGTTCTAAAACTGCCAAATGTGACACTGTGCTACCATAGGTGGTTGGAGTATTGTGCGTTTGTGCAGATGTTTATAACGCACAGAAAAAATCATCGGACCCTCATCTTAAAGTATACCGTTCTTCTCACAACAAACTTTCTGAGTCGATTTAGCGATGTCAGCCCGTATGTCTGGTCGGTTGGCTGGCTGTCTGTCCATGTAAATCTTGTGAACAAAGTACAGGTCGCAATTTTAAATATATCTTGATGAAATTTGGTACGAATAATTATTATGCCACAAGAACAAAGCCTATATTATTTCACCTAGCCCCCATATAAATGTCTTTCCGGAATATGGTTTAACGGGCATAAATGCCTTACCCTGCGGGAAATTTGAGTACAAATTAACAGCTAAACCATCACCAAAGTTCCAGTTGAGAACCAGTTGACACCACCACACTCACTAAATATCAGTTGAGAGTAAATTTTCAACAGGTGTTAAGTGCGTAATTAGCAGTTCGCGGGAAATAACAATCTGTGGCTGTGTGATTAGAGTTGAAGATTATAAAACGTTAGATACGTCAGAAGAACGTGGGTTCAATTCGGGGTGCCGCCATTGACATTAACGGAAAATTATAAAATAAAAATTAAAAAATAATAAAAAAGTGTTTAAAAATTGTTTTTTATATTAATCGATTCTGAATATGTCTTCTTGGACCAGTCCTGTGACCTGTCCTATGACCTATGCCAAGGGGCTAATTAGCCACTTCCAATGACAACCCCATGTAAAAGTGACAGGTTCCTCCCATATAAAGTTCCGGAATTGGAACTGTTTACTAGCCCTGAGAACCTGTCACGTGACTAATTTTAAAACGGTTCTCTTTCCTCTACGGTATATATAGCAATATTTTAATGAAATTCGGTGCAAAAATGTTTTGTATAAGATTCAATCTTTGTGCCAAATTCCGTCCAAAATTTACCATACACCCAGAGAAATATCAATCACATACGTGTTGGAAACGATACCATTCTGTATCAATAGTGAATCTACACCGTATGTGTTTAAATTAAACACTGCGTGTTCAATTCTTATTGAAAATCGATACCTAATTGGCACCAAGTTGAAACCATTTCGGTATCAAATTGTTAACTTACATATGTTTTCTATTAAATTTGTTAACGAAAGGTATTAAAAAGCTGTTACCGTAAATTACCAATGTGAGCACAACCGTTGTTGATTTTGAATCGAATTTTTTCCCTTAGTGTAGCTTCCATATAAATCCCTCTTCCAAAAATCGCTTCAAAGTGCATAAATCTCATAAAAATGTTAGTACTAACTTAATTTTCGACACAAATGACAATGCCAAATTTGTAAAGATCGGCCCATAATTTCCATTAGCTCCCATAAAAGGCCCAATTTCGGGAATAACCCAAAAGTGCATAAATTTATATAAATGTTAGTATCAATATTCTGTATTGGTATATTTTTTTTACACTTAATAAAAGTATCGGTCCACAATTGGCCACTGGTTTAATATAATACTCCTCCCCGAATTTTGATGCACATACACAATTGTTTAGGGTATAATATGGTCGGGCTTGACCGACTATATCTTTCTTACTTGTTTAAAAAAGCTTTTATTTCAAATACATTAAGTACGAATAGGTGGACTAAATTTTGCCGACCAGTGTATTTAATGCGTGTGGTGTCAAATGGTTCTCAATTGGAACTTTGGTGACGTGTAAGGTGTCAATTGGTACACAACTAGTACTGAGGGACCAATACTCCAATTGTTAGCAATTTCCCGCAGGGTAATATCCGGCTGTTTTAAGCCGTAGATATTTAATAGAAAAGTTCTTTTTATACCCACCATAAAAAAGATGGGGGGTTTATTGATTTTGTCATTCCATGTGTAACATGTCGAAGGAATCAGCTAAGACCCCACAAAGTATATATTTTCTGGGTCCTGGTTAGATTCGATCTAGTTATGTCCGTCCGTCTGTTGAAAGCAGGATAGGGCTCGAACGGGACAACGTAGGGGGCGAAATTTGGCACAAATATTTGTCTTATATAAGGTTTGTTTGGGATTGAAAATGGGCAAAATCGGTTAATAAATAAAAAAGTTATGGGATTATGCGATGTCCGTTTTATACTTTTCTGCTGATATTTCTTCAACGAAAGCATGTACGACAACGAAATTTTGAACGTATAGTTCGGGGATCGATACAAACTCGGAAACCAAAAATGGGCGTGGTCTGTCCACTTTACCGCCCACCACCCATATATGGTGAAAATCAACGATATTGTGTTCAAATAGTTCAAGGATCAATGTAAACTCGGAAACAAAAAATGGGCGTGGTCCGCCCACTTTACCGCCCCCTAACATATAACGTAAAATTTGAAAAAGTTGATGGTGGGTATATAGATTCGGCCGGGCCGAATATAACATTCGCGCTTGTTATAATTTCAATTGTCTTATTGTTCTAGATAAATTTAAGGTCTTTATGTGATACAAGGTCAGCTTTAATTGTATATCCTTATATAGATCGGGAATAACCACGCTTTGTTTGTTTTTAATTCTTCCATTGATATGGGTCTGATCAGGGTTTTAGAAATCTTCAGTTTTTAAAAAAGATATAGTTTTTATTAAGCATATTTATAAAGCTCACAAGACACAATACGTGAAAATGAATTTATATATTTGTATATGTGATAAAAGCTTTATATTAATATGTATTATAAATATGTATATTTGTATGTATCTGTACAAGAATATCTTTGTGTATAAAAACAGTGTGTGTATAAATTTAAAATAGAATTGAAAAATGATTATAAGTGTAACATGAAAGGACATTTTACATGTATCTATCTATAATGTATGGATATATAATGTTTAAATGCCGGAAGATGAAATCATGGTGATGATGATGATGATAATGATGACATAGACAATGTAACAATGGCATCGATATTGAAAATAAAATTAAAATCAATACGATGAATACAAATTAATTTGTAGCATATAAATATGTATGTATATATTGTGACAATGATAGTGATACGGTCAGTGTTACAGATAGGCGGACAATATAATATAATCATATGAAATGAAATGATAATAATGGTGAAGGTGATAAATTTCTCAAATACAATTATAACAATATATAGGCACTTTTTTGCCAGACAAACAATCCGATTTTGATTATACACAGTAAGTCTGTGTATGTGCTTTTACTTTTCTGTTTAAATGCATTTTTAGCTTGAGGTACTTACCAAAGGCTCATTACTTTTAACTAGTTGCACGATTTTAATAGTTTCTTCATCCTCATCCATTTCAATTGGCAATTCAGGTAGATGTGGATAAAAATCTTTTTGTGCAATGCAATCATGGGCATAAAGAAGACTCTGGAGGATGAACAAAAAAGGAAAAAAAAGCAATAAATTCGTCTAAAAAACACAAGCTATTTGATGAAAGCTTTTAAAAGACCTACTTGTAAATGCGGTTTTTGCAATAAATGAAATGCCTCACGACATTCATCATTCAAGTGGCAACGTTGTGATAACTGTTCCAATACCTCATAAAGAATCTACAAAAATAAATTCATATATGTATGTGTATGTAGTATATTACAATTTAAAAAAATAAGAATTCAAAAAAATTGTTTAAATAATTTGCTTACCATTGCTGATGTCGATAGTATGGGTGCCAGACGATCATCTCTTCCAACTTTAGCCACTTTACTATGAACATTGACAAGAGCATTGAGTTCTTTGGATTCGAGCAAAGCTTTTAAAAAATCTATTTCTTGATCATTCGATAGACTATCGGCATCCTTAAGGGAGGTTATAAGTTTTGATAGAGCTGTAAATTTAATGTTATTATATTACAGTTGTTATATTGTATTATGTTTCAATATTATGTTACCCGGATCGAAACTTGTGTCATTTGACGCCATTACTTCAGCTGTCATAATTCATATAATAAACGGCAGGATATTTTTGATATTTATTTTGGATTTTTTGTTTAGTTTTATAAATGGTCCTTCAGGAAATCTGAAAAAGAGATTAAAACTTATTTATTTGATTTGCAAGGATTTATGAAATAAATAAATTTATTTTAAAGAATATGTTCTAAATTCTAGAAAAAACTTTCTAATTGCAAAAATATGAGAAGAGATATGAAAAAGGATTTTTTTTAGCAAATTAGTTATTTAATGATAATATTTTTTAAACAAAACCTGGATTTTTTAAAAGTTATTAATGATACTCAAAATCAACATAAAACGAGAAACACCAAGACTGACCATATGATACCCTACACTAATGTGTCTGAGCATCAAAATTCGGGAAGGGGTTTTATATTAGGCTTGTGGCAAATTGTAGACCAACAATTTTCTTAAATGTAAAATAAAATATACAAATAAAGAATAATGCTGATAATAACATCTATATGATTTTTTACACTATAGGGCGATTCCTGGAAGCGGGATTATATAGGAGCTATGGTAAATTATAGACCGATTGTCATAAAATTTTACTACGTTGTTTCTGCTTAGATAAAACTTTATTTTGTTGAAACTTTCCTAACATTCGTATGGGATTTATGCAGGTTAAAGTGATTATCGGAAGATGGTTTTGTATGGGAGCTATGGTTAATTGTGGACCGATCTTTGGTACGAAGATTGATACTTTCACAGAACTTCTTTGTATATATTTTCATTGTAATATTCTTTGAGTCTATTGGTATACTTTAAGGTGGGTGTTGGATAACTTGTTCTATGCGTTACAAACATCACCACAAACACATGATAACCCAACCACCCAGCAAAAACTTGGTAATGACATGTAGTTACAGATGTAGTTACTTTGTAATGACAACAACATACTGAGTGCATTACATAGACGTTGTTTAGTAACTAATTATTTATAACCCGAATAAAAATAATTATTTATAATTAGATTTTTGAAAATATTAATTTTTATTGATTTTTATAATGCAGTTACCAATTCTAATATTTGAAAAATTTGCGTATGAATTAATTTGTAATCTAAAATAGTTTATTTTTATTACATTTATTTTATTAAATTTTTGGTTGTTGTTAAGTTTTTTAAATTAAAATTTAAAAATCTGTTTACAAAAAAAAAAAAAAAAAAAAAAATAAAAAAAAAATACATATTTTATATCCTACATTTCATTATTTATTTATAACCTAAAATGTAACTAGTTCCTATTGTTATTACTAATCATGACTTCATTAATGTTTTAAAATCAATGCACTGTTTAACCGCTTGGAAGTAATTAGTTATGGTAATGACATCTATGTAATGTATAGGGTAAGTAGTTGTCTCTAATGTCATCACCGTGTTAAAATAATGAGTTATTCAGCTAATGTGTAAGTAGTGGAGAGCCATTATATTAGCTTCTTAACTCATTACATGGCAACCAAAGTTTTTGCTGGGCACCTATGGTGGTGTAGGGTATAAAAAGAATATAAGTGTATAAAATTGTATGATATTTGATTTAAAGTCCATTTTTAGATTTACAAAGTGACTCAAATGCATGTGGAATCTGATAGGATTAATCGTTTTAAAAAAGTGTACAAAATGATTGGATTTAATCTATTTTGAATGCGCCTAGGTTATTAAAGTGTTAAATAGGAATAAACTAAATTACTCTCTTATTTCCCAAACTTTGAGACTATCTACTGTATTGACTACTTCGAGCAATTTATGCATCGATTGCATAAAGCACAAGTGCTTGCAAAAAAAAAAAAAAAAAAAAAAAAAAGAGAAAAGTATAGCCTGTAAAGACCGACCATATGATTCCCTACACCATTCCGATCCACATAATTATGCCAAAATAAACATATATGCCAAATTTGATCAAATTATCTTCAAAATTGCGATCTATACTTTGTGCACAAGGTTTACATGGACAGACAATCGGCCAGCCGCCCAGCCAGACAGACATCGTTAAATCAATTCAGAAAATGATTCTGAGTCGATTGGTGGGTGTTGGGATATTATTTCTGTGCGTTACAAACATCAGCACTAACGCGTAATACCCCAACCACTTTTGGTGTTGTAGGGTATAAAAATTTAATACATTTTGATATAGACTTCTCTGTATTTAACTGTTGAAAGTCTGCACAATAAGAAAGATGTGACAACTTTGAACTATGGTGTAAAAAATTTATACTCTATTGGTTTCAAGTTTTCTATGTTTAGATCAATGATAGCCAACTCAGCCCCAGGGCCCGAACATAATCGGCTTTATTACGAACGTCAACGAAACACTCAGCTTAGAGAGCAAAACATTGCTTCGACAGAGTAGGTTGTGAATGTATGTAAAAAATTATTTTTTAAATAATTTTAGTGTCTCTCTTTTTAAATATCGCTGGTTTACATCTATAATCCGTTAGTTTAACAAAATTTGTTTTGAAATAATTGTGTAATTATTAGGCGTAAACGTATATTCAATTTTAAGTTTGGAATTTTTAACTGCTTGCCAAAATTTTTGTTATCTGACAAAAATAGCTTGTGCTATTTAACTTTTATAGTTTTTAAGTTATTTGCATTTGAAATTACCACTACATATCTAAATTTTACAAAATCTTGGTCCAGTTTATTAAATATATATCCCAATATTTTCATCTAATTTTGATTTTGTAAATTATCTACCGAATAAAATAATTAGAAGTCAATATATTTTCCGAGACAAAAAAAAAAAAAAAAAAAAAAACAATTATGATTTTTTGTGTTTTTTTTTTACCGAAAAAGTGTCTACAATCTTTTCTTTTTAAAATAAAATGTTCTTAAAAGAACATATAATAACACAGGTCAACACTAAAAAAGTATTTCGAAAATCATGTTGCAGATATTGTAGGTATATCCCAATCACCAGGAACATTTCGGTTTTTTTTTTCATAATGTCACATTTTTAACACATTAAAAACCAAAGAAAATATGGTTCCATGATGAGTTTTTAGGTTACAAAATTTTTACCGAGTAATAGGTAGACGAGCTGTTTTATAGACAAGATATGGCGCTATTAAAATTTAGTACTAGTCAAGTCTCTAAATTGTCACACATATCTCCTAAAAGTCTTTAAGGTGGTAAAAATAAAGAAATTCTCTATAAACCCTCATAAAATTATTGAAAAATGAGGGGTAAGGAGTGGGTGTAGAGGAGAAAATGTGTATTTGGTATAACAAACAAAAGACCATAGATCTCAAAAATGGTAAACTTTTTAAAATCGCACTGACAGAAAATGCGAAGCCATCAAAAAATAACCATTGATATGAAACATGGTTCGGGAAGAAAAAAGGTCCACATGATATTGGGAAGGCCAAGAAAATTTAAAGCATATTGAAAAGAACTTTAAACATAGCCCGATTAGCTTAATGCTCTAACTATTTGGTGCGAAAAGTTAAAGCTATTGCGGAGTTAAGAACATATAAAGTCCAAAAAGTTCCAGACTGGAATGCTGCAAAAAATTTAGAAGCCAAGAATATAGGGCACGGAAATTAAAACCAAATTTCATACAAAAATATTCATGTTGTATAAAGAACGATGAAATTTCCGGGTCAAAATTTTTATGTTGCTCATGCTTGGGGAAATGTTAAAGATAAATTTGGGAACGAAATTTCCTAAAGAATTCGTGGTGTGGCGAAATTTATGTAGTTGCGGCAAAAGAAGCAAGTCATTTGTTACAGTGGACTCTATAAGTACCGAAAAATACATCAAAGAATCAAAGAATACATTGCAAAAAAACTTTTACTTTTATAAGAGAGCACAATGTGTCCAAATATTTTTGGCTTTATTTGGCATCATGTCACTATGTAAGAAAGCTCTGGAGTGGTACCAAAGCAATAACATAGTTTTTGTACCAAGAGAGGTCAATTCTCTAAATTGTCCGGAGCTAAGACCAATGAAGAGATATTAGACTTTTGTGAAAAGAGAATCGAAAAGGACAAAAGAGTTGTCCCAAAATATCAAAGATTTTAAAAGGAGATGGGCAAACTTTTTCAAAAAAGTGACTGAAACTACTATCAAATCTCTAATGGAAGGATTATCTAAAAAAGGTCTACGAGTTCATAAGTAGTGGACAGAAGTATAAAAGTTATATTTTCCGTGATCTGTAGTATAATATCAATTCAATGTAGAAACAATTGAAACCCTAAGATCAAACGTTTCCAAATTATTGAATTTTATATATGTTAAGATTTTTTCGATCGCACTCCTTATTAAGAAGCAGCAATATTCTGTCACTAAAACAGAATTCCATATAATCTCTCAGTAACAACATCTTGGTTTAAAATCCCCTATTGTTCTTGTCTTTTTTTATATTTTTTCAGTGTTTTTAGCAATGTTAAATACTTTTAGGTACTATGGAGGGCATGTTAGAGAGATTGCATTATTCTTTCTCTATAAAATACGGATTCATAATTTTATAATTATATAACCTAAAAATTTCATCGAGGTACATATTTCATTTGTGATGTGATGGAAATGTTTCATGTAACTTTTTTCACTACATTTAGTCTAAGAAGTATGAATTAAACAAAATGATTCAATATATATTTTTTTCTAATTTCTTGTTAGCTTTGTTATTTAAACTTGGATTCTCTGTCAATGCAATTTTAAAAATTTTTGAAATCTTGTATACACCCACTCCTTATCCCTTATTTTTCCTTGGTTTTATGAGGACTAAGTAATTGAGAAATTCCCATGTCATGCCTATAAAGCAGGTGTAACTAATTTTCTCTACCTATTACCTACCTATTTTATAACCTAAAAACTCCTCAAGAAAGCAAATTTTCTTTGATCCTCAATGGGTTAAAAACGTGACGTGATGGAAAATTTTCATTTGACTTTGTACACTATATGAATCCTAATGAATAGTCATTTTTCAGAATTATTCGAGATATAAAACTTTTCTGCGATTTTGTTAACCTGTGTAATTTAAATATGTATGTACATATTTATCTATGGTACAGGCTAAATATTATCATAAACGTTACTTTATTCGCAATAGAGTAACTTTCTTATTTGAAGTATTTCAAATAATAACAGTACCATTTACATATATCATAAGATCATAGATTATAAGAATTTTGAAACACGTGTGATAATTACCATTTTTTTTCACTTTTTTGTTTATTTTATCTCAATAGGAATTTAAATTGAATTTCCCTCACATTCTATTGTGAAATGTTTGCGCTAATTTCACTATCAACAAGTTAAAAAAAACGTAAGCAAACTAAAGCACAACAAAATCGGTCAGCACAATGCAGTTTTTGTTTCTTCCTTCCCTTCCCCACATTTTGTGATTCAAATACTTAGTTCTAAAATTATACAAAAGTCGTGGGCCATAAATATTTTTGGTTTGTAACAGTTTTTGATTGGCGTCTTATATTCTGGTTGATTATAGTTTTTGGCAACCAAATGTCGCCTGTTGATAAAAATTAAAAACTACTGAGAAAAAGAATTAAACCCTACAGTGGAAATATTCATAACAAAAAATTGGGGAAAACGTATTTGTTTAGCAAAGTGTCATCATACAGTTGTACTACGGTCCGCATTTAGTCTGCAGCAATTTAAATTCATATAAGAAAATGGCAAGAGGTAGGAGGATGCAAAGGGAGATGTCAATGATAAATGCATTTTTGCAATTACACATAAATTATACACAGTAAGTGTCGGTAATTGGGTTGTAGTGATTGCACAAACACTCATAAACAATACGAGTAGACGAGTACATTGTAATTTATTCAAACACACAGTCAAAGGTAAATGTAAATAATAAAATCAATATGTAGATTGAAAGTGAACGTTTTATTGTTGGCTTTTTCAACGTAAAAAGTTTATTTTAAAATACTCAGTTGTTGTTACTAATGTAACAATATTTATTGTATATATTACACTATGCGACAAATTGAGGATCATCGCGACATAAAAGTCGATTAAAACTTGAGTTTAATGGGTTAAAATGTTCTACAGAAATTTTCTACGTCGAATTTAACTAGGGGTCACCGAAGGTCTAAAGTTCATATGGTGAAGCATTTATAAAAAAAAAAAAAAAAAAAAAAAAAATTAAGTTAATGAAATTATTAGTAATTTTGTTTACGCTTCCTACAGAACTTTTAATTATATTTTATATTTAATAGCCTAGTTTAAGGAGTTTATGTAAGAAATGTGGGCAAATTTTATAATTTTCTTTTTTAACAACACCTGATAAGTCGGATGAATTTTGTACCTTTGGAGACCCCTAGTAAAATTTGACGAAGAAAATATCTGTAGAACATTTTAACCCATTAAACCCAAGTTTTAATCGACTTCCATGCCATTTCTTAAAAAATTACTTATTAGATACGATAAATGAATTGAAAGTTCTAATGAAATATTCCCCATTAAATGCTCTAAATATTAATGCAAAAATATTTTAGCTTCGAATTATATTTATATTACTTTTTTTCGATTTATCTGACTACCTTGGTGCAAAAATAAAAAAAGTTTAGATGGTCCCGGTGGGCTTCGCTAACCCTTTTTAAGCGATAGCTAATATTAACTACTTCTCCAGGACCTATCCTTGATATGATAAGCTTGATGTTCACAACAACATTGGTATCTCTATACCAAATTTTGTATTTGTTTTTTGGATATACCATAATGAATATTTTCTTTGTATTTAGAGACACACAGGATGGTGCTTTAAGAAAATCGTTTGAGAGTTTTAAAAAAGTGGGTGTGAAATGTAGGCATGATATCCAACCGAGATCTAACTTAACCTATAACCACCTTCGGCATCGATACTATTTGTGTGTCAAATTTCGTGAAAATCGGTTTAGCCGTTTAAACGTATTGACGCACAAACAAACAAACTTACACTTCATTTGTATAGTATATGAGTGATTCCATGTTAAAACGGACAGCAATCGGATTTGACATCTCCGATTTTAGCGAAATTCATTACAAGCATTGACCATTGGAAGTGTTTCCGAAAACATGAAATTTCAGACACATGTCTCTTTTCGGTCCAGAAATATGACGGTTTAAAAAACGAACAAATGTTAAATATTTTACAAATGAATACTTATTTAACTTCTAATAACTTTTTAAATATACATGGTAGATTTCTAGTTGCTACTGCATATTAAAGACAAAGATATTACCTTCATAACGATATATAAAAAGTTTTTTACATCAAAAGTTCAAAGGTCAAAGTTGGAGATAAAAAAATTTAAACTATTATATCTCAAAAACCGGTATTTTTAAAATTCTGAAAAAATTATATATTATTGACATAATTTTTTTCCACATGGATATTAAATTTTTAGGTTGGAGTTATGGATAAAAATAAAATCCAATTATTAATAACTCCTAAGCAATAGAAAATAAAAAGTTAATTTTAGTGCAATTTTAAAAACAAGGACATTATCTTAAAAATTATATATAGTGAGTTACTTTAGATCGAAAGTTCAAAGGTCAAAATAAGACTTACAAAAAATAAACCATTGTATCTCTGAAAACGATATTTTTAAAATGCTAAAAATTATTATATAATATTAATACAACTCTTTTTCATGCCTGTGCAAAATTTCATGTTGGACACTCATTTAGTTCAGAAGTTATGTAACGAAATATAAACTGAAGTCAAATTTTGTATTAAAAATTTTATTTTTTTTAAATATGTGTTCATAGAAAAAAATATTTCGAAATAATTTTTGTAAATATTTTAAATTTTACATACAAAAAATATACCTTTTAACGTATTTCGCTTCATAATTCCTAAACCAAAAGAGGCTCCAACTTGAAATTTGGCACAAATATAAAGTAGAGTTACATTATTAACATATGTAATTTTTAAGGATTTTAAAATACAGTTTTTGAGATATTAAGCTTTAATCTTTATATTATCGATTTTGACCTTTGAACTTTCGAAGTATATAAATATTTAACTTGCCGTTTTAAAGTCAATGTGTTTTTCTATTAAACGAAATAAAAATACAAATTGTACAATGTATATTTTAGAAGTTATAAGCAATAAAGTGTGATTACTTTTGGAAAAAATTCAACCACTTTTTGAGTTTTGAAACGTCATATTTTTAGACCGGGAGGATTCTTCTCAGAAAAATTGTGATTTGAGCAACATTTTCAATACTTAATACGAATTTCATTGAAATTGGAGAGAGCATGTTTTTACATAGAGCCAATGGCGGTATATACATGTGCCAAACTGATAAATTGAGAAAATTACTTTTTTAAAAAGTTGGCGTAAAATGTGGGTGTGGCATATTATGAAGTCCTTATGTAGCTCATATCATTAGTAATAAGATACTCCATAGGTTTGTTAGTTTGGATGTAATGACGACTCAAATATAGACTTATATAATCGAAAGTGGGCGTGGCGATTAATATTTTTACATAGAGTCAATTACGTTCTACATATGTGCTAAATTTCATGCTTTTCTTCCCTTCACAAGTAACGATATAAATTGAGAAAATTACTTTTTTAAAAAGTAGGCGTAAAATGTGGGTGTTTATATGGTGAAGTTCTATTATAGCTCATATCATTACTAATAAGATACACTGTCTCCGCACTAAGTTGTATGTTTATAGGCTTGGTAGTTTTGGGTGTAATGATGTCTCAAACATAGGATTATATTCTTGTCCAAAGTGGGTGTGGCGAACAACAAAGACATATTTTTGGACAGGGCGAATAAAGATCTATACTTATGAAAAATTTCATGAAAATAGCTTTAGTAGTGAAGTGATAAATAGAGAAAATTACTTTTTTTAAAGTGGGCTTTAAATTTAGGTGTAACATCGCGATTTAATATAGCCTATAACCTGCTCCGACACCGGTACTGTGTGTGTGTTAAATTTCGTTAACATCAGTTCAGCCGTTTAGGCGTGATAGATACACAAGCAAACAAAATTATGCCTCATTTTTATAATATACATACATTAGATTACCCATGAAATGTATGAGATTTACAAAAGTTTTGATTTAGTTTGCTCCACCGGGCAGTTTCTGGCAGATGGGACTAAAAATAATATAATAAAAATAATATACAATAATCCGGATAATTGATTGCAGACCCCAATCCGAATTATCTTCATACAACAAATAAGGTTGTATGAAGTCTCAAATATATAAATAATTACACAGAGATACAAAATGAGAAAAAAATTCTGCGGCACGGTGTTTCTCAGTCAATTCGGATACACGGTATTAATATGTACTAAGCCTCTAATCCACTTTTTTTGAATTGATTCTAGTTCTCGCGATAAATCGCGATTTGTAAAATTAAGGAGACTGCACTATATATTGAAGCATATCTCGAAAACGACTTGTTTGATTTTGTTACAAAAATAGCAAAAAATTCCCATTGAAATTATCGTTAAGTCGTTCTTACTTTACTTTTTTATATTAAGCCCATATTTTGAGACAAAATTAAATTTTATACAAAAGAACAATTTTTTTTTAAAAATTATAAAAATTCGACGGTATCAAAAATTAAAATTTTTATTTCAAATTAGTGAAAATACTCATTTACAAGTTACATATAAAAATTAAAAAAATAATTTTGTGATTTTTAAAATTTTTCTATGGAACTTGTAAATGAATATTTTCACTAATTTGTGAATAAAATCAAAACTTATGAATTATGCAAATATGTCTCATTTTATTTGAAACAAATTTGTCTTCACGATCAAAGAATAAAAACTTTAATTTTTGTTACTTTCGAATTTTTATGATTTTTAAAAAAATGTTTTTCTTGAAATTTTATGTAAAATTTAATTTTTTCTCAAATGATAGGCTTAATATCTCTATAACCGTTAACTGTATTAAAAAATAATGTAAGAACGACTTGAAGATAATTTTAATTGAAATTTTTTTGATATTTTTTTAAACAAAATCAGATAAGTCGTTTTCGAGATATGCTTCAATATATACTGCAACCTTCTTAATTTTACAAATCGCGATTTATCGCAAGAACTAGTCAATTCAAAAAAGTGGATTAGAGGCTTAGTACAAATTAATACCGTGGATTAGAGTCTTAGTACATATTAATACATTGTATCCGAATTGACTGAGAAAACCCGTGCCACAGAATCAGTGTTTCCCTGTGTTATTAGTAATATAAATAAAAATGTTCTTTAATATTTGTAAAAATTTAAAAAACAACAAGTGTATGGTGAAGAAGAACTAAAATGTGGAATAAAAGCAACTTAGTAGATAATTCTAGTATTTAATTAATAAATATACTTCTGGATAAAAAATATTGAAGCAGGATGAAAGAAGTTCATGTATAAATTTTTATTTTGATTGATTATAACATAACAACAAGTCATAGTAGGCTAAAAAATTATATGTTAAAAAGTTCTGTGTTTTATTTTCAATAAAAAAGCTTATATAATTTTTGTTCGCAAAATGTTAAATTAAAGAGTTATATCGCAATAAAGATATTAGTTACTTTTAAGACCTTTCTCAGGACAAAGGCGACTGGCCGGTTTACGACCAATCGACCAAATTTCTGCACATATATTATTTTTTAGCCCCATCTACAAGAAACTGCCGGTGGAGCAAGCAGAATCAAAAATTGTATATTCATAAATAAATAAACATTTTAAAATCGATTAATTAACTACTTTAGTTACCTGCCTACGTAGATATGAAATGTTAATTACAAGTTTTATACAATATTAATTTAAACTACATACATATGAATACAAATAGAATCGTTATTTGTTATTTGTTTAGAAATTTGTTTAAAGCTTTCATTGTTTAAAGATTAATGGATACAAATGTCTAAATGATATTTGATCACGCTAGTTGTATTTTTTTCAAGTAACATTTCCAAACAATATGTTTACTTTAAAAATATTTCTATTGAGGGAAATGTAACATTGCAAAATCACGATATCTATTTTTCGAAAAATTTAGTTTTTAACTTGTTAACATATGTACAGTACCGAGCATAAAAAATGCAACGCTAGGCTATATGATTTTTGATCGTATTGATTAGGGCTATAAGGTTATTAAATTAGCTAATTCTGTTGTGATCTTATTCTTTGCGGTCTTAGCCAAATTTTTTATATCATTTTGTTCTAAATTGTTACGCATACGAATAGTTATTAATTTTTTTAATGTTGTAAATTTAGGCAAAAAAAAAGCAACCCCTAAAAAATCAACAAAATTTTTAGAAAAATATCCTGAAAACTATGTTAATTACAAGTCTTCGGTTTACCGCAGACTTATGCAAGAAAATTCATTAAAAAAAGTTCGTACGTACAACAGAATGTCATGGTTCCCAGATTTTTTCGAGTCATATCCCCAAATAGTGAATTTTCATCCCCAAAAATCTCCACTAAAATAATACCTTAATTTTTAAGATTAGTATAAACTACATTTAATTTTATTTGTGCTTCAATGAATTTTTTCCAAATACACTCCCCGAAATATTTATAAGACCAAAATAGTTTTTTATTATTTTATTATCAAAAGTTAGTCATTTGTATTCCAAAATTTATCAAACCAATTCAGATTTCAATGCCAGGATGGTTGAAGAAATTTAAGCGTCGACATGGAATTAGATTTTTAAAAATTACGGGCGAGAAATTGTTTTCGAAACCTCATCTTGAATTTTTTTTTTAAATTCGCGATTAAATTGCGATTTGATTCCTAAAAATTTAAGTTGATAGTCACTGTAAAAATTGTATTATTTATAAAATCTAACACTTAGAAAATATTTTGATATAAATGTTGTTAAGATGAATAATATGAAAAGCACGAAAGGTTGAACTATATAGATTTTGATATCAATTGTTTTCACAGAATTTTTTTTTAGATAAATAAAATTGCTACTCTTCTACAGCGAAAAATCACTTGAGAATTTACATATCTTTCGTCGTATATTAGCCGCGTTGAGGACATTATAAGTAAGTTTTAATTGTCAATAAACACTTCAAATTTTGAGTTATTGTTTATAGTGTTTGTATAGGTTCATATATAAATTTTGTGAAAATATCTAAGTCGAAATATTACAAATTTCAGTTTAGTTAATCATTAAATGAAAATATGAAAGACGAATCATTTACTAATCGGTATTTTCTGACGACTATTAGTTTCAGAGATATAATTGACCAAAGATATACATTTCCATACAAATTGATGATTTTTTTAAATAGATTTTTTATTTTAGCTTGAAAAATATAATTCGAGATGAGATAATGAGAGTTAATTGTTGTTGAATTTCTTAATTTTCAGTTAAGTATTGTTCCAATATTTTATAACTTAAAATATGGAGCGCTATTTGATGAAATTTTTCGAAATTATGCTTTAATGGTTCATTATATTAAATAACTAAATATTTAATTTTTTTTTTTTTAACAAAAAGGAGACAGGAAAAAATCTTCTATAGTCCGCATTGGAGTCTGCAATTTATTGTCCGGATTATCAAATTTATATTGTGTTTAATATTTTGTCAACTTTTTCAAATTTTACGTCATATGGGAGGGGGCGGGAAAGTGGGCAATAAAGTGGGCGGACCACGCCCATTTTTTGTTTCCGAGTTTACATTGGTCCTTGAACTATTTGAACACAACTTCGTTGATTTTCACCTTATATGGGAGGTGGGCGGTAAAGTGGGCGGACCACGCCCATTTTTGGTTTCCGAGTTTATATCGATCCCCAAACTATGTATACAAAATTTCGTTGTCGTACATGCTTTTGTTGAAGAAATATTAGCAGAAAAGTATAAAACGGACACCCTGTGTTTCTAGTTTTTAGCCCATAACTTTTTTGTTTATTAACCGATTTTGCCCATTTTCAATCCCAAACAAACCTTATATAAGACAAACATTTGTGTCAAATTTTGTCCCCCTACGTTTTACCGTTCGAGCCCTATCCTGCTTTCAACAGACGGACAGAAGGACGGACATAGCTAGATCGACTCAGAATCTAACCAGGACCCAGAAAATATCTACTTTGTGTGGTCTTAGATGATTCCTTCGACATGTTACACACGGAATGACAAAATCAATATACCCCCCATCTTTTTGATGGTGGGTATAAAAAGGCATTTAAAACTTTGTTCAGAATTATGTTCAGACGAAATTTTGAAATAGAAAATGACAATTTTAATACAATTAGGGCTTGATGCAGCACAACAATTAAATTGTTTAAAAATAAAATTCGTATGAAAATTACTAATTTTTAAAAAGATTTTTTGAGTAGTTTTCATACAAATTTTATTTTTAAACAATTTACTTGTTGTACTCAATCAGGCCCTTAATAAAAAACTACATTCTCCTGCTTTCGAAATCGATCAGCAAATCTATACATGACTTAATATTTATAGAATTCTTATAGCTCATTCTCTCAAATCGATTTTTTAGAAACAACTTAACATTTATAGTTGATTTAGTTTTGTAGCATAGTGTAATGTTTAAAAATAATTTTTAAACTATGAAAATTGGTAGTATTCTTTAAAGTGAAAAAATCAAGAAGTCTTGAATAAAGTCCCATGTGTTTCTTATATAAAAGCTCTACAAAATTTCATATTAAACCTTTTAATAACCCAGATAGTCTAATAATAAATAAACAATTTTGGGAAACTATTAGAAAAATTCCACTTCGTCATTTCCCCTACAGTTTCCCTGAAGTTTTTTAAAAAAATAGTTAATTTCTTTATGTTTAATTTTTTAATAATTTTTAGTTACATAATCAGAGCAGAACAATTTATTTTCTTTGTGTAAAATTGCATATTTTCTACCCTTTTGTAAAGATATTTATTGAAATATTGCAATTTTAAGATATTTATTGTTGAATTTTAATGTATAACTATTCCAATATAAACCAAAATTTTTGAATGTATAGTTTAATAATATATAGGAAAAATATTTGGGAAAAAATCATGTTATTTGTTACAAAGGTCATGTAATTTGTTCCAAAAAATTCGTACAAAGTATTGTATAGAGCAGGAAAAGTTGTTCAATTTTGTTATTTAATAAAAAGGAAATTTGGAAATCGAATGAGAAATGTGTGTTATATATTAAAAATCTGATCCAAATTTGCGGACAAATTTACGTTTGTCATCAATATTTGCTTCAAGTTATCAAAGTTTCTTCGCTGAATGCAGTATTCGCTAAATCCATCCAATTTCCTTTATAACAGTGTAAGAATTTATTCCAGAACCAAAATCAAGGGATATTTGAACATTATTGCGATACCGGGCATTCAATAATATCGTATTATTACGAAAAAAATATATATATATTTAGCTGTTGATTCCATCACAATAACGATCGAAACTTGTTACGATATTTCAGTCGAAAATTCTTACTCAATTATAAATTATCAAGTTAAGCCAAACTATTATGAATATTTCATCGCTTTTTTATAGAGAATTTTTGTAAAATTTAAAATAAATAATAATTTCAAAAATAACAAACTTTATTGAAAAATTTCCAAAAAAGTTGAGAAAAATATCAAAATTTAAAAGAAATTGGAATTTATTACTAATAGTTATATTATCTGTAGATTTCATGAGTTTTATTCTATATGCAAGAATAGAAAATCATGTTATTTAACAATACCAGGCGCGGATCCACGGGGAGGGAAAAAAGGAAATTTCCCTCTCCAAAATGAAAGCACTTGATGAAAAATCTGTACTAAATCATACAATTTATGGAAAAAGTTAATTTTCCTAACTGGGAAATTTCCTTTTTTCCCTCCCCGTGGATTCTATTCTATTTTCCTCCCCCAAAAGCTTGAGCTGGATCCGCGCCTGAACAATACTATAGTTTCCAACCTTTTTCAATAAATATTGTTATCAAAATTTGAAAAATCATGTTGATTTGTATAGTGTTACAATTTTTTTTTGCTCGCTCAAATTTAGAACTGATTTTACTAAACGTTTAATAATTTTCCCTACGTACAAAAATATTCGACAAAATTATATACAACAGGTGCCTATGCCCACTAATAATAAAACCACAATAGAACTGTTAGATCGGGTATAAGCAAAAAATATGCGAACAAACATAATATCACATAGCGTTGTATTTTTTATGCTCGGTACTGTATGTGTTTGAAATGACTATGTAATATTTTCGAAACATCCGCTGAGGCACTCTTATCAAATTGATTGAAAAATGTGCTTTCAGTTTTTTCCCATTTGGTCTGGATTTTATATGGGAGTATCTAAATTTCGCCCATAGTAAAGCCATTACTCTAGTATATTTCACCATAACTCAAGAACAGTGTGTACGATTGACATCACTGATACACCAGATGTAGACTAAAAAAATCTTCGAGCCACCTTAACCTTATTTTTTTTATATGCTCAATAGTTTTGAAATTACTGTCCGAAAAAAATTTCTTTTGATAAATGAAAACATCAAAAATGTTTTAGTTTATTATCTTTCTCTTAAAGCTAGTAATGCTGCGAATAAAATGAGATATGATTTTGTTCACAGTTAAGTTAAAATAACCATGTATGTAGGGTTTGGGGTTTCCCGTGATATTTTGTTTCCCGGGAAACGGGAATGAAAAATTCCATTTCCTGGGAATTGCCGGGAATCCCGGGAAACTTAAAATATAAGAAAAAAGCAATGATTTTTTATAAAGAATGTTATTTTTATACCCACCATCAAAAAGATGGTGGGTATAAAAAAATCAAAAATGGGCGTGGTCCGACCACTTTACCGCCCACCTCCCATATAAGGTGAAAATCAACAAAATTGTTTTCAAATAGTTCAAAGACCAATGTAAACTCGGAAACAAAAAATGGGCGTGGTCCGCCCACTTTACTTCCCACTTTACCACCCTCTTCATTATAACGCAAAATTTGAAAAAGTTGATGGTGGGTATTTAGATTCGGCCGGGCCGAATATTTGCGCTTGTTTCTATTCAGTATTATAATACAACATTATAAATCACATTCATGATTAATTAATAGAAAATAAAACGATATTAAAGTATTACTTCCAATTTAAAAAAAAATGTATATTTCATGCAAATAAAATAAGTGCCTATTGTAAGCAAAGGTTTCAAAGATTTAATTCTTTAATTCACTTTTCAAAATCGAGTTAAATTTATTATCTCAGTCATTTCTTTGATGCATTCATAACAGTTCAATTCATAGACTTAAATTCTTTGACTACGCAATAATTAATTGCTTAAAGAATGCACTACCAATTATAAAATTCAAGCTTTAAAAATATTTTGAATCATTAAGATTTTCTTCTATTTAAATCTTTTACGAATTAAAGAAAAAATATTTAAAAAATATAAATATTTTCATTGAATTTGCAGAAGATTTGATTTAACAAAAATTCAATGATTTCTTTATAAAATGATTCAGTAGAACTATGATTAGATTAGATTAGAATAGCGTTATGGAATAAAAAACTAATATTTCTAATATTTAATTAAAAACTGTATACTTCAGATTTTTAACTTAAATAGATTTTCATGCTAAAAAATTCAAAAAAGATCATCATCTGTGGCATAAATTTCAGTATAGTTTTTCTTTGAAGTTGATTCTCAACAATATTTTGTGGTCAATTGATATAGTGTTATTGTCAATAATAATGTTAAGACGAATATTTTTGAAAAATAAAATACATTCGTAGTTACATGTTTTAAATTTAAAATTTTGAAAAAGTAGCGGTATGTATTTCTGACATTAAAAGAAAAGTTGTTGTCGATTTTTTCATTTGAACATTTTTACATATTTCAAATTTATGTTTATTATTGCCGAAAATATTCTAAAGTCGTGCTTTTAAGATAGTATAAAATCATGTTATACAAACTGGACGTTAAAATGTCGAAAAAATCTAAAGATATTGGCAAAAAAATATGTAAAAACCTTTCAGAGCCAAGAGATTTAAATGGAGTTTGAAAATGGTACATCATCACTAAAATTTTTAAAAGATTATAGCAATATGTAGTTAAAAACTCGTGTACTTGAAATGTGAATTGACAAAATAAATCGTCTTTTTCCTAATGAAAAGTCGTCAAATATGAATTTTCATCAGCGCACCGATGAAATGTTTTTGAATAATATAAAATATCACTTGTATCGAATTTCATGTATGTATATTTTGTATTAACATCAAAAATTGCTTTAGTAAGTAATGTGTTTATAATATAAACTTTATATTAATGTAAAATTTTCACTGAGGCGATATAAACATTAACATTTTTGCTATAGGATTGTAAAACTACGTGAATATTAAATTTCCCGTTTTCTCGGGAAAATTGAAAAAAATTCCCGGGAATTCCCGATGAAAAATTTACGGGAATTCCCGGACCACAAACCCTACATGTATGCTTACATTTAACTAATACAATAATAATAATTTAAGAAATACAGTGATATGCAAAAAAAATCCATTCTTTAAGTACAAATAGTAATTCACCTATTTATATGGAATTTTTTAGTTTTTACAATTAAGACTATAACTCAAGAATCGTTTGCACGATTTATGGCGCTTTGCGTTACAAACCACAGACCATTAAATGTTTACCCATCGAATGCTTTAAGGATATTTGTTGCGCCTACATGAGATATCTTCTACAGAGATTTTGATGAACGAATAATATGCTTTCAATTATTTGTAAAATAAAGTTGACCTTCCTGATTTTAAAAGAAACAAATTTAAAGGAAAGTGTTTCTAACAAATTTCTAACAGATTTTTATATACGAAAATATATATAAAAAAATATATAATACATTTTCAGTTCCCTACCATTTGTTCTGGAATCATCAACATAAATATCGCTGAAGCTTCCTGACCCAATTACCTTAGGAAGTTGAAATTTTGCTCAAATGTTCTTTTATAATTTTAGGTGCGTTTAAATGTGTGTGTAGTTTTCTTTATATAATGTTTCTCCATACTAATGTGTATGCGTGCACAGTTCGCATACAGTTTTAGTGTAGATATCATTAATTTTCTTTAAGATTTTTAAGTTAAAAATGTAGAAATATACTTTCTGGTAAAATATCGTATACATACATATATTTTATGGCCGATGAACGATTTTGCTTCATAATTTTTTATAATGGAACTGAGAACAGATTCGTATTAAATTACATATGATCCACCTATTTTTGTTTAAAGAAGGATGTTGTTGCAGACCAGTGTTATTAATACTGCTTTTTAAAAATAAACTTTTTTCATTTATTTTTAGATAATAAACAAGTTGCTAAGAAAGAAAACTGCAAATAATATGCGTCAAAAATTCCTAAGTTCAACGGCCCAGAATATATATGTACTATATACATATATATGTACTATATTTGTATACATATATAAATAGACATTGTGTACCATAATAAAATATTATTTTTGTTTTAGCAAAATAAATACAAACGTATGAAATGTAATGAAGCGAATGTAAAAAGTTTTTTTCGTTTTTAACAAAAACTGACCTGGGAGAATAAAATAAAAGTAAGAAAGTAAATCTATCAAACATAGCATTAAGACACTTATTTTTTTTTTATTTTTTAATGTATTTTTGTTATGTGTGTGAAAATATATGAGTAGATTTTTCTAAAATTAATAACGTGCATAATAAATGATTGTAGTCCAAAAAGTTTTGATTTCCATTGTGTCGAAAAAATTTTTTTTAAGCGCTAAAAAACATAAATCTAAGGTTATATATTTAAAGTTACATTGTTTTATAATTTTTTTAAGTTTTTTAAAATATTAGATAATGAAAAATGCGAAACTCATAAATAGGACCCTTGGAAAAGTTCAGATATTCGTTAATCCAAACATTCAGTTATAAATCGTCGATTTACTTACTGTCAAAATATTTTCATTTCGTGGTTTCAATGAATACTTTTTAAATTTGTTAGTATTATTCACCCTGATATATTTATTTTGTAGAATTTTTCAATGCAGTGAAATTTCTCCAGACCATGACCCGAAAAGTTTAAAATTTGGATTTGAAGCATATTCTTGCGCAATAATGTTAAATTTGGAATTATGCTTTGAAATTTGAGAATTACAAAAATAAAAAAAATTTTCAAAAATAAAAAAAATATATATATATATCGACCATTCCAGGAAAGAACGCCCGAAAAAGTATATTTTTTTACTTGATGGCTTTCAATTTCGATAAAAATTTGTATACAAGAACTCCATTAAGCCTTTTATCAATTTCAGTTTCCAGTTTTGTGAAATTGTAAAAACTCGCGATTTAATTTCGCTTTTTAATTTTCTCAAAAACCAAAAAAATTTCAAATGTATGTAACTTTGAATAGCAATATCTCTGGAAAGACTTTGTGAATTTTAATGATTTAAACGGCCTTAAAATTTCGCATATGTGGCTTTACGACGAACGTTTTAAAAATAAGAAAGATTTTTTAAAAATGCATTTTAATGCAATTGCATTTTTCAAATGCATTTTTTTTAAATATGCTATTAAAATTTTTTAATTTTTTAACATAAATGAAAAGTTTTGGAATCTTTACATTAAAATAAAAGTGTCAAATTTTTGGGACGCGAAAATCTTATATGCATAATTCAATTTTATAAAAACATGTTTAAAATTTTTCATATAAAATTAAATTTTTTTCTTGTTTTTGAAATTTTCTTTAAAATTTGTATAAAAGTTAACAAAATATAAAAAGTATGCAATTTTAAATATTCATATCTCTTGAAGTTATTGATGGATTTTTGTAATTTAAAAGGTATTTAAAATGCCATTGTATATTTTTTGTGTAATTTTGTCAGCATTTCAAAAACCACGTCTTCGATCCATAATATTTTAAAAATATAAATGCAGTTTATAGATGCATTTTTGTTAGTTGTGAATTTATTAAATTTTAATTTTTCAATAGTGTATTTAAAAATGCTTTGTTTATTATAACTTAAAACAATAAATAGTCTGATACATAAAGTTTTACTATTTTTCAGGATTTTTTAAAAAATAACACAATAATTTTTTTTTTTTAACAAAATACGTAAAGATACTCATAATACCAGAAAAATATAATTTTTATATGAAAAAATTTAAACTAGTTGAAGAAGAGGGGAAATTATGCACAGTACATGTGTGCGTCCCAAAAATTTGAGATTTTTATTTTAATGTAAAGATTCCAAACTTTTCATTTATGTTAAAATATTAAAAAATTTGAATAGCATGTTTAAAGAAAAATGCATTTAAAAAATGCAAATGCATTAAAATGCATTTTTAAAAAATATTTTTTATTTATAAAATATTCATGTTTAAACTAACATAATTACAGTTCAAACGCCGTTTAAATCACAAATTTCTGCAAAGCCTTCCCAGAAATATTTGTATTTAAAGTTGTATACTTTTTAGATTTTTTAGATTTTTTCAAAAGTGAAAAAGCGAAATAAAATCGCGAATTTTCTGAATTTAGCGAATCTGAAAACGGAAATATTTATAGACACCTATAGACCTTATACGAATAAAATTTTACAAAAATCGGAGGACACTTGGTATATCTTTGGGCGTTCTTTCATTTTTTTGAAAGTTTAAATTTGTAACTATTTGACTCCGTAAATATTTTTTCAAAATTCTTTCTTTACACAATTTTGATGTTTTTTGTTGATCTCGGCTCGCAGAATCCTCTTATATTAAAATCTTTGAAATCGGTTCAGATATAAGGAATCAGGATAGTTTTTAAGAAATTGTATACCATAGGTGTCCAACTTTAGGACCCTGTGGACTCGCCACTTGTAGGTCTATACTTAAACTTGCCTACACCTCACCTACTATCATCATGTAAAATTTTATGGAAATCAGAGCAGCCGTTCCGAAATTTCATAATTATTTCCATTTCATTTTTTGAATCGCACACTGTGTACCGTTCGTCTTAGAATCATCTTCTGAGTGGATTAAACGATGTCCCACAGTGGGGTCAAACGCAAATTTTTTGGTAATAAATCTGTATCTCCTAAACTACTGGTTGAATTAATTGAAATGTATGAAAGAGTTTCAGAGGAGGACCTAAGCTTTGAGAAAAATTATACTGTAATCACCCTGTGATAACACAAGAAAATCTACAGGGTGTCAAAATTGACTACCTCGAGTATGTAAAAGTTTAAAAAAATCGTAACTTATACAAATGAAGTCCGATTTTAAAGATTTGTATATTTCTGTAAAGTGCTTGGCAGGATAAAGAAAAAATAAGCTTACTCACTCAAGTTATCTCTTACAATTAAAAAGATATTTACAATTGAATTTTGAATTTTTGATTTTTTGGCCCAACTTTCTTTCGTTCTTCGGGAATAAGTCCTGAGGTATATGAAATAAAATTTTCTTAAAAATATCCTGTTATTTGCTATATATTTCAAAATAACATACTGAAAGAATTTTTGGATTATTTCAATGCGCCTAGACGTGAAAAATATTCAAAGTCAGCACTCTGAAATTGATATGAAAAATGGCTATTTTTTACAAAAATATAGTAAAATTCTTTCACTTTTTACTCAAAGTTCCGTTTAAGAAAAAATTTTTTCTCTATATATTTCCAAAGACAAGGTTTTACAAATGGCTAGTATGGAAATTTTGAACTGATTTAGGCCTGCACCCTACATCAGGCATTGGTCGAAAATGGTGAATTTTGGAAAAAGTTAAATTTTTTATCGATTAATAAAAAAAATGTCACGCAAGATTTTTTTAATTTTTTGACGATATTTCATAAAAAATATATTTAAAATGATTTGACACTAAACTGCTTCCCGCCCGGCCAAAATCTAATGCAGGAGAGCAGTTTTCATGAAAAAGTGAATTTTTTAAACGACTTTCTTTTAACTGCATAAAAAAGCATATTAGCAAAATATTTTCGCCATTATTTCTTATGTAGTATATAAAATACATACCGATCTTTTTTTCCTGCAAAAATCATTAAAAAAAACTTCACAAATAAATTTTTTGCAATTTTTGTAAAAAATAGCCATTTTTCATATCAATTTCAGAGTGCTGACTTTGAATATTTTTTACGTCTAGGCGAATCGAGATAATCCAAAAATTCTTTCAGTATGTTATTTTGAAATATATAGCAAATGACAGGATATTTTTAAAAAAATTTTATTTCATATAAATCAGGACTTAAATCAAAAATTCAAAATTCAAGTGTAAATATCTTTTTAATTGTAAAAGATAACTTGAGTAAGTAAGCTTATTTTTTCTTTATATTGCCAAGCACTTTACAGAAATATACAAATCTTTAAAATCGGACTTCATTTGTATAAGTTACGATTTTATTAAACTTTTACATACTCGAGGTAGTTAATTTTGACACCCTGTAGATTTTGTTGCGTTATCACAGGGTGACTACAGGATGATTTTTCTCAAAGCTTAGGCCCTCCTCTGAAACTCTTCCATACATTTCAATTTAATCCAACCAGCATTTCAGGAGATACAGATTTATTACCAAAAAATTTGCGTTTGACCCCACTGTGTGTCCGTCCGTTTGGTCGGTTGGCTGTTTGTCCATGTAAACCTTGTGAACAATTTACAAGTCAAAATTTTAAACATATTTTGATAAAATTGGCTTGATGAATGGCACAAATTATTATTTTGGCACAAGGACAAATCCTGCTGAAATTGTTTATGATCGGTTCATAATTTCACCTCGCTCCCATACAACTGTCTCCTCGGAATAGGGGTTTAGAGGCAATATTTTAATCAAATTTGGTGCAAAGAAGTTTTGTATAAGTAAAAATCTTTGTACCAAATTTCGTGAAGATAAGTCCAGAATTGACAATAACGCTCATATCACATTAGTAAACAATTGAGCACAGGTCTATTATAAGACCAGTATAGGTACTTGACCGATTTTATCTCTCTAACTTTGATTTTTGTTTTTATGTTGCGAATAAATGGATTTAGTCAGTAATTTTTGAATTACTTATTGTCAATGTCATGTTTTGGTCAATACTTTTAATATCAAAAATTATAAATTAAATGAAAACCTTGTCTTATTTTAGGAATTTACGTACATAGACATTTAGAACACTCGAAATAATTTTCAGTGTATTTAAATGTTTTTGCTTCGGATTGTTATACTATATGTATTTCAATGAACGACAATGTAAATGTGGAGCCAAAAAAAGTTAATGCTGGAGCCAGACACATTAACATGCGACAATGAAACTTTATTTATGTATTTATGTACATAAATTATGTTTTATTTTATTTTGGCAGGACAGAAATTTGAAAGAATAATATGAAAGTGCTCAAAAGTTTATTTCAGTTAGAAGAATTAAGTGATAAAAGAATAGTCACCAGATATCTGGTCAAAGCGCTTTGGAAATTTGCAAAAATTAATAATTTTAAAGAAACTTAATAGATAATTAATTAGGCTAACATGGAAAGGATATTTATTAATTTAATAAATTTCTATATACCTAAGTACTTAGTAAACAAATTTCAATACAGTTTTGATTGCAAGAGTGTTATTATTTTGTTGAACTACAAACAATTTCTACTTATATATCCAGTTAGTTCTAGTGTGTGTGTGTGTTCAAAAGGACATTAGAAATTGTATGAAGTGATAGCGTACGTTTATGAGTGTATAAGGTTTTATGACACTCGTTTTGGATAAAAGCCAAACTTTTATTTTTGGATTTTTTTTTTAAAAAGAAACCAACAACAATCAGTACTATTTTATGTATAGTACAATAGTATATACAAAGTATTTGTACTCATATTTGTTATTTATTTATGTATATTTTTTAACTATTTTGGCAGGCACTTTTGTTTATTAATGGAATTATAAATGTAGTTTTTAAAACATTTATATATGCAAATGAATATGTATACTTTTTTTAGTTAGATGAGAAACTTGTTACGAGTATTTGGTTATTGTTTTATTTTATAGTTGCACAATTTTCATTAAAAGTAATAATACATAAAATATGGTAAAAACATACTTTTCTGTTGATTTCCACATATAATATATACATATACATATATACATTTGTTTTTTAAAGAAATGACAGAAAGCGGAAAAAGAATTTTTTTTATAAAATGCGGAGCAGTCATTGTACCCTTTTAAAGTGCAGTGAGTGAAGGACACCAAAGTATACAGTAGACTAGTCCATGAATATATGGTATTATATATATTATTAATACATATAATACCATATATATTTTTGCAATTTTATTTTCATCAACGAAATATTCACAATTAGGTTTTCTTGATAAAGGGAAAAAGGATTTTAAAGACAATGTTTTCGCACTAATTTTAAGATGGTCCTTATGGAAAACAAATTACGTACTACATTCGGAAACTAATGTTCACACAATGGTATGTATAATTTAAATAGAAATGTCTGTTCGCAATATGTAAAATAAAATTTCTTTTTAACATTTAGAATCAGTGGCTGTCCTCCAGAACTTAAGACCTATATTATGTTCCCAGCTTGATCTGAATCAATAAAAAAAATGGAAAAGATCATTTCTGATGTTCATGAACTAAAAGTATCTTTTTAAGTATTATAAATAAATTTAAAAAAAATAATATAAATTGGCTAAAAAAGTTCAATCGTTCCAACTTGTATTTTCTTTTGCCGCCATCGAATTGCTTTTTATGAGTCGGTTGTGTGCACCATTAATTCAGCAATTGAATAGTACTTGCAATCGAATTTGTGATAGTACTCGTAACCGACAAAATTCGATTGGCAAAAAATTCGGTTGCCATAAGGAATGTGTTTTCTCTGTGTATATATATATATATATATATATATATATATATAGGTTAGATTGTGGTACGTAGATTAGGCTCAAAAATTTATATTTGAGGACTATGTTTTTACCAGTATATTCTAATGTAATATTTTTTTTTCTTTGTCGAATGGAATACGTGCATCATTATGCAGTTTATGATTTAAATATGTTATACAAAATGAACCACTCTAATGTTCCACAAACTCATTACACAACCAAAAAGGTCACTAACTTTTAAATGCCTTTTAGAATTTACAACAAGCAACGGCAACTACATAAATGAAAATCAGCAAACAAAATATAAATGGCTAAAGGATATCCTACGTTTATACTAATGTATTTTCGTATATGTATTCTATAGTAGTGCATTGTCTACTTATGAATATGTACATTAGGGTGGTCCAACATTGTATGAAGAAAGACAAAGTGTGTCGCAGTCTTAAGCGTTCCTAAAATGATGAAAGGCGATATCATTTCGTGCGATGATTGGAACATGATGCTACAAGACCATTTAAGTTGATGATTCCAAAACAAAAAAATACCTCTAAAAAATAACAAAAACATATGAAAAATTACGTTTTGTTCAGCAAAAAGTAAATTTTTTACAGAAAAAATAAAATAAAAAATTAAAAAAATTTCCTTACAATTTTTTTTTTGATAGACTTCAATCCATTGAATACAAAAATATAAAAAAGCTATTTCTAAAAAAATGCAATGTGGCTTCTCATATCGACCCAATATGAATATCAAATAAAAGCTAAGAATCCCTGCAATGTAATTATATTTATTATTTACTTAAGAAAATATCCTCTTTAAAATTTTCATTTTTAATATTAATTACCAAATACACTTATAACAGCATGCAAAATTATTCTCATACGTCAAAAAATCGTTGCATAGATAAAATTAGAGGTAATCCATTGTAAAACTGTGTACCGATCTTTTCTCTAGGATGTCAAATTTTTTTACAAAAGGAATTAAAAATTTATGTCAAATAAAAGCTATGAATCCCTGCGATATAATTATATTTATTATTTAATTGTTGCAGTACATAATGTTAAGAAATTTTCATTTTTTATTTTTTTTAATTTAACCCTTTAATAATATATTTACTATTTAATTATAGTCAAATATAAAAGATTTTTTCTTAACTTTTTGTGCTACAACATTTAAATAAAAACTTTAGTTATATTGCAGAGATTCTTAGCTTTCATTTGATACCCATACTGGGATGATACAGTTTTGATACATATTTTATATTGTATTATAAAATTTATTATTGATTTTAAAAATTTTGAAGTCGTTTTGTTACTTGTGGGCTTTAGTTTGAAACATATATCGATTTTTTTTATGTGTGATATATTTTTTTGGAAATTGTTACACGGTGTAATATATTACAAATTGATGTTATTATGTTACATTTTTTTTTTTTTTTAATTATTTATTTTATTTTTTTAATTGTTATGGGATGGTTTAAGAATAAAGAAAAATATTAAAATATTTAATTGTAGAAATAATGATATAATAAAATGTTGCTTCTGGTAAAAATATTATTTAGGTTTTAATAAAACCTAAATGGATAAGACACCACGAATGCTGATAAAGTGTGTAGCGGCACAGAAAATACATATTCCATTCTGCTGGTATCTAACTATAGTTCACAAACTCTGCTATGGTACCGTCAAATAGATATAACAAGGCAAGTTACGATTGCAAATTTGTTTAAATATTCAAAAACATAAAATGTTTGTAGTCAACTATATTAAAAATTTTATTGAATGTAAACTTTAATGATAAAACTTAAACAAAAACATTGCTATCATAAACACAGTATTATTAAAATTATCGAATAAATTAACAAATAATAATAATAATAATAAATTAATAATTAATAATATTGTTGTAGTGACAATGCCATAACTATTTTTTTCCTCTGCGTGCAAATAAAGTGTTAAACTGAATTTTTATTTTATTATTCTATTAGTTGTTCAATATTCTTGATTTTGGTAATTTTAGAAAGATATTTTTTTTAAATTATAAAAGGTACATTATATAGTCGTGTACTGTACTTACAGTGAAATTTTGGTTTAAAAAAAGTTTAAAATAGGTGGAGGTCATCACTGTATTACCCGTAATTTAATGGTTAAAATACTTTCAGAAGGTAAAACATACCTACTTATGCAAAAATGTTGTGGAATGCTGTCCCACAGTCATTGAAAATTTCCAAAAATATAATCCCAGCCAAGAAATACGAAATCACAAGTAAAAAAATCTTCCAACTTACTATGCGTACAAAGCGATTGGTGAACTCAATCCCATTTGTGACGTCCACGTCTAGGTAAAACAAGACTTAGAGTGGAAAGTTAGTTCGTCAACTATTTATCAACAGCTCCAAAATAATATCTTTAAAAAAGATTTCCAAAAATCGTCCCATTACTAAACTACAGACTAAGTAGCATTCGCTTTAGTTTCGCGATACTTCCAACCGACTGAAACCATACAAAAGAGCGCATCATTATCTACTCAGATGATATCAAAATAATTATTTTTGGTACATATAGGATGCATGGGACAGAAATATATTTGAGGGGACCAAATAAAAAATAATGTGAGCCAAAATTTGTTGTGAAGTCCTTCATGCACGGTGAAGGGAAAATCAACGTTTTCAGGTGCCTTTCATATTATGGTTCAGGGTCCATATTTTCAATAAAAGATAACATGGATGCCCCAATGTATATGGAAATATTAAGAACAGTCACGTTGTCTTATTCAGAAGAGAATATGCCACTCAAATAAATGCTTTAGCAGGAAAATTTGCCTAGGAAACCGAACAAATTTACAAAAAAATGGTTTTCCGAAAATAAAACAGATGTTCTTCAGTGACCTGATCAGTCACCATATCTGATTCCGATTGAAAATCTTTGGGGAGATGTCAAAGATGCTGTTTTTTTAAATAAACCGGGAAATTTGCAGGAATTGTGCCCGCCAGTGCAGTCAGCTTGATGTCAATAGGTCCAGTGGTTATTAGCGGACTCAGATCTAGCCATTCCGCCGCTGACAAAGTCAATAAGCGTTATTTCACAAAATATTAATGTGTATAAACAAAAAGCAAAACTTAATCAGGAAGTTTTATTTTTACAGGTATTTTTCATCGATGCTACTATTATTTTACACAGTAAATTTCTAGTGTGTTCAATCACTTTGAGTATTTTATCAGAATAAAGAAGTTCAATTTTAAGATTTACTTATTTAGTATAAAATTTGGAATAAGAATAATAAATTCCATGAACAATATTTTTTTAAATGAACAAAAAATCTAAATTTTATTAAAAGTAAAAATGTTAAAAATGGCGCTATTATTATTTTGCACACAGCTGTATCTTAATGATCAAAGAATAAATATAGTATGCACTTTTGTGATTTTCAAAATTTTGATGTTATTTGGAAACATTTTTTATTTTTTTGAAATAGCAATTTATCGCTATTTACTAGAGGCTTAGTACTTATTAATACTGTGCTTTCGAATATACTGAGAACCTTGGGCCGAAGAATCAGTGTTTCCCTGTGTAATTTTTTTATATTTAAATCGCTAGTCTAAAACTTTGTATTTCTTAGTTATTGGGCTTTTCGAAAATTTCTATCGAATGAGACCGAGAGTTTGAAAATAATTTTTTCCCCCAAAAGAGGGCCACCCTAACATACATATATATGTATGTATATCGTACATAAATATACATATTATACACCTTGTGTGCTCATAAGTAACTGCAATGTAAATTTCATATGGAACCATGTTTGAAAAAAAAAATCATTTAGACAACAACAACTAATGAATAAAAGAATTGTTCAAAGGAATATTTTCTATGAAAAGTCTTTGTTGCCAAATGAATATTTGTAAAAGAAAAAGGAGGAAGTGCCAGCTCTGTTTTTTTTTTTTCATAAATTCATATACATACTTTAGAAAAGTATCTTTTTCCACTATTTTACTTCTTTGGTTTTTGATTTGAGAAGTAGACATTAGGACTCATCTGAATCATAAGATTGTATCGTCCGAATATTCTAACATCTCATATGTGCACTAAATTGTGAATGCATTCAGCTTTGCACAAAATCGCACTATTGTGAAAAAATTTGATTTTTAACTATTTGCCACCACTATAGTTATAGTGAAACACTACTAAAAAATTTTAATGATATTGCAAATTTTTTCACTATAACTAAATTTAGTGGTGATGAACAAATTTTCACTACACTCAACAGTGAAAATCTGAACAGTCACTACACAAAAGCTATAAATAAAATATTTTCACTAAACATTAAAATATATGTGGTCATTAACATATTCCAATAAATTACAAACTGTCAGCTATGAGGGTAATTATAAAATTTCTAATAATTTTAGAACAACACTACACAATTTAGAACTTCTTTTAGTATGTATTGGAGATTTTATAAGCATTTTTGTCTATATTGAGCCATCCATATATAAAAGAGTAACGTAACTTTGATGTGTGGTCAGATGTTTAGCAAAAAATAAAAAGAGTTTTTTTTCTTAAGGAAATGTACACATAGGACTTATTGTAACTTCGGAACCCGTTGAGATAATGGAAAACACTTTGATGATACTAGATGCGATAATTGAAAAAAAAAAGTACACATTGGACTCTTCATCAGCGCAACGAAGATGTCTAAAGTGAAGGGTATATAAGATTCGCCACAGCTGAATACACTATGTACCAATCTAAATTATTTTGTTTATGATGATTTTATTCATATAACGAATTTTGGTGCCTTCAGAAATATAATTTTTTGAACAATTAAACAGATTTTTTTATTATTATTAGGTATTATTTTTTTAAGTTTTTACGAAATCTGAAACCTTATTTTTCCCAAAACTCATAAAATTCCATTAATTGTTTAAATTATGTTAAAGCACAAAAGAAAAAAATATAAAAATAAAATTGAAATATAAACAAAGAATATAATGAGATTCTCTATGTTTGAGTGAAACAATTACACTCATTTTTTAAAAAAGAAAACACTCACTATACAAATTTAACGCGCTGAAGTCGAATCAACGCTACGTACTGAGAGTAAGAAAGAGTAAATTCTCTTCATGTCTCATTTTGTGATATTTACCGGGTCCAGTAGGTGTTTGTACCGGAAATGCACTTAATTGTATAAATACTTACAGTGAGTATGAACTTCTTACATTGTAGACGTAAGTAATTTTTAGTGGGTGAATTAGTGTGTGTGCGTAATAGCATACAATAAATATGTATGTACATGTATATATGAATATGTTTGTATGTATAGATAAATAGTTACATTGACAGGAAGTAACCTTGAACTACTTAGAGTATGTTGGAACATGTTGTTGTTTTATTTTTTCTTCTCTTCTTCTTTTGGATATATACTTTGTAAGTGTATGTGTCACTTATAAATGAAAAAAATATTGCAAAATTTATATGTGCATACATGTACATAAATGACTTGCTTTCTAGACATAGTATATAGTGGGACAGAATCAAAATATTTTGGAAATAAATCTGTAATTTGTGACCGGCTGCTTCAATTTACATAAAAGTTGACATAATCGTGGGAGAGTATCCAAGTTTAAGTAAAATATATGGACTTGAATTTTTTGGTACATAATTAAGAGTTATGTGAACTAGACAAGACAATTTGAGTTCATAGGTTTTCTGATTATTGGAATTTTAACAATTACACTGGTCGACAAAAAAATTCACCATATAGTTGAACTTGATGTACTTTGATGTGCTAAACACGAATCTGCTTTCAGTTTTCTGGTCTGGATTTTTTTTTATGGTCATGTCTAATATTTCGCCCATAGTAAGGCCATTACTCTAGTATATTTCCTTATAACTCAAGAAAGGTTTGTACGATTGACATAAGTGATAGACCAGAAGATGCGGACTAAAAATTTCCTAAAATCTCCCAAACTTAATTTTTTATATGCTTAATAGTTTCGAAGTTATTTTGAAATAAGTGTCAAAAAAAAAAAAAAAAAAAAACAACTTTTTCTGCAATATTTTAGACTTTTTGGTACTAAAATTTATTTTAATAAATGAAAACATCAAAAATGTTTTGGTTTATCATCTTTATTTTAAAGCTGGTAATGCTGCAAATAAAATAAGGCATATATCTTCAAAATTGATACATAAATCTTCATTTTATTCAGAGTTAAGTAAGAATACCTATGTTACATACAATTGAGTAGAAATACAGTGGTGGGCAAAAGAAATGTTTTTTTTTTTTATTTTTTCTTGTAACAAAAATAGGTGGATTTTGACGAGTTAAACAAGAATCAGCATTCACTTTTTTTCTATCATGTACTAATTTCTTTTTATGGGTATGACTAATATCATCACCTTATTCAGCGGTCACACTATAAAATTCGAGAATGGTTTGTCAAATTTCGACTATAACTCAAGAACCGTTTACACGATTTTGATAAGTGATACATAAAAGATGCATACGAAAATTGTCTTCAAGGTTAGTCAACAATATTTTTTATTCGCTTAAGAATTTCAGAGTTATGGATAAAATTTTTCACCATTTTTTTAAAGAAAAAATTTTAATTTTTTTGCTACAAATTACTCTATACCTACGGAAATATAAACTGAGCAAAAAATTTTATAAATTCAGCTCAAAGACAATTTAAGTCGCTATATATTGGAGTTTAATTTATCTTAATAGGACAAACCGTTCTCAAGTTATATAAGTGCAACTGCCTAAAGGAAGGGTCATAGTAGTCATGCCCATAAAAAAAATCGATACGTGATAGAAAAAAAGTAAAAAATGTTTCTTATTTAGCACGTTAAATTCCATATAATTCACCTATTTTTTTTTATTGAAGACGAAACATTTTTTTTTTTTTTTTGCCACTAGTGTAGCTCAACTTAACTATAGGTATGCATGTGTATCCTAACTTAACATGATTTCTGCAGCAATTTTTATGATACGTGGCTTTATTTACTCGTAGTTTTACCAGCTTTAAGATAGAGATGATAAACTGAAACACTTTTGATGTTTTCACTTTTAAAAAGAAGTTTTAGTAAAAAAAAAAGAAATTTTGAATTTAACATGAACAAATTTTTTTCGGACACTTATTCGAAATATCTCCTAAACTATTAAGCGGATAAAAATTTGTTAGTAGAACGACTTAAAGCCAGTTTTATTCCATATACTTTGGTGTATTATTTATATAAATCGTGCATACCGTTCTCGAGTTATAGTGAAATATACTGGAGTAATCGGCTTATTTAGGGCGCATTATTTGACACGCTCATAAAAAAAATCTCGACCTGATGGGAAAAACTGAAAACAGATTCGAGTTTAGCATGCGGAAATCCATCTAGTCCACATATTATTTTTTGAAGGAGCACGAAAAAAAATGTTTTGTCGACCAGTGTTATTAGTTAAGATGTCCTAACTAACTTCACTACGATTGTTGATTTTTAATTTGGAAAAATTTATGATTTTTGCATAAAATCCACAATTATTGCGGGTCTGTAAACAGACATTCTCAAATGATTTTTAATACATTGGGATTTCTAAAGCCGTATGCTCTTTGTTAATCCCAGCTTTAAGATTTTAGAACATAAAGTCAAAATTTTGATTTAAAGTAGTCCAACTTTGGATCTTCATGAAGATATCTTTCAGAAAAGTATACAAACTTGATATATTCTTAAAGAAATATGTAATTAATTTAGAAGATAATGAGTAATAGCGCTTTTTATGTGTTATTTCAAATGGTTTTATTCTTAACTCGATTGCAAGGACCCAAAATAATTGTTATCATAATTTTCGAAATCCAAAAAATTGTCACTTTTTAAGAGTTATTACAAAAAATTTATTTTTAATAATTATTGAATAATATATAAATATAAGTTACTCATAACTATTATTTTTGTAACTAATATTTTAAAAATTAATTAAAATAAATATTGATGAACAAATAATATATAAATTTCAAATAATTATTATTCTTCGTTATATATTTAATAACAATTATAATAATAATTTTTTTATAATAATTAATTGCGAATATCATTGCAATTTCATCATCTCAAGCCTCACATTATATTAGAAATCTAATTGAACATACGTATATTGTTTTTATCAAATTTCAAAGAAAAAATACCCAAATAAAATATGCATGAATTTAAAAATTATACATAATTTTAACTATTATGGATTATATTTTTCAATAACTATTAAAAAATGGTTGTTAAATAAAAAATTAAAAAATAGCTATTATAAATAATATATATTATTTTTCTCAATCATAATTATTATTATTTCGATAAATATATATTAATTGAAAGCAAATAATTATTAATAAGGAAAAAAATAAAAATTGCATATAATAGTTACAATTTAAGAAATTCGGCATAAAAATTGTAATAATTAAGACCTTGCTCGATAGTGAAATAAAATTGTTCTATATTATTATTAATTTTCTGTTGAACTAAAATGTATATCAGACCAGCCGATTAGAAATTTCAGATAAATTCCATAAATAGTTTGATTATGTCCCAATGTGACATTTTTGGATTTCTACGTCAATTTTGGCATTTGTTGTGTTTTGTTTTTTGGATAGAAATGAAAACAAGGTTTCTATTTTGTGTTATATTTATTTACATATACATATGTATATGTATTTGTGTGTATATACGAGGGTCATTTGAAATGTTTTTAAGACTGCAAGAAATTCATAATCGAAATATTTCAACAAAATGGGAATTTACATATATATTTTGTATTTTAATTGATTAAGGGTCTTATTCAGTACAACAAATTGTTTAAATATAAAATTTGTATTAAAAAACTACACAAAAAATACTTAAAAAATTTAGTAATTTTCATAAAAAAATTTTATTTTCAAACAATTTTATTCTTGTCACTAATCAGGCCCTAAATACTGCCTGTCTGAGATTTTTAATTATACGAAAATATCTTTTTAGCTTGACCTCTTAGCAAATGTGTATTTATATATTTGTAAGTTTTGACGTATTTAAGTGCAGTTGTGTTGTATGAGATTTAATGCAAAAGTGTCAATATCATTAAACAAATTGATTTCGTTCTTATTTTATACCCCAATGAATCGTACACCATTGTATTGCATTGTTATGCATAAAATGTTCTTGACATTTTAGAGGAATCAAATCGACTACAATTCATAATTTATAATTTAAATCCACCGATGTTTTCTGTAAACTTATGTAGATATAAAAATAATATTAAATATTGAAAGTACTTAAGATAATATTTTCTAAACTCGCAGCGACATTTAAAAAAAAAAAAAAAAACATACAAATATTTTTAGAGTCGATTCGAAGCATTTGTCTTCAGCAAAAACTAATAAGATTTGTATGATTATTGCAGGCTATATAAACTAAAACATTTTAGGGTGGATATTTCTTATAATATCAAGGACAAGAATATACTCTAAGATTTTGGGAAAATCTAAAGTTATCTTTATATTGCTAAAACTTGAATATATTAAAGTACATTGATGTGGATAATTCATTAAACTTGACCATGCCCTAGATGAGAGAACCGGTTCTAAACTAGTTCTCCTGTTAAATTTTATTGATTTTTATTTGATAATTTTTCGTTAATGTCGATGGCGGCACTCCGAATCGAACCTACGTTCTTCTGACGTATTCTTCAATGCTTGACACTCAGCCACAGATTGTTATTGCGTGCGAGTTGCTGATTGCTCACTTAATAAGCGTGTTAAAAATTTACTCTAAACTTATATTAAGTGATTGTGATGGTTTTCACTGGTTTTCAACTTTTGTGACGAGTTAGATGTTAATTGGTACTAAACTGGTACGGTCCCTCTGTATCCATTATTATAATTGCTACCAATTTCCCGCAGGGTTATTACTTCAGAGGTAGTCTTCTGAAATTACTCTTCAAAAAGTTATTAAATATATGTATATAATAGCTTTTTTTAAAATGATTTTAAGAACTTTAATTTGGAGTTTTTCTCTGGACTCTGTAGAAAATTCAAAATAATACTGATGCTAGAGTCATAAAAATATAAAGTTCCGATAAAAAAAGTTCCGGCATAAAATGTTATGTATATCTAGAATAATTCTGCGAAATTTGTATTCATTAGATTAGATATAGTGTAAAAGGTTAAATTAAACATTTTTATGACGTCACACTTTTATACCATTGAAGGCTGAAGAAAATATGAGTGAAAGAGCAGTTTTTTTTATTATTATTTATTATTATTTTTTTCAAAATTTGAATGTCCATAGATATTCTGTTAGTACGATTTTAATAATTTTCTTATTCTTGAAATCTCGTTTATGTCCCTCATTTCTCATTGCTTAATGAGGTTTAATACAAAAATTCCTGCTTTTGACAACTTTCAAGACTTCTGGGGGCTATGTCTAGCAAGTTAACTTAAAAACTTCTTAAGGTACGTTCAATATCACTTTCTGGGTCGATTTAACGATGTCCGTCTGTCTGTCCGTCCATGTAAACCTTGTAATCAAACTATAGGTAGCAATTTTGAACCAAAATTAATGAAATTTGGCACACAAGTTTTTTACAGTCCAGGGACAAAGCCTGTTGAAATTGGTTATGATCGGTTCATTATTTCACCTAGTCCCTATACAAATGTCCTCCCGGAAAAGAGTTTAACGATTATAAATCCCTTAAATATAGCAATATTTTAATGAAATTTGGCACATATAATTTTCATATAAGCTTAAATCTGTGGACCGAAAGATCGGTCCATAATTGACCATAGCTCTCATATAAACCCCTTTTCAGAAAATCACTTTAACGGGCATAAATCCCATTAAAATGTTAGTATCAAGTTAATATTCGACACAAATAAGTTGTATATAAACATAAATGATAGTGTCAAATTTTACAAAGATCGGTCCATAATTTACCATAGCTCCAATATAAGGCCCAAATTGATTAAATTCATATAAATGTTAGCATCGTCATAATATTCTGCATTTGTATGTTTTATTTTACACTTAATATGATTGTCGGTCCACATTTGGCTTCAAGTCTAATAAAAGACCCCTCTCCTAATTATAATGTACACTGCTGCTTTTATACAAAACATATGCAAGATCAAACAACGGCAAACTATTTTTTTTGTAGAACTAGTGGTCATGCAAATTTGGTAAAATATTTGACAAATGTGAACATAGCTAGCAAAGTGTGACGTGATAAATTGATATCGAAATATTTCTGGTGTTTAAAATGACTATATCTACAATATTTGCAATATATTTTTCACGATATAAATTTGAGTTGACCTGTGTTATTAGGTAAGATAAAAAATTGTCTAGTTGTAGTTGTAATTAATAAAATAAGTTTGCTTCTATATTCCTGCATTAGCTAAAAATTTTCCATAGAAGGACATGATGGTATATGCTTGCTCTTTTGAAGGTAATACATTATTGTTATTGTTGTTAACAACGTTTAATAATTCACTTTACAAATATAATGTTCTAAAAATATAAAAAACAATAAAAATAAGTTAAACCCAAAATAAATTTAACATTTCCTTCAAACCAACGGGGTTGATTATTCTTATAATTAATATTTCTTTGCTTCTTCATTTATTTGTTGTAGTTTGTAAAATATCATAGCAAAACAAAAAAAATTCAATGACAAGCAGTTACTCCGAGAAGTACACAACAACCATGCAACAAGGACAACAATTCTTGTTCTTTTTCTAAGTACAACTACTCATTTTGTAACTCCTCTCTCTCTCTCGTTGGTGGAGTGTAATGAGAAAGAGAACAAGATTGTGAAATATTACATATTTTTAAAATTAGGGGGTGTTAAGGTTGTAAATAAACAGGATACTTGAGTGTCTTCTTTGCCAAAGGACAAGAACACACAAACAAAAAATAAGCTAAAATAAATAATAATGAAGAAGAAAAAAAAAAAAAACATTTCAAGGGAATATTAAGAACTACGTACATACGTAAGTACTTTAGTATACTAGTGTTGTTTGAGTGCGTAAACTAATAATGTAATGTTAAATATTTACTGCCTTATTCATAATAACATTTTTAAATTTATCAAAGATTTATAAAAAAAACTTCAATAAAAATTTGATTAATAACAAGTTTTTAAATTTAAAATCTTTATTATGAATAAAGCCTTTAATAATTACAAATATTTATTTATTGATATTTCTTTAATTAAACTTACTTAAATTAATTTAAGTTCGAATTGGTTTTTGTTCCACTGATAAATTATTAAATTGTTGCTTTTGTTGTTGTTGAGTTAAACACAAAAATTACATGAAGCTTTTTTATGTGAATTTTGTTAATTATTTTTTTAGTTGTTGTTTTTCACTAAAAAAAATTATAAAGAAAAACACAAAAGAAATACACATTTAAAAAATTGTTTTCTTAAATTTGCACTTATTTACTATTAATATTTTCTTTTTCTTATTTTCATATATTCGATTTTTTTATTATTTTTATTGGAGCAGACATAACGTGTACACTATACCCCGCAAATGTACGCAACCACAGTCCTAAATATAAAATAAAGCAAATTTCACAAACAAATTTATTTAATTGTATTGGGATGTGTGTGTTTGGTTATTTAAATCATAAAAGTGTGAGTATAAAACTATACAGGGATGTCTCAAAAAAAAAAAAAAAAAAAAAAATAAGCAAGATATTGAAATAAAAAAATCTAAAATGGAAGAATATTGAAAACTAGATTTTTCTTCTGCTGCAAATCTCCGTCAAAATAAAAAAAAAAAATAATAATAAAATAAATGAAAATTTTTTTTGTAAAAAGCTAAAAATTTTCATAAATTACATTTTAAAACAAATTTTTAATTTAATTGAGAATAATGATATATTAATTTTCTCATCTTATAACTTAAAATGTTTTACGAACTGATCATAAACTTATAAGCAAAGGGCGAATTTCTAAGCATTTATTATTTGAAAATATGAGCCTAAAAATGTATTTTAAAATACAAAATATATTCTAAAAATTAAAAAAAGAAAATACAAAACTCCAAAACTAAAAGAATTTCCCAATTCTGCACACAGAAAAAAGATTGGTTGGAAAATGGTTCCCATTGTAGTAATTTCATAAGTTTAAGCGAAATTGTATTGTTTTTGTTAAAAAACCACATGAGCAACAATTTTTCTACATAAAGAATTATAAATACATTTTCTTAATAGAAATACGATTACAACTTTAGTCATAAAAGTTGAAATAACCAATTAGTTCCATTACTGAATTTTTTTTCCTTGAATTCGGCAAATACAACTAACCTTAAATCAATAGTATACGAATACATTGGTGGCTGTAACCGATAAAGTCTGTTGTGAAATAGAAAATCCGAATTCGATTCTCACGACCGATTAATTAGTTAAATTTATTTGACATTCTTAAATAATATTAAACAAAAAACATAAAATGCAATTTCAAAATAATATCTTGAAGAAAAACAAAGATAAAAAGCAAAATAAACATCTAAGATAATAAGAATTAGCAAGTGGACGATATGTTATAATTAACGTGTTACAATGTGCCAATGGAAATAAAGATGTATGTAAGTTGGAGTTCATATTCATGTTTCAATTTTTGTTTATCAAATGTTTGTTTTATTATTTATATAGCTATAATTGAATGAAATTTATAATAAGGAATGATGCTGCCGCCAATATTCACACACAAATATCTTTGGTAACACCCAATAGAAGGCAAAAGGCTGTTGTTGAAAAACAATTATACCCTGTTCAAGTCAAATAACTTGTCATAAGTTTCTGTGTGGTGACTGTTTTATAGGATTTATTTTGGAAGTGAAGACCAAGACAAAAGTTGTTATAGATGGAAATATTCATATTATTATTTAAAATAAGTAGTTCAGTGCATTTTGTTTTACATATTTGTATGTATATTCTATTTTTTCTATGTTTTATAAATTTTCAATAAAAATTAAAAAGCAAAAGAAAAATGTCAAATTAATATAAAATTAATTCGCAATAGTCGTATGAAACACAATATACGTACGTACCATATACGTTCGGGTATTGCAACCGAATACTGTGATAGTTTACACAACCGCCTAAAATCGATTGGCAATAAATTCGGTTGCCACAACGAAACTGTTTTCTCTGTGTGTATAAAATTTAAATTTTTTCAGAAAATGCGCTTAATATCTCCATAACTGTTGTTCACATTAAAAAGTAATGTAAGAAAGACTTAAAGATAATTTTATTTGGAATTTTTTTATATTTGTTTGTTTTGAAAAAAGTTAGACGAGTAGCTTTTGAGATATGCTGCAATATATAATGCAACCTCCTTAATTTTACAATCGAGAATTAGAGTCAATTCAAAAAAATTGGATTAGAGCCTGAGTACTTATTAATAACGTGTATCCGAATTGACTGAGAAACCCCGTGCTGCAGAATCTGTGTTTCCCTGTGAAATTTGTATTAGAATTTAATTTTGGTAAAATGTTTGTTTAATTTTTAAACCCACTATCCAATATAATGGGAGATATTTTGATTCTGTAACATATCGAAATATTCATCTAGAACTTCATAAATAAATCAAATCAAAACTTTAAATATTAAAGAACAAATCGATTAGATTTTTTAGTATAGCTGGGATAGGTAACTACATAAGGTAGTTTTTAAATATTCTGAAAAAAACATGCATTTGCATGAAAATCCGTCCCCTTCTTATAAGGTATTTGAAAAGTTTTATGTCTGGATTTTTATTACTTCTATTAAAGACGTCCGTTATTTTAAATGCAATATGGAACTTATTATTTCTTTAAATAAAGTACTTTTTGATCAAAATAATAAAAAAAATTAATAGGGCACATTTCCGATATAAGTTTTGCTAACAAAAAGTACAAATGTACCAACTTTTTCCTCCCTGATTAAACGTGTATGCGGTTATTTTTAAAATTATTGAAATAAATTGTTTTTATTGTTGTATTTTTATGTTTATTGTTGCTTAATTTTTTATATATATATTCAATATTCACTTGTTTTATTTGTTTTTTTTTTTTCTTTTGGGAGGTTTGGGGGTAAATTGAAGAAATATTAAAAACACTATTATTGCCTCCTAGTCAGCTAAATAAAAAAAAAAAAAACACACACACACAAATAGACTGACAAACATACTGCCAGCCATTTAGACCATTTGTCAGTCAGCCAAACTAACAAACAAACAAAACCAACGACCAAGAAGCATAATTTTTTGTATATTTTTTTGTATTGGGTGTTTTTATTTTTAGCACGACTTTTATGGTTAAAAAAGGTAAAAATTTTCTTTTTTTTCCTTCTCTGTTTCTCTTTTCGTTATGTTTTTATTTTTTCTTCATCATTATCTTAAGAATTTTTTTTTGCTTTGGGCCAATTAATTAAACGAGCAAATTCTTGTATCAATTCCATATGTGTTAACAATTTTCACCTTTGATTTTTCACTAACTAAAACGCGTAATCTTGCGAAATATTTTCTTAACCAAATCCATTAATTAGGCTGCCTTGCTCCCCTTTTTTTTCTTAAATAAATTTAAATCAGATGGTTTTTATTCTTTATGTTAAATTTATTTATTTTTACATATACACAACATCATCATCTTCATACAATTATATTTTAGTTGGGTGTACTGTGCAGCCAGTTGTTCAAAACACCACCACTACCACCACTTTTTGTTTCGATTTTATAAACTTTAAAATTTCGCTTTTATTTTTCAGATCCCGTCCGTTCTCGTCTCAATGAGTTTGACAACTAAAATCCAATTCGATTTAATTTCTAGATGTTGGTTGCATTTTGCCGAAAATTATTTAAATTTTGAGTGAAATTGTCGACGCAAAGAATTGAGAGCATAAATGACAAGGGATTTAGAAAACATATCCAAGAAGAAGAAGAAGATAAATGTAAATAAATAACTGTGAGTTGTGTTATTTGAGTTGGCAACATTGTGTTGTTGAGAGTGGCGGTAAATTTTGCGCATGTCAGCAAATTTGAATAGCAACGAGACGTTATTAGCGATTATTTTGTTTATTTATGTACATCAAATATAGCGTAAAGAACACAGGGTGTGAAATATGATTACAATTCTGATAAGGCATCAACCGTTAAAGTTAAACAAAATAGCAATTAATGATATAATTCTATAATTTCCCTTTAAAAGGCACACAAGGCAAATACAATGTTTAAGAAAAAAAAAAAAAAAAAAGTTTAATTTGTAGTGTGTCCCTACTCATGCTTGAGTTTATGTAGAATCACAACCAACGACGGTAATGACAATTCCATACAAATCTGACAAATCTTAACGGTTTCGAATAAAATTTATTTTATTTTTATTTACATTTGCGTACAAATGTATGAAAAAAAGCTCAATTTGGCTAGAGGAGGCCAAGTTTCTATTAAGTTTTAAGCAAAAGTATAAACTTTTTATACAAGTATTTGCTATCTAAGAAATTGTAAGAATATGGTTATTGAAAATTTTAAAAAAAGTTAGTGGAATGTAATTTGATCACAGAATTTCTCGAAAGACTTAAAATTTAGCATTTTTGCGGCAAAAAAAAAACTTTAATAAAATTAAAACGCATAGTGATATTTAATATAAATTTCCGTATAATATGTATAAACGTCTCTTAAAATCAGAGAATTCAAAAAAACTCCTACTTTTTTACATGAAATACCCAAAATCCCAATCCGTATAAAACGTGTTAAAAAATTGACTTTTTTCATTTAAATGATCGCCCTGACTTTATAAGGGGCGTCCGTCAGAAAATAGTTTTTGGGTGTTTACCTTACATATGGAGATATACAATTAAAATAATTTTAAGTCGATATCAGCTTTGCAATTTGAGAACTTAACAAAAATAATTAAAATATTTTTCAAAATTTATAAATTTTGGATAGGACTTGTGGGCAGACCTTTGCCCCAAACTCCTCTGAATTTATTTCATACGCATTTACATTAAGATTTATTTTGAAAACATTAAAAAAATTATAAAGCCCAGAACAAAAAACAAATATTATCAGTGAATAAATATTGCCACCTTTTCGGGAAAAAAAACCCTTCAAACTTTAGATTAATATAATTTTTTAACTGATTCATATATTTATATGATTCTTGCAGCAATATTATTTAGAATTTTGTAGGGAATTTTTTTGGCGAATATTTTATAAAAATTTTAGGTGTGATATTAAGTCCGATAAGTTAAAAAAAAAAAAAAAAAACTAAAAAAAGTTTCATATCAACAACTCAAAAATTATTAAAACCTTTAAAGACGATGTTTATTGCACTTTTTATTTAATTATCATTTTTTTTTTAAGAAACTGCTTTTGGTATCTAAGATATTTTGCTTATAATCACCAATTTTTTTAAATGTTGTTCTTTCCTGTCTTCAAATCTATAGTATAGTGCTCCCACTTAGCTTCATTAAATGTTGATAGGTGTACCCGCGTATGATCGATAAGCATCTAAAAAAGGTTAAAAATCTAACTTCAAGGGCTTTTTTCTTCAGACTGCATTGAGATAAAAAAAATTTTGTGAGATATTTGAAGACTCTAATTCAAAACGTTTAAAAAAAGTTCAAATCGCACAGTGTGTGATTTTAACAATTTAGCTGATCAAAACACCAAAAATTTTTTTCGTGTTTTGAAAAAGAAGTTGGTTATTCTAATTAAAAACCTTCCAGATAACTGAAAAATGTAAAAAGTATTAAATAAATATTAACCGTTATTAAGTAATGGCACTTTAAACAGCACTGTAGTTGAAGACAAATATTGTGCGAAGTATTTTTTTGGCGAGAAGTTCAATTTTGAATGTTTGAAACTTTTTTGTTTTAAGCAGGATTTTTATGATTTTTTTTTTATTTTGAAGGCTGATGTGTTATCTATTACAGAAAGTAATAATAATTTGAAAAAACTTATCAAAGAAACAATCGTGGGGAATTTTCGGTCTTAAATTATTTATCTCTATATTAATTTTTATTGGACAAAAAATAAAAAGTCCCACAAAGTCCCGTTATCTAAATGACACTTTTGTAATTGCTGATAGGTGGTCTTCCAAAGCCAGTAATAAAATTTTGCCCCAATTTGCACCTTTTCCATTCGCAAAAGAATTATTAATCATGTGTCAACGTATTTCTCACAAACAAATTTTTGATGTTTGGTTTCTTGCATCAAAGAAGAGGAAAAGTATGAGTGTTATTGAGTTTATTTCTAGAAATATTAGTACAACATCAAACAAAATTATTGATATTAATTCAATAAAATCATTTTCAAACAAAATAATTAATAAAATTAATTCAAAATGGATGTTAGCGAATAGAATGAAAGCTCGGTTTTTACACTCAAATAGAAATTGCCCAGCTGACCACAAACTTCGTTAATTATATCCCATTCGAATATTTAGCGAATATTTCTTTGACAAAACATTTGAGAACGACTATCGTTGGCGACCCGAAAACGAGCTGCTTGAGCTCACCCGTCGCTCACTTTGTGGCAGCAGATCTTTCGATCTCGAAGGTTCGCCTTTCGTATTAACAGTGAACCTTTAGCGATATCAATAGTGAAACTTAAAAATATTCGTTAATGATTTGTTTTTAATATCAAAAACTGATGAAAATTATTCGATACTGATTTTACTAATCACTTATGATTATTATCATTAGCAATAGTTCGAAAACGATAGCTTTTATTTTGTTTCATTTCCATTATGTTCCCAACCTAAAATTAAAAGTGGATTTTATTTCTAAAGTTACTTATGTCTTATTTCAAACATTACAATATATCAAATATTAAAAAAATTTTTTACATAATAAAATATATTACAAAAATAATAATTCTTATAATAAACAATAAAATTAATAAAGCCATATAACAAATTTTAAATTTCGCCAAGAGTAAAGTCATCAATGCCTTTTCCCCAATATTTTTAATTTTTCTGTTGTTTAAATCCTCTTCTTTAAGGCAAACATTTTGTGAATAAACCTGAAAGAAAATATATTAGATAGATAAATAAATATATATGATATATTCCAAATCTATGTACATATTTAGTAGGGTGATCGACGCGGTTTTCCAACCGGTTTTAAAACCGGTTTTTTCAGTCAATGTGCTGTCGGTTTTTTCAAAATGTTCATTTTTCGAATGTCGAATAGACCGGTTTTTTTAAACACAAAAAACCGGGTTTGAAAATAGCATTTTATTTCAGAAAACATGTAATAAATAGTGATATTTGAATCGAAATTTAGGAATATTACTTTAAATATTCATAAAAACTGATTCCTTAAGTTTTAAAAATATAGTTTAAGTCTAAATTGGAATTTATTCTGTGATATTAAACAAATAAATAAGTAATAATTATCCTGTATCAATTTTTTAATTTATTGTAATATCTGTAATATTTTTAGATCCAATTTAATTTTTTTGATCCAATATTTCCTTTATTTTTAAAGGTGTTGTGTTAAAAAAGTTTCACCTGCAGAATAGTTTTAATTGAGACTGGCATCCATATTAAGCCATGGTTTCTGTTTATGCTAAATAAAATGTAGTCTAATTTTTGATGATATTTTTTCTACAATTTCGAAACATAATTAATAATTATCTTTTAGCCATCTAGATTTATAATTTGCGTAGCATTTTTTCTCTTTCCAGAGCTTTCTGAAGCTCCCAGAAGATGTAGAAAATTAAAATTTGGCTTAATTATAACACTTTTCGTCCAACAAATCCTAACGGAGGCATATTTTGAAATTTTTATCAGGGAGCGGATATAAGAGGATTTATGTATATTTTTCTAAGAAGTTTTTGCCTTTCCAAAGCTTTCTAAAGCTCCCAGAAGACGTAGGAAATTAAAATTAGGCTTACTTATAACCCTATTTGTCCTACAAATCCTAACTGAGCCAGATTTTGGAATATCTATCAGGGAGCGTAAATACGTGTATTGCTTTCTCTCCAGAGCTTTTTGAAGCTCCCAGACAACGTAAGAAACTAAAAATCGGCTTACTTATAAAACTATTTGTTCTACAAATTCCAACGGAGCCAGATGTTTCTATCAGGGACCGAAAAGTCTGTTTTGGTATTAAGAACTTTTGAGTTGCTATACTTATTATTTGCTCCCCAAATCCTATAAAAAACTGATTCTGCATTTTGGCCTGTGAGTGCATTTATGACGATTTTTTATTTTGAAAGGTTTACGAATTTAAAACATTTATTAATCTTATCTTAATAAATTCTAACGGCAAAATAATTGACTTCGATTAGGGAGAAGAAGGTGTCCATATGTTGTTCATATTTTTGTTTTCTTCTTTTAATTTTCCGATTTGTTTGTGCAAATTTTCATTATCATATTATTTTTCCTGGCATTGTCAGGCTTGTATTTAATAAATTTTAACTTGAATATTATAAGAATTATTGATTTGTTCAAAGAAATGTAGTCTTTTGATATAATTACTTACTTCTGCTTAAAACCGGTTAACGGGTTTTTTCTGAATTTCAAAAAGTGCAACCGGTTTGTTTTAAATAGCAACTATTCGAAATATTCGAAAACCGGTTTCTCAAAAAAGTCGAATAATCGATCACCCTAATATTTAGACAAATAGAAACATTACTTACCATTTTTCTGAAAATTTTATCATATTATTTTTTTATTAAACACTTCTGAAAATATAACTTAACTTAAATGTTAAAGCGCAATATTTTACAACCGACTACTATGAACTTTGACTTATACATTCTCATTGTTTTTATTGTTTTGCATGCACAAACAAGAAAATAAGTCGCTTTTATATTTACATAAGAATTCTTCGAGAAATTTAAGAGACTATACAATTTCTCGAAACATTTGGTTTCGATATTTTATTTAGAAGAGTTGAATATAGCGATATTAATATTTTTAAATTCTCTAAAATTCTGTGAATGTTTACTATCGAGAAATTATCGAGAAAAGTTCGAAGTTACGAACATTCGTAATTAATATAATTCTCGATATTTTCTCGAACATATTTGTTTCGAGAACTCTTCGCTTTTAGCGAATATTCGCTAATAACGAAACACAGGTCAGGCGGGTGGTTGAAAAAAGAGATTAATTTGTCAATATTTATTATTGGAAAAAATGTTCCACTTAGTACTTGTGGAAGGCCTAAAAATTTCTTCTTTTTTAATAAAAGAAGAAAAGTTAGATATCTTCTGAAAACGGCTAATCCGTATCAGGTAATGATGGCAGTTGAAATGCAAATGCGTTCAGCAGGAAAACTTTCATCTGCTGCAATAGTTGGTGAACTCATAACTGCTTCCCCAAAAAGAGGTAAACTTATACAAAAAAGTAGAATAATCTCAAATAAATCCTTGAGCCTCTCCGCCGATCAAGCTTTATCTATGATAATATATATGGGTTTATCTACACATGACTATCAATTGTTAAGAGAGCACATATCCCACATTAATTCAAAATTATACCCTTCTTATAAGTCTATTAAAATGTCCAAAAAATTATGTTATCCAGAAAATATAACTGTAACAGTGTCATTTGCAGAAATCAATCTTCAATCATTGATTTATCATACTGTTTTGAGACTTTGTAGATTTAAAAATACATACATACATACATTCATACATTCATACATACATACATATTTTTATTTTTACATTTCTTTGAAAATCAAACAAAAACTTGCAGAAAGCCCGTTTTTTCTTAAAAAAAATATACTGTTTGTAGATAGCTCAAAAACAAAAAGTGAAAAACATAGTCTTAGAATTAACTTTTGACTCCAAAATTAACACCATATATAAAAAAATAGAAAATTGAAGAGTCTGACGCAAAAAAAATGTTTGTAAATCTGCATAAGGCCCAATTTGAATATGAGCCCTCGATATGTATTTCTATATAATTTGTAAGTGAGTATTTTCATTAATTTGTGCATAAAATCAACATTTAAGCATTGATTTGAATGAAATATGTCCTGTTTTAATTGCAACAAATTTTTACATATTGATACCGTGTATCCAAATTGACTGAGAAACCATGAGCCGCCGTAATTTTTTGTCACTTTGTAACTATAAATAATAACATTATTTATTATGTTGAATATTCACCCTTTATTATATTTTTTATACACTATTGACTCATAATTTTAATTATAAAATTATTTACATTTCAAATAAGTACTTCAAAAAAAAAAATTATTTTAAAGTTTCCTTTTATATAATGGAAGGAGGAGACCTAAAATATGTATTTAATAAATATGCATATGGCATAATCTATATGCAAATTCATTACTTATTGTTATTTAATGTCATGTAATTAACATTAATTACAACTAATTAATAAAATTTACACAATATTCGAGGTTATCGTTTCAAATACTAACAAATGGTGAATGAAAACTATTCAGTGAAGTTTTTTTAGTATTGAGATGCAGTAGTGTTTTGGTTAAAAAAATACATATATTTAAAAATGAAATATATTTTTTTAAATTTATGCATAATTTTCCTGGTGCCGTTTATTGAAAACTTACGAGTTAACGATGACTTACGTGACTTACATATGGCGGAGTTTATTAATGTGGCCATGTACATGACAAAACGATTTATAAGTCCCAAAACCAATACGCTGATCATTATGGAAAAATGTGATTTCGCTTGCAATGAACACAAGAAACATCATACTGCACTTTTGCATTTTTTCATTAAGAATCTAAATAATATACTTGCCATTCAGCTGTTATTTGCCCAGCCCGAAAATCGTCCCTGGGATTATAATTTATTTATTGTAGACTCTTGGTCAGCATTTGAGTTGAGTCAATTTTTTATTCATTGTTATTTAAACGATACTAATTCTGAATTTTTCTTGTAAATATTTAGATCGTTGCGTATTATAATTCCCTCTACAAAACATGAACGTGATTTTTATTTTTTCATTCTATTTACCTGGAGTTCAGATTTTCTATTAATTCGCAATCTAAGTCAAATTTTCGAGTTGTGTCTACGTTTTAATGTGAACAATGTTGTGGTTATGGCCAAATCCAGTCACAGTAACTTTATTGGTTTCTATACGTATCAAATGTATAATGAAAATCATTGTGGTGGCGAAATAACGGTACAAGAAATTAATCGTTATGAAAATAATAAACTCAGAAATGATTTTTTATTTCCCAAACTATTAACCAACTACTTTGGTTGCCCTCTCACGATAACGGCTCAGATTTTTGAGCCACTTTTAACATTTAAAGGAGATTTAAGTAATGAAACACATTTAATGGATATGCAACGTTTGGGCGGAATAGAAGGTGAAGTACTTAAACTAGTAGCGCAGGCATTAAATTTTAAAATTCACATGATTTTTAGCAAGGAATTAAGTGCGATTAATTTACACCTCAACTCTACTGGATGTTTTAAAGCTGTAAGTGACACTAATAATTTATGAATAGAATTTCTATTATTCCTTTTACATGTCATTTCATGTTAATTTCAGTTAGAGAAACAAAAGGCTCAAATAGCAATTGGTGGTTTAAGTTCATCCCTTGAGAATAACTATAAATTCACCAGATCATTTGTTTATCACACAACCCCCTACAAATTTGCAGTTCGTAACAATGTATTTTTCGGAGCCATTAAGCAATTGATGAATCCCCTAAACGTAACAACATGGATTCTCTTGCTAATAATTTTTGCTGTATTGATCATTTCAATACAAGTTATTGAGCACAGAAAAATTACGATATTACATGATTTATTATTTGGAACTCATAATAAGGATCCAATTTTCAATTTGATATTAACATTTCTGGGTTATGCAATGACAAATAGAAGTTTATCACGACGAAATTTTACTCGTTTCCTTTTAATGTCTTGGATGTTTTTATCTCTGATAATACGGAATGGCTATCAAGGCAAAGTGTTTGATAGTCTGAGACTTGCAAAACGTATGCCAGTACCTAAAACTATTGCTGAACTCATTGCTATGGATTATACCCTATTGAGTACTATGTATACAAGTTTCTATCCAATGAATAAAACATTGATTTTTCATAATTCCTCTGAACTACTGCCGCAACTACAATCAAGTGAGAAACTTTGGACAGGGGCTGTCATTTTAGACTCCTTAGCTCACTACAACTTTGAGAACCGTAATACCAGTTCTCTGACTTCTGTTGATGAAACTATTTATTTGTATCAGTGTGTCATGTACTTTAGTAAGCACTCAGTGTTACGTGAAAGTTTTGAAGACAAATTGAAAGTATTTGTCAGTTCTGGAATAACATCGTATATTGCAAAGAAACATGTCAGGTCTTATTTCCAAAATATGAATACTCAATCGCAGGAAATAGGACGTATTACATTCAGGAACCTAAGGGGATTGTTCTATATATATGGTATAATGTGTCAAATTTCCATTGTTGTATTTGTATTGGAAATATTGACAAGGAAATCGGAGAATCTTAAAAATTTGTTGGATTGGTTTAATTAAATTTATATACTGAATTTTATATTGCAAGTAAATAGATCGTACGTTAATTTTGCACTTAAATAAATAATTGTGAATGTAGATGTATTTTGTCTCACCAAAATATTTATAAATTTAAATGAATCAATAAAAATTATTAACCTACACCAAACAAGTTTAGAGATTTAGTTGCGAATAAAATTGTAACTGAATTATAATTGAATTAATAATAAAAATTTCAAATAACGTATCGCTATAATTATGTAAGTATTACTTACCATATGAGTATTATAATGTGCTTACATATTTAAATAAGATAACACAGAGTTACAAAATGATAAAAAATTTCTGCGGCACGGGGTTTCTCAGTCAATTCGGATACACGGTATTAATATGTACAAAGCCTCTAATCCACTATTTAATTTTTAATAATTTTTAACTTTTTAGGAATTTTAATTGGAATTTTCGATATTCTTTTGAACAAAATCAAACAAGTCGTTTTCGGGATATGCCTCAATATATAGTCCTCTTAATTTTACAAATCGCGATTTATCGCGAGAATTAGAGTTAATTCAAAAAAAGTGGATTAGAGGCTTAATACCGTGTATCCAAATTGACTGAGAAATCCCGTGCCGTGTTTCCCTGTGTAATTGAATATACTTATGGTTTTTGTTTTTCAAAAAAAAAAAAAAAAAACGAGAATTTAGGGCTGAACGCTTGGACTCACAAGTGTTGAGTTATTTTTCATTCGTGATAAATTAGAAAAAAACGTTCCCCCAAAGCACTGCTTTGAGGAATTTAAAAAATATAAATTAAGATCTAATTACTCATAAAATCTTTTTTTTTTAATTTTCCCAATCCTATCCTAAAAGGTTTGGCATATGAAGATTTAAATAGCTGTTCATAAACTTTATTATCATTTTTAGTTTCTATCAGTATCAGTTAACTTATAAATTCTCCGTGTTTTTTTATATCTCTGTACTGTGAAACAATCTCAAAATAATTTATTTTTTGAAATGAATATATAATGAGTCAATATATTTCAAACAACTTAGTTTATCGTCATTTAACACATAGTTTTAAAAAGTCGCCGTTTGAAATAGGGGCCAAAAAAGTGGTCTGGAGGTTGAAAAAGGGGCAATTTGCGTCTAAAGTCACCCAACGTAACACTGGCAGGATGCTATCGGGTTCCGAAAATGCCTTCCAATGCTTGATGTTAATCGCATCTTCTTCATCATCTGTGTTTTCATGCAGATAAGTTGTATAAGAATAAGGATTTACAAAAAGAAATCTGACTAGGTTTCGTAATTATCCTGGCGCAAATTTTGCAGTAGGTGCGCTACTTATTCATGACCACAATCTTCATTAAACTGCAATTACTTAACAAAGACTCCATAACCACTTGTTTAAACAAATTATCATGTTTACTCCTACAATAGTATATTTAATTAAAATAAATTTTGTTATTTAGTCCTTTTGTATATATCAACCAAGGGCAAATGCGGCCCTCGGGGCTACTTACGACCCCTGAACGAATTATATGCGCCTTTTTGTTTTTTGCTCTATTGATAAATTTTTATTGGGTAAACTGTAGTAATATTGTTTTTTATAACCTATAACACCATAGGTGGTTGGAGTATTATGCGTTTGTGCTGATATTTGTAACGCATAGAAAACGTTATGCAACACCCACCTTAAAGTATACCAATCGACTAAGAATCACTTTTTAAATCGATCTAACGATGTCCGTCCGTCTGTCTGGCTGGACGGCTGGCTGTCCATGTAAACCTTGTGCACAAAGTACAGGTCGCAATTTTGAAGATAATTGAAATTTGGCACGTGGGTCTTTTATGATACAGGAACGAAGCCTATTGAAATTGGTTGTGATCGGTCCATTATTTCGCCTATTCCGCATACAAATGTCCCCCCGGAATTGAGTTTTAACACTCAAAAATACCTTAAAAGAAGTTTTGTACAAGTATCAATCTTTGTACCAAATTTTATGATTAATTTTATGATCGGTCCACGATTAACCATAGCTCCCATATAAACCCTTGTTCCAAAAATCACTTTAACGTGCATAAATCCCATACTAACGTTAGTATCAAGTTAATATTCGACACAAATAAGTTTTATATAAGTAGAAACAACATTGCCAAATTTTATTCAAATCGGTCCATAATTTACCATAGCTCCCATATAAAACCACTTCCGAGAATCGCCCTAAAGAGCATAAAATCAAGTAGATGTTAGTATTTGTAGTTGTATATTTTATTTTACATTTAGTAAAAGTGTTGGTCTAGTATAAGTCTCCTTCCCGAAATTTTATGGTCATACATAATGGTGTAGGGTATCATATGGTCGGTCTTGACTGACTATACTTTTTTTCTCGTTTTTTTTTTTTTTTTTTTTGGTGATGAGAAAAGTAAATAATAAATATGATCCAAATAAATTTTTGGGGCAAAATAGTAGATTCTTTTATATTTTTATAGAAGGTTATTTAATTTTTTAGGTCATTGTATTTGACTTATAAAACCTAACTAAGGATTTCTAACACGATCTCCCTATTTTGTTTTCAAATTGTTTAAACATATTAGTGTTTGGAAAATCCTCGTAGAAACTAATTGACATTTAATGCATTTTATTGAGGAGCTACATGAAATCGGTATTTTGTTTTATAGTTGTCCGTTTCTATTATTTTGGATGATTTATTTAATTGTTATCCATGGTAATAAATTGAATGGTAAATAAATAATATTTTTCACTTCTTAAAGATAATATTGAATTCTTTTACGTATCTTTACGAAAATCCCTTAAAAGTATATTTAATGATTTTTAAAATATGTATTATACATTACAATGTCCTGTTGAAAACAAATGTAGGATACGTAGAACGCTATTCAAAATCTCGTGTCTAGTAAATTTGGCTACAAAAATAGTTTCTAGTTTTTTCTCGAAATAAGTCCAAAATGTTCGTATCTTTAAACATATAAGATATAAGATTCATTTCATCTGATTAAAATTTGTGGGCAACTGTCGTTATAGTCCTCTATGAAGAAATCAAAATCCTCATACATTATGTATAAATCATAAGTACCAATTAAAATAAATTTAATATTTTAAGTAGTCATATGATACGATACCAATAACTCAAGGCAACATAGACTGCGTATAAGATTTTTATGTCAATTTGGATAAATGTGATCATGAAGTTCTAAGTAAGTCTCAGAATCACTTCATGAGACTTCCGTGTGGCTGGCTGTCTATTAGAGTGCTCCAAAAAAACGAAATTTCGAATTTTGCCCGTCCCCCCTTTTAAAATTGTTCTATGGGTTATAAAAATACGTCGTGCAAAAAGTTAGGGCAATAGGACTACGTTAACTGGTGCCGCAACGGCTCTGAAGTTTGAAGATGCATTTACAAGGGGAAAATATGCATTTTTTTCATGAAACTCTTGATTTATATTTAGAATTATGTGGATTATAAACATTTTAAAAAAGTTCCATTTAAAATACACAAAAATGTAATAAAATGGCCAAAATATTACATAAAAATGGGTTTTTCTCGAAATCCGCCGAATTCATTAAGGTACAGGCAAACTATAAGAGATATTGACCTGTTTTCCATAAATCCCTATGAGATCTCCCAAAAATATTGAAACTTGTTTAACAAAGTATCAAAAAAACTGAAATTTGAGTTTTGAAACGACCGTTAAAAATATCAAAATTTTTTGACCATAGCTGAGAATAGGTTTACGTTATTCTATAATAACAAAAACTTATATTTGAGTAACTACAGATGTATTTTAAGTAATACAATTGTTTTATTCGAATATTTTTAAAAATATATTTATTTTTTTGTCACATTTCGAATTCAAGTGCTCTAAAACACGTTAATGGCCTGGGGAATTTTCAATAACTTTTACATTTTTCAACCAATTTTTATGTTTTATATCTTTTTGTAAGACTAATTCTATGCACATTACGATTCTTTTACAATAAAATGCAAAACTAACTATTTAATGACAAAATTTTTGTAAAAACTAAAAAAAATGCATATTTTCCCTTTGTAAATGCAACTTCAAACTTCAGAGCCGTTGCGGCACCAGTTAACGTAGTCCTATTGCCCTAATTTTTTGCACGACGTATTTTTATAACCCATAGAACAATTTTAGAGGGGGGACGGCCTGTAGGATAATATTTTCTTCCTTGATACAAGCTTGGAACACTCTACTGTCAATCCATATAAACCTTGTGAACAAAGTATATAGCAAATAATTTAATGAAATGTGGCACAGAGATATTTTATATAATTATATATTTGTGAAATTTTTAATTGACCATTTTTTAACCTGAAAAAATCTCATACAAATGTAATATTCGACACAAATAAGTTTTATATAAGTAGAAACATCAGTACCCAATTTTGTGGAAATTGTTAGTTTACCATAGCTCCCATATAAACCCTGGAATCGATCAAAGGTGCATCAAATCATATAGATATTAGTATCAACGCATTATTCAGTGTTCGTATATTTTATTTTCAACTTAGTAAAGAATCGGTTCACAATTTGCCACAGGTCTGATATAAGACCCCTATCCGAATTTTAATACTAATATACCATGGTGAAAATGATTTGAATCCGGATTTATTACGCATCAATTTGATCCAAATCAAACAAATAGAAATTTTTGTTTTCTCCTATTGTTATTTACAAAAATAATCAAATTTATTTGATTTGAATATTCCACACTTAAATAATAGGCATATGGCCAATTCTCATTTTACGTTTACCTTTATGAAACCGACCTTTAACCTCAAATATCTCTTTATATTCTGATTTTTTGAAATAACTTTTGATGCGGTTATGTTCATAAAACTTGGTGGAGAAACACAACAAAAATTCAAACTTTAAAGGGGCATAGTTTCGATTCTGTAAAAGATATTGATTTCAACCTTTTTCTGTATAACGAAGAATTATGTGAGCTAAGCAATGTAATTTAGATGAAAAAAATCGAATTTATACTTTTTCTGATTTTTGAAATTAAAATAAATTTTTTGTAAAAAAGTGGTTTTTTGAGAAACTGTAAATATTTTTACTGTAATGAAATCTTTGCTATTAAAGATATCTTAGCGAAATTTTCGCTGGATGTAGACTTTATCGTGAAAAGAACTTTAAAATTTTTGTAAAAAGAATCCCACAATTCCCAAAAAACGCCGAAAATCCCAAAAATGTTTTTTTTTTTTCACATTTTCGGCTATAAAATCCACATTTTTCCGAAGTCCCGAAATTTTTATTGAAAACTATTAATAATATATTACAGATTCTTAAACTGCATTCCGTTTGCCGATTCGTGCTTTGGGATTTGAGAAAATATATACTAAAGTCAAAACTTTCATATAAAATTGGTTGAATTCGGGAGGGTGTGTACCTTGACCACTTGAGTTATTGGGCTTGCTTTTTATTTTAAAGTCTTTTCTGTGAAGATAACTTTCATAAAAGAATAAAATCATTATATGTTGTTGAAGAAATCTTATTTTAGAGAAAAAAGAGTGTACTTTTTCGGCCAAAAAAACACAAAAAGTCGTAATTTTTGCAATTTATGTCTTAAGCCTTTTTGCAGATTATGCCTTAAAATATGAAAACTTTAGGAAATAAAGTCTCTGGACTAAATAACTTATGATTTGTGTGAAATTTTATGTTGGCTAGATGTACTTGAAACTCAAAAATATTGAAACTTTAACCTTTAAGTATATAAAAGCAATACTTAAGTCCGGTGAAAAGATTTTTATGGTTTGGAATTGTATTTCTGTTTATAGTACAGGTACACAAACGTAAAATAAATTTCCATATATAACCCATATAAAACGAGAGAGAAACTATAGTCGGTCAAGACCGACCATATTATACCCTACACCATGAGCTAAAAATTAGACCTGTGGCTAATTGTAGATCAACACTTTTACTCAATGTAAAATAAATTATACAAATACAGACTAATGCATTGATACTAACATCTATATGATTTTATGCCCTTTAGGCCGATTCCCGGAAGTGGGTTTATATGGGAGCTATGGTAAATTATGGACCGATTCTAATAAAATTTGACAATATTGTTTCTACTTATAAAATTTATTTGTGTTGAATATTAACTTGATACTATCATTCGTATGGAATTTATGTACGTTAAAGTGATTTTCGGAAGAGGGGACTGATCTTGATTTTGCACAAAGATTAACACTTATACAAAACTCCTTTGTACCGAGTTTCATTGAAATATAACTATATTTAAGGCATTTATGATCTTTAAATCCCTATTCCGGGAGGACATTTGTATGGAGGCTAGGTGAAATTATGGACCGATCCTAACCAATTTCAATAGGCTTTGTCCTTGTGTCAAAATAATTATTTGTGCCAAATTTCATCAAGATATCTTTAAAATTGCGACCTGTACTTTGTTCATAAAGTTTACATGGACAGACAGCCAGACGGACGGACAATCGGCTCAGAAAGTGATTCTGAGTCGAACGGTATACTTTAAGGTGGGGGTCCGGTAATTTTTACTGTGCGTTAAAAACATCAGCACAAACCACCTATGGTGGTGTAGGGTATAAAAATTACGTTGAAAGAAAAAGTCAAACTTTGCCAACAAATTTTATATAAAATGTATTTTTTTAAATTTGTTTATGCTCCCGATAATATCGATATGTATATAATATATACAATTAAATATCTATATTCAGAAAAATCTAAAAATGTCTTTGCCCTATATCTATTAAAAATTAATATTATCCAAGAGACATTACTTGTAAAAGTCTTTCATAAAAGCATTTTGAAAAAAAAAAAAAAAATAATAAATAAATAAAAAATAAAGGAAATGGGATCTTAAGTAAACTTTTATTTTAGTTTGAAACATTGTTATTGCTACATACGAAAGGTGCCATCCTAATGTATTTAAAAATGTATTTAAGTCTACATCGACATTAGCTCTATAAATATTCTTGCATCAGATAAAATTTTGTTGGTAAAGCTAATTAATTAATTGTTCAATAATGGACTTTTGCACTAAACATAAACACTGTAAAAGTCAAAATATATTTAATTCAAGTCTTAAATTGGAATTAAACGGTTGTTGAATATCGGAAAAATTATGCTCAAAAAATACTCAATCATTACGGTTCTACTTGTGCTGTCACCAACTATCAAATGTAAAATTCCCATAGATAAAATCAATTCAGATGAAAATGTTTCCGAATACACTAAATTGGCGGTATATATGGTAACACGTTTCATTAGTACAAAAACAAATACACTTGTCATCAGCGAAAAATGTAATGTTATTTGCAAAGGACAAGAAGACTATCAGAAGAGATTGCTAAATGATATTCTACTCGGTTTAAGAGAACAATTTGCAATACAATTATATTTAGGGAATTATGATGATCGATTATGGGATTATAATTTATTTATAGTGGATTCCTATGAGTCATTTGAGTAAGTATTCACAAAATTTTTTATTTAAAATTATGTACTTATATTTTTTACTGTCTCAAATTTTTTTATACGAAAATAGATATCTGCGTTATACATTTCCCACCACTCAGCAAGAACGCTTCTTCAATTTCTTTATATTACTGACTTGGAGTGCCAGCAATGAAGTTGAACGGAACGAAACACTTTACAAAATATTTGAAACATCTTTTACGTTTAACGTAAGGAATGTGGTTATAATGAGTAAATCTTTCAATGACCATCACATCAGCTTCTATTCTTACGAAATGTTTAGTAAAGATGATTGCCGAAATGAAATAACAATACAGGAAATTAATCGTTACGAAAATGGACTTTTGCAAAATAAATTTTTATTTCCCGATCATATTACAAATTTTTACGGTTGTTTGTTGAACGTATCGGCTCATGAAATGCGACCGCTTTTAAGCTTTAAAGGCGATGTGAACAATGAAACTCATTTAGTGGAGAGTTATCGTCTGAGCGGTGTTGAGGGTGATATCTTGAAAGTGGTTGCCAAAGCGTTAAATTTTAAATTGCGCTTACGTTTTCCTAAAGAGAGTAATATCATCCGTCTATATTTATATTCAAAGGGATGTTTTGGTGATGTAAGTAAGAGTTAATTGGTAATTGAATAATATGTATTTACTTCACACGATGGGTAAAAAAAATGGTAGTTATTTTTTCCTTAAAATAAAAAATTTTAATTAAATTACAAACAAACCCAATATTTTTAATTGAGATGATAATTTAACACCATTTCCTATTTCTTTTCCACTTATCTTTTCAGCTAGATCATCATCGTGCCCAAATTGCCATTGGAGGCTTTAGTTCCACACAACGTTATAGCGAAAAATATAGCATTTCATTTGTTTATCATACAACTCCATACGTTTTTGTTATTCGTAGTGGATTATGTTTCGGTCATATTAAACAACTTTTTAATCCCTTATGTCCTTCAACATGGTTATCTCTTTTGATTTTCTTCTCTGTATCATTTATTTTCACTAAAATATTGCAAACACAACGAAAGTTATGTGATTTCGTATTTGGTCCGAAGAACAAAAAACCAATATGTTCAATGTTTGCCATCTTCTTTGGAAGCTCGATACCAACACAAATTATACCGAAGAGAAATTTTGCTCGTTTTCTTTTGATGTCCTGGTTATTGCTCTCATTCGAAATACGCAATGGTTATCAAGGTAAAATGTTTGACAGTTTACGTTTTTCGAAACGTATACCGATGCCGCAAAAGATTTCACAGCTTTTAGAACAAGATTACACATTGTTGACAGGTGCATATAATAGTTTCTATCCACATAATAAAACAATAATCATGCGAAATACCACAAGACGATTGGATATGTTACAAAATAGTACTTTACGACTTACTGCTACTGCTTTTTTGGACTCTTTGGCCTATTACAATTATCTGAATTACAATACGAGCTCATTAACGTACGTTCAGGAGACCATACATTCGTTTCCATGTGTCATGTATTTTCATAAACATTCTATGTTGCGTGCGAGTATCGATAGAAAATTAAAACTTTTTTCTGATGCTGGCATTACTTCGTACATTGCAAAGAAACATATTCGTTCCAAGTTTCAGAACATGAATACCGATTCGCAGTTCGTGAGCAGGTTGGCAAATGAAAATCTCAAAGGATTATATTTCATAAATGGTGGCATGTTTCTGATTTCAACATTTGTTTTTATATTGGAATTACTTACTCGTAAGTCGCGAAGATTGCGACGAATAATGGATGGGTTAAATTCCTTTTAAGCAGAATGATGTGAGTTTTCGCTGTAAGTATTTGTATGTGTAAAAAATACTTTTCTCAATATTTTTAACTACTGATCAATATACTTTTCTTTGTTTTAGAAATGTGCTTACTAATGGATTTAGCTGTATTTATTTAAACTCGTAATCAAATTGTGATTTCACCTTATTTTGTGATCACCTTCAATTAAATATAGAATATAAATTAGAAACAAAAAATATAAAACCCCTTAATACACAGAAAAAAGTCACCAATTAACAAATATATATGAAAATAATTCATTCAATTATAAACTTGTTTATAAATGATTATATCAATTACTAAAAACTATAAAAAATACAAAACAGAAAAAAATTCCCAATTAATAAATTAATTAAATCAATCAAGTATATGATTGAATGAATTAAAAATGTTAAAATCATACAAAAAATTATTTTTATTTTATTTTTTCTTGAATATATTTATTAAATTTTGCTGCAAAATTAAACAACTGAGTTAATTGGAAAAAAGACGGTAATAATTTTTTCTGTGTAGATGAAAAGTTGTCTGACATGAGGAAAATTAAAATTTTCGGAATTCACGTTGAGTTTTTTCATTTCAGTGTATATCAAACTATTTTTAAGGAATTATTTGGATTGTTTTGATTAAAATAAAGTGATCCATTATTTTAAAATCTTAAACTTATTTAGTTTTAAAACTTTTTTTCGTATTCATTAATATATTTTCCATATACATACATATATTATATAAGTATAACGCTTTTTTAGATATTTTTACTTGTAACACGTGTGACAGTTATTTTCACACTTTAAACAAATGGGAAAGGTATAGTCGGTCAGGCCCGATCTTATAATACCCTACACCATTGTCTCTATACACCAAAATTCGGGAAGGCGTCTTTTATATGACATGTGGCCAATTATGAACCGATATTTGTATTAAATGTGAAATAAAACATACGAATACATAATATTACGTTGATACTAACATTTAGTTGAACTTATGCATTTTTGGTTATTTTCAAAAGTGGGCCTTATATGAGAGCTATGATAAATTATGGACCGATCATTATAAAAATTGGCACTATCATTTGTACTTATATAAACTTATTCGTGCCGAATATTAACTTTATACTAACATTTTAATGGAATTTATGTTCGTTAGAGTGATTTTCTGAATGTGAGCTATGATCAATTATGGACCAATCTTCTGAAATTTGGCACACAGATTAATACTTATGTAGAACTTATGTGTGCCAAATTTAATTAAAATATTGCTATATTTGAGGGATTTAAGATCGTTAAATCTATATTCCGGAAGGATATTTGTATAGGTGCTAGGTAAAATAATGAACCGACCATAATCAGTTTCATTAGGCTTCGTCCCTAGATCATAAGAAATCTGTGTACTAAATTTTATTAATTGATGTGCAAAATTACGACCTATAGTTTGTTTACATAGTTAACACGGACTGACAGACGGAAGGACATCGCTAAATTAACTCAGAAAGTGATTCTTAGCCACATAATACCCATAATACCCTTTCCACCTATGGTGGTGTAGGTAAAAAAAAAAAAAATACGAGACAATTTAATAGAACAAAATTAAAAATGTGGTAAAATTTAAAAAAAAGCTAAATATTTAAACGAAATTTGAATATGATTTAATAATATGATGAAAACGAATTCTGTAAAATAGTGGTAAGCAATATCATTTTCACGAATTTTATTAATTCAAGGAGAAAAATACACTGAATAATTTCCATGTTATTTTAATCTAATTTAATGAATAAAGGATGGTGGTTTTCATCATCATAATTATATAAGGCGTAATTGGTTTGGTATGGAAACAGCTATCAAAATGTTTTGTGTGTTAGAAAAATGATTAATGTACAAAATATTTGTCACCATACAAAATATAAAAAATAATAAGAATTTTATATATTTAAATTCAACACGATTTTAAGTTCCCAAACTATCATTTTTCATTTAATTAACCGTGTTTCAATTTAGGCGATTTATAAAAAAGCTGATCTCAAAATAAAGTTTTGTACTTATTCTGAACTTTGTTCTACGCGTTAAGAACTCAAAAAGTATATCTGTGGAAAATATTTTTTATTTATTTAAACCACACAGAAAAAAATATGGTTGTCGTAAACATAATAATTGTGATTATATTATATGGTTGCTTTAAAAAGTTGTATGGTTATAAATAGTAATAAATATGATTATAATAATCATAAAATTATTCAACTTTATCATATTATAATACGATTTGTTCATTTTCCATTTAAATATTTTATTATGTTATGATCGGGTTTTATCACAGTATGAAGTGATTTTGTCATAACATTAACCGATTTCATCGCAATATGATTCGGATATAATATATCTTTATTAAAAAATTACTCATAACATTCTTCATATCTGGGCAATTCTCTGTTTACGTGTGCCTTTATGAAACCGACCTTCAACCTCAAATATATTTTTAAATTCTGACTTTTTTAAACAACCTTTGATGCAATTATGTTAACAACACTTCTTGCTGTAACAGAAAAAAAATTCAAGACCTGAAACGGTTCCATGTAGTGCCGGCAAGTACCCAAAGTCAAAAATACCAAAAAAAGTGTTTGAAACTAATAAGTTTTTTTTTTTTTTTTATTGCTGTTGTCGCGGATTTTAACATAAGTGTTCAATTCTTCTAATGTAGACTATAAACACTTATAGAAAAGGACCAGCATGGATTTAATTAGCGTGTCAAATTGTGTTGTGCAAGAGTCGTGAAACCAAATTTTAAAAAATTTTAAAATTTTGCAGTTTTTTCACTGCGGATTTTACGCCGTTTCGGATATTTCGAAATTCAAAATAGAGCCCAATAGCTCTTGAAATTATGCATCATTTGACATATATCTCGTTAATGTGCCCTGAACAGAAATACTGAAAGAGGTACCCAAACTTGGAGAAAAAAAAAACGTGAATGGCTCCAAGAGGTGCCTTTTTCGCGAGGCACACTCGCAATGTTATTTCAGTGAAGCTAGAGTATAGTGTTAACAAGGAATGTTTCCAAATGACATTTAAAAATCATTGTGTCATTTTAAAATATTAATTTGCTAAACGTGCTATTTTAAAGAATTCTGCAATTTTGCGTATTTTGTTATAGCGGATGTTGGCGTTATAAATCAATTTTAAACTGAAGTTCCTCTGTAAAATTTTACTTACGCAAAAAATATAATTTCACTAAAAATATTCATCAACGGTTTTCATGGGCTAAGAACGCGATGTTTTTTAGTTTTACATTAATCGTCGATGCACACACAAGGCGCTAATAAAAATTGGCGATGATATATGTCAATCGGTAGCTGCTTTAAATCATATATCAAAATCAATATGGCGTTCGAAAAAAAGTACGATTATTTATTTAATTAAACTTCAGAGATTTAACTAAGTGCAATTAAAAAATGTATATAAATGACATTGTCTTATGGCTCATTTAAAAAAAATTATGAATTTTGCAATAAATGGATGAATATGAACAACACTACATCACTAAAAACCGAATTTTGCAAATTTTATAAGAAGGTTTAATAATTATTAAATCGCTAATATATCGACGTAAACCTAACTTATCGCGATATTTATACCCTACACCACCAAAGGTGGTTGGGGTATTATGTGTTTTTATACCCTACACCACCAAAGGTGGTTGGGGTATTATGTGTTTGTGCAGAAGTTGTAACGCAGAGAAAAAATCTTCGGACCCCCACCTTAAAGTATACCGTTCGACTCAGAATCACTTTCTGAGTCGATTTAACGATGTCCGTCCGTCCGTCCGTCCGTCCGTCCGTCTGGTCGGCTGGCTGGCTGGCTGGCTGGCTGTCCATGTAAAGCTTGTGCCCAAAGTACAGGTCGCAATTTTGAAGATAATTTGATGAAATTTGGTACATATGCTTTTTTTAGCACAAGGACGAAGCCTATTGAATTTGGTTATGATCGGCCCATTATTTCACCTAGCCCCCATACAAATGTCCTCCCGGAATAGAGTTTTAATACTTATAGATGCCTTAAAAATAGGAATATTTTAATGAAATTTAGTACATATAAGTTTTATATCAGCATAAATCCGTCTGCCAAATTTCATAAAGATCGGTCCATAACTGACCATAGCTCCCATATAAACTCATCTCCCGAAAATCACTAACGTGCATAAAGCCCATACAAATGTTAGTATTATGTTAATATTTAACACAAGTAAGTTGTATATAAGTAAAAACAAAATTATGTGGATCGAAATGGTGTAGGGTATCATATAGTCGGGCTTGACCGACTATATCTTCTTCTCTCGTTTTAATTTGTATTTTAGATACAGCATTGTAGAGCACATAAATGAAATAATATTTGATTTAGGACTATAAATAGAATTTTGGCAATATTTTAAAAAATTGTTGTCTTAAACCGCCATAACATTGATGCCGTTCGATAAAAGTCATTCACGCGAACATATCTGTGTTCCACTAGAGCCAGGGAAAATTGGTACTAAATATAATTGATGTGCCATTTAAACATTTTCAAAATTTTTTTTAACATCAAAAGTAAACGAGTTTGAAGAATTTCCCATATTTTTTTTATGATTAAATGTTCATATTTCATTCAATTTGCAATTTTTTTTGTTTTTAATATATTTTATTAACTAATTTACTTAAAAGTAGTTAACTGATATCTAATATTATTTGAATTACCCTATATGAACCAAACCTTCTCTACTTATATTTATTCATATATAAACTAAATGAGAATTATAATGAAGTTTAAAATAACCATTAAAAGGAATAAAATAATGTTTTTTTTTTTTTTTTTTTTTTTTTTTTTTTTTTAACCAAAATATATAAAAGTTAACATATTATGTATAAAGTTATTATATTATGATAATTTTTAACATTCCATAGTTACAGTAAAATTAATATTTTTGCACGGTTATCATAATTTTTTTTTTTTTTTAATAAAATAGTTTCAGTCAACTATTTCAAAATATTTAATTGGAATAACTATAATTTTAAATAAAATTTAAAAATATAAACATGATTTTCTTGAACACATTATTATTAGAAGTAACTATAATTCGTTTTCGAAGATTTTCTTGGGCAAAATATTTTCGTCCCTTAAATTTTACGTCCTGAAATTATTTCTCTTTCTGTTGTAATATTAATGATTTCGAAAGACTAAAATCTTGATTTTAACGTCTAGTAAATTTTTAAAGTGACACGGATAGAAAAAATATGTTTGTAGTGATAATAATCTAAGATTGGACAGCTTAGTTGTGGTAAAAGTAGTTTTACTCCTAAAAACATTATCACTTAGGATAGTCATAAAATTATTCAACCTTATCATATTATTATACGATTTTTTTCATATTGTATTAAAAAATTTAATCATATTTTATTCTGATTTATCACATTATGATCTGATCTTCTCATATTATGAACATAATATAGTTGAAGAACAATTAAATTATGATTTGCTACACATTTTTAGAAATGCTCTTTTAAAATTAAATAAACTTTGGGGCTGCCCTAATATCCATAGAAGTCTATTAAAAAATTAGCTTTATAAATATTATTACATAAGATAATATTTTGTTGGTAAACGTAATTGTTTTTAAGTAATTAAAAATGCAATAACTTACTTTTACACTAAATAATAAAAGCTAAATATTACTAAAATTAAACGTTTTAGTTCAAGTAAACATTTAATACGAATCACACAAAATTATGCTGAAATATTATCCAATAATCGCATTACTACTTTTGTTTTCAACAACCGTCAAATGTAAAATTCAAGCAGATAAAATCAATTCAAATGAAATTTTTGGTCAATACACAAAATTGGGGGTATACATGGCTATACGATTCATAAGTCCAAAAACAAATACACTTGTCGTCAGCGAGAAATGTAATGTAATTTGTAAAGGAAAAGATTATCGAACGGTACTTTTAAACGATATTCTACTCAGTTTAAGTAATAAATTTGCAATACAGTTAGTCACGGGAAAATACAATGATCGATTGTGGGATTACAATGTATTTATAGTGGATTCTTATGATGCATTTGAGTAAATTTTGGTTTACATTTTAATTTTTCTTTATAATCATATTGTTTTACTTTTATTCTTTAAATAGGTTCCTACGTTATTCCTTTCCTACCACAGAGCAAGAACGCTGTTTTAACTTCTTTATTCTATTGATTTGGGCCGATAGTAATGAAGTTGAGCTCAACGAAACCCTTTATAAAATATTTAAATTATCTTTTATGTTCAACGTAAGAAATGTGGTTATAATGAACAAATCCTTCGACAGCTCTCACATTAGCTTTTATTCTTATGATCTGCTTAGTAGTGGTGAATGTCTGAATAATATAACAATTCGTGAAATTAATCGTTACGAAAATGGATCTCTACAAAATGAATTTTTGTTTCCCAATTATATCAATAATTTTCATGGTTGTCTATTGAATGTATCGGCACATGAAATGCAACCGCTTTTAAGTTTTAAAGGCGATGTGAATAATGAAACTCATTTAATGGAGAGCAATCGCTTGAGTGGTATTGAGGGTGATATTTTGAATGAGGTTGCTAAAATGTTAAATTTTAAATTTCGTTTACGTTTTCCCAAAGAAATCAATTTCATTAATCCGTATTTTAATTCATCTGGATGTTTTGGAGATGTAAGTAGAGTTACTAAATAGTTTATTAAAAATTCTCTTTCTTCGTTTACTTTTAAGAAACCGATCTTGAACCTAATTTTTTTTTTTTTTGTTAACTCTGTAGATAGATTTAATGATAGCACTGCGTATTCAGTTTTTCATTTCGTTTTCGTTTATCCCTTAAAAAGGACTAAGGGACAATTGTTCGCACAATTGTTCGATCAACCATGTATGCCATCAAACGTCATTTTGTACGCGGAAGAAGAGGCGCTGCATGTAAAAGTATCGAAGCGACACAGACGGCAAACAAAAAGTTATGATTTGTTCGACAAATGTTCTGCCCACAGAAAACAAAATGAACAAAATTGTGTGTGTTGTTCTGCCGACTTTTTGATCTTGTGCGAACAAGAAAAAGGCTAGTCTGGATGTAGCGTGAGGAATATAAACATTGTTTGTGGTTGCCAAATAGATATAAAGCAAAGGCAACGAAATTTTGTAAAGTTGTTTAAGGAATCATATAAACACGGAAACCCTAAAATGGGTGCACAACAAGTTGTAGATGGTGGCTATATAGATTCGGCCAAGCCGAATGTAAACATTCTTACTTGTTAAAGATAAATAGTATCTGTATGAAAAAATATTATTTATTTCGAAAATGTTTAAACAAAATTTTCTTGAAATAGTTAATAGTTTTGTCACAGTGATACTAAATATTTTTACAAAATTCTTTATTTTTTTTTAGCTGGATCTTCGTCGTGCCCAAATTGCCATTGGAGGCTTCAGTTCAACTGAACATAATAGCGAAAAATATAGTGTTTCATTCGTTTATCACACAACACCATACGTTTTTGTTATTCGTAGTGGTTTGTGTTTCGGACCAATAAAACAATTACTTAATCCCTTTTGTCCATCAACTTGGATATCTTTATTGATTTTATTCTCTGTATCATTTGTTTTCACTAAGGTAGTTCAAACAAAACCAAAATTGAGAGATTTCGTATTTGGTAGCAAAAACAAAAAGCCAATATGTTCAATGTTTGCGATACTCCTGGGCAACTCGATGTCAACAAAAATAATACCGAAGAGAAATTTTGCTCGTTTTCTTCTGATGGCCTGGTTATTGCTCTCATTCGAAATACGCAATGGTTATCAGGGTAAAATGTTCGATAGCTTACGTTTTTCAAAAAGAATACCAATGCCGCGAAAAATATCTCAGCTTTTAGAACAAGACTACACTTTGTTGACTGCTTCAAATTATGGTTTATATCCATATAATAAAACAATAATCATGCAAAATACCACAAGACGATTGGACATACTGCAAAGGAGCACTTTAAAACTTACTGCCACGGCCCTCTTGGATTCATTGGCTTATTATAATTATATGAATTACAATACCAGTTCATTAACTTACGTTCAGGAAACCATTCATTCGTTTCCATGTGTCATGTACTTTAACAAACATTCTATATTGGGTTCGAGTATCGATCGAAAATTAAAACTTTTCTCTGATGCTGGTATTAATTCGTACATTGCAAAGCAACATATTCGTTCAAAGTTTCAAAACATGAATACCGATACGCAGTTCGTGAGCAGGTTGGCAAATAAAAATCTCAAAGGATTATATTTTATAAATGGTGGCATGTTTCTGATTTCAACACTTGTTTTTATATTGGAGTTACTTACACGTAAATCGAGGAGATTGCGATATATAATGGATGGATTGAATTCGTTTTAAACTGAAGTAAATATGTACATGTAACGTTTTTAATTTTTATGCAAATATAAAAATGGCTTTAGCATAGTCAAATAGGTCATTGAAAATTATTTAAAAAAATGGTATTACTTTTTCGCGGTTGTAAAAAAAGTTCAGCAACAAAACGCGGTAAAGTTTGGAAATCAATATTCTCAATGCAACAGTGTGCATATGTTGCTTCCCTGTTGTATTGGTATTAAAGTTATATAGAACATTTATCCATTATGAAAAACAACGAGCACGCTGATTTGAAGTTTATGTCTTTTAATAATCACACAATATTTTTCACTTTACTATGTAACTTATTAATAAAATATTTAAAATTTTTATTTAAAATGTATGTACTTTTTTGGGGAGATTTTAAAAAATCGTTTTGATGGGTGAGGTTTTTATTCCATAATTACCCGGAAAAATTATTTTCGTAAATAACACGATAATCGCTATCGCGTTATTTGATTATAACCCTAATGTACATATGCAAGTTGTATTCTTTGGTTTTCTATTTTAATGTACATTTTTGGAGGGATAAATATCAAGCTATATTAAAGCATACAAATATATTTTTAAACAATATATTACACAGATTTACAAAATGGAAAAAAAAAATCTGCGGCACGAAGCACAGTGCTTTGTTCCATAGACAAAAATCAAAACAAAACGAGAGAAAAAGATATAGTCGGTCAAGCCCGACCATATGATACCCTACACCATTGTTTACATTATAATTCGAGGAGTGGTCTTGACTTGGATTCAAATGTGGTCCGATACTCATAAGTATAAAATAAAACATACGAATACAGAATATTACTTTGATGCTGACATGTATATGAATTTATTCACTTTTGGGTGATTCCCGAAAGAGAGCCTTATATGGGAGCTATGGTAAATTATGGACCGATCTTTTTAAAATTTGGTACTATCATTTATGTTCATATAAAACTTATTTGTGTCGAATATTAACTTGATACTAACATTTTAATGGGATTTATGCCCGTTAAAGTGATTTTTTAAAAAGGAATTTATATGGGAGCTATGGTTAATTATGGACCGATCTTTTTAAAAATTGGCACACTTATTTAGACTTATATAAAACTTATATGGTCTAAATTTCATTAAAATATTGCTATATTTAAGGGATTTATGATCGTTAAACCCTTTTCCGGGAGGACATTTGTATGGGGGCTAGGTGAAATAATAGACCGATCATAACCAATTTCAAGAGGCTTCGTCCCTGGACTAGAAGAAATCTGTGTACCAAGTTTCATTAATTTTGGTTCAAAATTGCGACCTGTAGTTTGATTACAAGGTTTACATGGACGGACAGACGGTCAGACGGACAGACGGACGGACATCGTTAAATCGACTCCCCACCTATGGTGGTGTAGGGTATAAACATTTTTCAAATTGTGTTGACATATACGTTTTTTAGAAAGGTGACAATATAGATCAAGCAATTTAAAAAGATTTTTTTGGAAAAACTTATTTTTGTGGCTACTAGAGGGCGCTAAAGTCAGCGAATTTAAAGCAAATATTAATGAAAAAAAAAATATGGTTTTAAACTGTTTTAGGAAAAATATATTTTTTTGAGCCAATAGGTTAGGGTAAAAATCCTCCAGATGGCGCTAATTAGGTGGCTAATTAGCCCCTTGGAACAGGTCACAGGTAGGTCCTAGGACTGGTCCAAGAGGACAGGTTCAGTAAGGATTAATGTAATAAAAATTTTATAAAAATTTGGTAAATGTTTACTTTTTAAACATTATTTTTATTATTATCTTTATTAAATTATGTTTATTTTATTTTTATAATGTTTCGTCAATGTCGATGGCGGCACCCCGGCTCGAACCCATGTTCATCTGACGTATGTTATGTTTTACAGTCTTCAACGCTTTCCACTCAGCCACTGATTGTTATTGCGCGCGAATTGCTAATTGCACACTTAACGGGCATGTTATAAATTAACTCTCAACTGTTAAATAGTGAGTGTGTTTGTGTCAACTGGTTTTCAATTGGTACAGAGGAACCGGACCATTACTGCAATTGTCACAAATTTCCCGCAGGGATAGTATTGTTTTTTATATATAAAGAAAGAATTATTTCCTATTTTTTGCCACAATTAAAAAAAAATAATAAGGGTTTTCATTCTAAAGAATATATTTACACAATTTGTAAATTTATACTATACTAGCTAATACCCGGTGTGCTTCGCCACCCCCCGAAATGAAATACATAGTAATTAAGGGATTAAAAAAATATACTAATTTTTGTATTTAATTTTTATGGGACAAAATGTTTTCATGGATGTCAAAATTCTTTGTGCAAAATTTGAGTATTCCAACTCCAATAGTTTCCCAGATATACGAATTTTTGCATTTAATTCATATGGGAGGTACCATGCCCCCTACTTCTAGTCCGCTCATATTTTTCTTAAATATTAATATTGATACCAAAGTGGCTCCGACAAAATTTTAGATCTCTAACTGTTATATTTTCTCAGATATGATAATTTAATATTTTCTTTAAATGGGAGGTGCCACGCCCACTATTGCTAGTGTACCAATTTTTGTCTAAAATATTCATATTGAAGCTAATGCTAGTCGTACAAAATTTGAGCTCTCTAACTTTTATAGTTTCCCAGATATAAAAATTTTGGTATTAACTTTATATGAGAGATGATACGCCCACTATTTCTTTTCCGCCCATTTTTGCACAAAATTTTCACATTGACACTTTAGTTTATTGTACAAAATTTGGGAAATGTAACTGTTATAGTTTCCTTAAATTACGGCATTTGGTATTGGCAAGCAATATTAGGCGTGGGATGTGCCACACCCGCTATTGCTAGTTCGCCTATTTTTTTCCAGAATGTTTATATAGGTGTCAAAGTTGTTCGTGCAAAATTTGAGGACTCTAGTATTACCAATTTCCGAGATATACTACTTTTAATAGTTATTTTGTAAGTGGGCGTAGCACCTCGCCCACATGGAATTTCAAAATAAAAAGTAGCCTATTTTTCCTTCCAGGCATATAGAAACACACTGAAAAATTCAAGAAAATCGGTTTAGCCATTTAGGCGGCTATAGACTTCACATTAATTTTTATATATATAGATACACACATGTTACATAAACACCTCTTGTAAATTAATTGCATATATGTATTGTTATTGTTTAATTAATTTCACCAAATAGAATATGTGTCCAATTTTTAATGATTTGGTTTTTATTTATGTTTTGAAAATCCAGAAATTCAATAATAAAATTGTTTTCAAAATTGATTTAAAAATGCAAAAGTTTACGAAAACGTTTACGCATTGAAAATGAAGCGTAAATACACTGCCGCTCATCTGAATACGACAAAAATGTTATTCAGATTTTCCGGTTTCCCTCTCAAAATTCATAAGAGTATTTAAAGTTTTTACAGTTTCAGTTTGATGTTAACATTAATGTCCTTCATTTAGATTAAACAAAGCATTTTTAAAGATTGCTTTTATAACTTTATTAAAGTTAATTTTAACTTCTTTAAAAAATAGTTATTTTTTTTTTTTTTTTACTCATCAGAATACGACATTTTTCTGTCTATTTTATTTTGTAACAAAGTAACATCTGTAAAGTATGTTTTTATTGATTTTAATAAAAATTAAACTAGATTGTTTTGAATTCTTACAAAATTTGAAGAAAAAATGCGTTGTCAAACGAGGAAATTTGCAAAATCAAATGTGGACTAAATATTAGCCAAATAGCAAATAAAATTGGTCGAACTCATTGTGTGGTCAGTAATTATCACCGTAATCCATCCAATTGTGGACAAAATATGAAAGGAGGTACTTATATTGTTCTTTCGGCTGCAGATAGAAGAACAATTATCAGAAGTGCTTCAAACTCCCAAGACTCTGCTGCTAAAATCAAAGAAAAAACTGGCGTTAAAGCAAGCTTAGCAACAGTAAAGCGTGTAATACAGAAAGATACTAATCTTAAACGATTAAAAATTAAAAAGAAGCCACCCCTTAACCCATCTCGAAAAGAAAAAAGACTACTTTTTAGCCAGCATCATATGACATGGGAAAAACAATGGCACAGAGTAGTATTTTCCGATGAAAAAAAATTCAATTTAGAAGTACCAGATGGCTACAGTTATTATTTCCACGATTTGCGAAAAGAAGAATTTATTTTGAGCGTCATCATAGCTGTGCTGGAGGTGTGATGGTCTGGGGTTCAGTTTCCTACTATGGAACAAGCGATTTGCAACAAGGTTTAAATATGCAGTTCTAGCCAAAAAAATTTCACTTACGACTGTGCAATAAATATACAAATGTTTCATTTATAGAAGACACAACAACTAGAAATATCCACACTATAACTTCGTTATACTACTAAAATTGTTACTCGTCTCTGCAATTTGCAGCAGCAAACGCAAAGCATTGCACGCGAAATAAAATATATTTCTGTATAGTTGCGCACGCACAATTTTGTTGAACCCATATTGCGCAGTATTATTTATTTTTGTTTTGATTTTGCTGCTATAGTAACAAGTTAAGCAGTCCTTTTGTTTACAATTCCATTGCTGCTAGACTTTCTTGTGTGAAAGTTAAAAACATAAATATACATACGAACATACACACTAACCTACACACAAACGTACATACTAACATACATATATAAACATTACGTTACATTTCAACCCTTACACACAAAATTGCAAATAAAACACATTGCTAAATTAACTACTATAGCAGTAAAATTAAAGCACACATTTCCAAATAAAGAAGAATGTCTAGAACAAAAAAGAATAATGCAGTATGTTTTCGGCAAAAATGTGTAAGAACAACTACTACGAGTTGCTGGTTGAAATACATATCAAACAAGTTGACTGCTGTTTAAGTATGTTACTATAAATTTTAAGCAGACGCTTCAATTTTTAGTATACCACATGAATACATTGCAGCAGTTTTTAGTAGTATGGAACACATAATATTAAACAGTGAATATATTTTTTAATATGGCGTTTGTTAGTAGTTGATATTCGTGATAAATGAGAGCTACTATAGTAGAAAAATTAAACCTTGATTTGCAATACTTTACTTCAAAAATGAACTTGAATTCGTATATTACTGTTCTGGAAAAAGCATTTCCCCATTTTCCCAATATTTTTAGCTTTATATAATGGACATATCAACATGATAATGCACCTATTCATACTGCAAATATGGTTAAAAACTGGATTAGAAAACACAATGTGACATTACTTGATTAGCCGCCATACTACCCGGATTTAAATATAATGGAAAATGTATGGGGATGGTTAGCACATAAAGTGTATGAATCTGGGAAGCAGTATTAAACAAATCCAACCTAATATAACTCAATTCCAAACCACATTTTTGAGGTTATCTCTTATAAAGGAGGTAGTACACATTACTAAAATTACCAAGAAATAAAAATTTTTTAAAGTTTTTATTGAAAAAGTTCGAAAATTTAAGCTTTTATTGAATTTTAAGCTATATGTCGTAATATGATGAGCCAACACTTTTAGTCATTATTTTACGAAAATTTTTTTTTTTTTAACTGAATTATAATATATAGTGTGAATAAAGTTTAATTTTTAAAATATTCACTAGCGAAATATTAAATGCCAAAAGCTATTTTTGTATGTATCATATTCAAGTGATCGGCAGTGTATTTATAAATTGAGTAAATAATTTTTCAAATAAAAAATGTTTAATAGTTCCAACAATAAAACTAAACGAGATTCTAATTTGCCCTTAAAAAAAAAAAAAAAAACAATAGTTAAAATCCTTTCATATACATATAAAGAGACTCGGATTCATGTAGAATCAGTTCCCGTTAATTATTTTGTACAGGGGACACGAAAGTTATAGCGGTTTCATGTTGAACATATAACAATTTTTACAAACTAGAAGTTTATATATAATTCTGGTCAAAATTACGCGTAATATTAAAACCTACAGAGTTATTCAAATAAAATTTATGATATTTTTAATGTTTAATGGTATTAGCGCAGCATATTTTAGGGTTTCCTAGTAAAATTTAAGAAATTTTCTTTACAATAATAATCGAGATTTTTAAAAATTTCGAATCTGATTTATTTCTTCATGTTTTGAACGAAAATATATTTTATAAGAATTTATTACAAAGAAATGCTTTTTAATATTGTGATTCTTTTTTAACACAAGTAAATATTTTTTGGTCCATAAAATGTTTATTTTTCGAGATTTTTTGATACGCCTCTGCATTTTTATTAAGCATAGCTAATTTCATGCTGCCCACACGATGCACAGTGCACGATTCAAAAAATTAAATGGAAATAATTATGGAACTTTTGTTGATGACTTTTTGCAAAAAACACTGAGAAAGGATGGATTTGTGATTTTTTGCATATTTTTCATTTCTAATTATGCAATAAAATTCTTGTTAGTTAATAGTTTTGAATGATATTTTACACCTAAGTAGATTTTTTGATGCTTAATTCAAAGCGCTATTCAGTTTAAGAAAATCCCGTAATTCCCAAAAAACTTTAAAAAATTTCAAAAAATGAGATTTTTTACTTTTTTTGCTAATTTTTTCCAACCGATATCGGGGAGCAAAAATTTCTATTACAAAAAAATTTAAAACACTTAAGACTATTTAAAAAGTACAACTTTTTTTGATTACAGCTTTGCGATTTGAGAAATTAAGGAGAAAATTCGAAATTTGTTGGACAAATAAGACAAATTTGGGAAACCCTGGTTCCCGCAAAAATCAATTTCAAAAAGTTTTTTTTACTTTAAAGTATTTTGCGTTTAGTTGTCTTTTAGAAAAATATAAATGTTATATATGTTACTTAAGAAAATTTTTATATAACGGAAAAATAATATGACCACTTTTTTTGAAAAAAAAAAAAAAAAACGAGAAAAAATCTAATGCACCTCTACTATTGCCATGTGAAATTTCATGGAAATCGGAATAGTCGTTCCGAAGTTCCATAATTATTTCCATTTCATTTTTTTGAATAGCACACAGTGGTTCCAAAACGCTTTTTTTGGAAATAATTCAGTAACTAAATAACCGTTAGAGGTATCACAATAAAATTTCCAATAATCAGAGATGAGATGTTTTAGAGTTGATTTGGAGGAGTACAGACCTCTAGCGGGTCAGGGGAAAGTGGGTGGCCCTCCAAAGTTGCCCATCTCGGGTATGTCATTTTTTTTAAAAAATCGCCAAAAATTCATTTATGATATGACAAAAAAGACATTTTATATATAGATAGTCCTTGTAAATCTCTACAAAAAATACGCTTACATGTGTAGGTTATCTCTTTTAGTTAAAGAGATATTCGGGTCGAAATAAATGTTTACCTCATTTTTATCCTCGCCTTTTTTAGTTTTGCAAACTTGGCGGGCTTAATTTTGCCCCTAGAATTTTTTTAAAATATTTGCCAGATTCCCTATAAAATTCTATATAATAATACTGCGGGAATCATATAATTATATGAATCCGTTAAAAAGTTATATTAATCTAAATTTTGAACTTTAAAAAAAATGTACATTTTTTGGGTTTTTTTCCAAAAAGGTGGCAGTATTTATTCAGTGAATAAATTAGTTTTTTTTTTCTGAGCTTTATCATTTTTTTAATGTTTTCAAGAAAAATCTTAATGTAAATGCGTTTAAAGTAAATCCGGAGGAATTTGGGACAAAGGTCTGCCAACGAGCCCTATCCAAATTTAGTAAATTTTGATATTTAGCCTTTTCTTTTTTTGTTATGTTCACAAATCGCAAAGCTGGGATCGACTTAAAATTATTTGAATTTTTTAGCTCTATATGTAAGGTATACACCCAAAAAGTATTTTCTGACGGAGGCCCCTTATAACGACAGGGTGACCATTTCAATGAAAAAAGTAAATTTTTGAAGGAAGCTTTCCCTGAACTGGAATTTTGGGTATTTTGGAGTAAGAGAATGCGAATCTATTTGTTTTTTATACCCTACACCACCATAGGTGGGGAGGGTATTATGCGTTTGTGCTGATGTTTGTAACACCAAAAAATATTGGTCTAAGACCCACCTTAATTTATACCAATCGGCTTAGAATCACTTTCTGAGTCGATTTAACGATGTCCGTCCGTCCGTCTGTCCGTCTGACCGTCTGTCCGTCCATGTAAACCTTGTAATCAAACTACAAGTCGCAATTTAAAATCAAAATTAATGAAATTTGGTACACAGGTTTCTTTTGGTTCAGGGACAAAGTCTATTGAAATTGGTTATGATCGGTCCATTATTTCACCTAGCTCCCATACAAATGTCCTCCCGGAAAAGGGTTTAACGATCATAAATCCCTTAAATACAGCAATATTTTAATGAAATTTGGAACATATAAGTTTTATATAAGTCTAAATATGTGTGCCGATTTTTAAAAAGATCGGTCCATAATTAACCATAGCTCCCAAATAAACCCCTTTTCAGAAAATCACTTTAACGGGCATAAAGCCCATTAAAATGTTAGTATCAAGTTAATATTCGACACAAATAAGTTTTATATGAACATAAATGATAGTGCCAAATTTTACAAAGATCGGTCCATAATTTACCATAGCTCCCATATAAGGCCCTCTTTCGGGAATCACCCAAAAGTAAATAAATTCATATAAATGTCAGCATCAACGTAATATTCTGTATTCGTATGTTTTATTTTACACTTATGAGTATCGGTCCACATCTGACTCCAACTCAAGACCCCTCCCGAATTATAATGTACACAATGGTGTAGGGTATCATATGGTCGGGCTTGACCGACTATATCTTTTTCTCTCGTTTTCTTTTAAGGACAAAATTTTTTTTCCAAAAAGGTGGCAGAATCGAACGGGACAACGTAGGGGGACGAAATTTGGCACAAATATTTATCTTGGTATTGAAAATGGGCAAAAGCGGTTAATAAACAAACAAATTATGGGCCAAATACTAGAAATCCATGATGTCCGTTTTGTACTTTTCTGTTGATGTCTCTTAAACACAGAAAAAAATATTTTAATTTATTTTTTAATAAAATTATTAGCAAACTTTGTGTTGGAATTTAATTATAATATTTATTAATACAATTAATCTTCTAATTGGTTTACAATTTTGTCTTAAATAAATAAAATAAATTGACAGCTGTTAGTAAAAAGTCTGATTAGGCGATATGAGGATGAAAAGTTCAAATCAACAAAGTAATATATCTCAACAATTGCTTTCATCCATCCACATAAAATATAATGTAAAACATAAAGTGTTAAAGTGGCCAACATTTTGCTTAACTACATATTAATATTCACTTTCTCTAAAGTATTTATTAAATCTATCAAATGATAATATGAATGTAGTCAATATTTAATAAAACCAATCAGATAACAAAACTAAATTGAAAATTTTAATAAAAGGTTTTTTGTTAATTAATTTCAAATTGTAATTATATTTAATATAAACTAATAACCTGCTGTCTAATTTACCAGTAATAAGTTATTCAGCTACACAAAGTTGTGAAGGAAATAATGACAACACCTTACAATGTAAATAGTTGTCATTACTTAAGACTAAAAAATCTTCGATAGGTAGTTTCTTAACGTATATAAAGCTGCTACATCGGAAAATTTTTAAATTTCCATTAATTTATATGACGATGAAAATAAAACAACACATGTTTCATTCAAGTCAATGCATAAATGATTATTTTATTGAAAAATTAATGAAAATACTCCTTTTAAATTACATAGAAATAATAAAAAAAATCTGGAATTTGTGATTTTTTTTTAATGTTTATGGAATATATGGTGCAACTTCCTTAAATTTACAAATTGCTATTTATCGCGACAACAAGAGTCAATTCAGAAAATGTAGACTAAGGGCTTAGAACTTATTAATACCGCGTATCCCGTGCAGCAGATTTTTTAAGTTTAAATAATTTGGGATCTAAAAACATTTTTTGAAATTACAAAATATGTAAAAATACACCCTGATGTAAAATATGTCGCTTAGAAGGCAACAAAATATATGTAGGCAATTCTCATTTTTCTTTTACCTTTATGAAACCGACATTTAACCTCAAATATTTTGATGCAATTATGTTAACTACACTTGGTGGTGTAACAGAACAAAAATTCAAGACCTGAAATGGTTCCCTGTTGTGCTGGCAAGCACTCAAAGTAAAAAAAATCTAAAATAAATCTAAAAAATCTTAAACTGACAAGTTTTTTCTTTCTTTCGATTGCTGTAATCGTGGATTTTGGTATAGGTATTTAAATTTTCTAATGTAAACGACAAGCAATTGTAAAAATAGGCCTACGTGTGTTCAATCATTCCGTCGTTGATCATTTTTGAATTACATTGCGAAAAATTATGAAACCAAAATTTTTAATTTTTTTTTTCCATTTTTTTGAATAGCAAATTTGTACCACATCATGTATTACAGAATATGGAATGGAGGTTTATTGCCTGTGTAATTATAAATCATTTAAGATATATTTCGTAAATGTGAACTCAATAGAAACGCTACACGAGGTGCTCAAACTTAGGCATGAATGGTTCTAAGGGGTGCCTTTTTTGGGAGGCGCACTCACAGCGCCACAGTGATCCCAAATTCATTTTTTTAGAAATAATTCTCTAACTTGTGAACCGTTTGAGATACCCAAATACAATTTCGCGTGGTTTGCTCTGAGGTGTTTCCAAGTTAATTTGGAGGAGTAGAGGTGACCTCCAATGTTGGTCATCTCGTGTATCTTCTCTCTTGTAGTTTAAAAGATATTTGGGTCGAAGCAAAATTTACCTCATTTTTGTAATCGTTTTTCTTTTTAATTTTTTAGACTTTGGAGTCTTAATTCGGACCCTAAAATTTTTTGAAAATAATTCACAGAAAAAAGTAAAAATGGACTTCAATTACGAAATTTGTAATATTAATTAATTTTTAATTGATTTTGCTCCAATCATCAAAATGATAATATTAATAACTAGAATAATTGATATTATTATTACTTCTTTTCCTTAAATAGATGCAATGAGCTGAACATTTTTGAAAATTTACTTAAATTTATTTTATTTCTGTACTTTTATAGACAAATATTTAATTTTTCTTTATATTTTACTAACAGCTGTCAATTTATTAAAAAACGAAACTGTAAACCAATTAGAAAATTAATTATATTAATAAATCATATAATTAAATTCCAATATAAAGTTAATTAATAATTTTATTAAAAAATTATTTAAAATATTTTTTTCTGTGAATCATTAGATTTTTACAAAATTCTAAATAATATTACTGCAAGAATCATAAAAATATATCTATTCAATAAAAAGTTATATTAATATTAATACCCAGCAAAAAAATTATAAAGAGCTTCCAAAAAAGAAAATTTTCACCACTTCAAAAGTAGAACAAAGTGCATATTTTAAACTTTTTTGGAAGTTCTTAATAATTACTTCCAAAAAAGTGAAAATAAATGAAATTTTAGCTGGAAAAAACGTTAATAATTTCTGAGAAAATTAAAATTTTATAAATTTTAATGCATTTTTATTATCTCTTAATAAGGCTAAAACTGAAATTTTGTAAAAAAATTTCATAAACATAGTTTTAAAGGAAGTACTTCAAAAGAAATAAGAAGCATAAAAGAAGAACATCCTACCAATGACAACCATGGGTTAAAAGAAGAACTTCTGCAGCTCTTTTGCACCATTAAGTACTTCCTTCCAATGCCAACACAATGTTAAATTCATGACTTTTCAGCTCTTTTTCAGTTCCTTTTTTGCTGGGATATTAATATTAATATTAATATTAATATTAATATTAATATTAATATTAATATTAATATTAATATTAATATTAATATTAATATTAATATTAATATTAATATTAATATTAATATTAATATTAATATTAATATTAATATTAATATTAATATTAATATTAATATTAATATTAATATTAATATTAATATATTATTAATTAATATTAATATTAATATTAATATTAATATTAATATTAATATTAATATTAATATTAATATTAATATTAATATTAATATTAATATTAATATTAATATTAATATTAATATTAATATTATTATTAATATTAATATTAATATTAATATTAATATTAATATGGAGCCATTTAAATATCTCAATTTTTATTTTTTTGAATTTTGAAAAATTCGCGGATTTATTCGCGATTTTGATTTTTCAAAAAGTAAAAAAAAAAATGACAAAAGTGTCTAACTTTAAACAGCAATATCTCAAAAAGTTGTTAACGGATTTAAATTGCATATTTAAGAAGAATAAGTCCACTGTTAATGTAGTAATTTAAAAATAATATTTTCATTTAAAAATGCATTTATAATGCAAATGCAATTTTAGAATGCATTTTTGAAAAATTTCTACCCTTTTGATTTAAATTTTCTTTTAATATATTAAAAAGCAATATCTTTACCATAAAATGCAAAAATAACTGTTCTGGGACAATAAAATCTACTATTTTTATTATTTTTTTCAAAAAATTTCGATCATATTTTTCATACAAAAATTTAAATTTTTTAAAAAATTTTGTTTTTTAATTTTTTTGGTTGTACTTTTTTAGTAATATGTAACTTTAAATATTTATAACTCGTTAAGTATACGTGGGATTTTATTGATTTAAGAACTAGTGTAAAGCTTATTACAACAAATATTGTAAATTATATTGTATAAATCAAAAATTATTTGTTTGCTAAAGATGCACTCAAGAAAAGAATGCAATTTTCAGATGCATTTTTAAGAAATTTCTACCCTTTTGATTTTAAATATTTTTGCTTAATATTGAAGACAAATATGTTTATTATATAAAACATTAGCACTTAATTTGGGACAAATAGGTTTTCTACCACAAATAACAAATTATGAAATATTATGATTAAAATTGATTTTAAAATAAGCTCACAAAAATTAAAAAATACAAAAATTTAAAAAAAAAAAAAAATTTTTGTATGAAAAAATTTGAAGAAATATTTAAAAAAAATATTTTAAATTAGTGAACCTATTTGTCCTAGAACAATTTATATTGCAATTTGTAGCAAATATAATAATGTTTTTTATATCAGAAGAAGAAAAAAATTTAAAGGGTAGAAATTTTTCAAAAATGAATACAAAAATTGCATTTGCATTATGAATGCATTTTTAAATGATAATATTATTTTTAAACTACTGTATTTATAGTGGATTTATTCTTCTTAAATATGCAATTTAAATCATTAAAATCCGTTAAAAACTTTTTGAGATATTGGTGTTTAAAATTAGACACTTTTGTCATTTTTTTCACTTTTTGAAAAATCAAAATCGCGAATAAATCCGCGAATTTTTCAAAATTCAAAAAAATAAAAATTGAGGTATTTAAATGGCTCCATAGGGTATGCGTATGCCAAATATTATTAAAATCGGAAGACATAAAAAATATTCTTGGGCGTTCTTTCGTGGAATGGACGATATACAAAAAAAATATTTTAGAATTGAAAGAATATTGCCACTTTTTTGGAGTTATTTTTCAAAAAAGTGGTAAAATTCTTTCAATTCTAAAATATTTTTTTGTTGCGGACTACAGAATTTTTGTAATGGTTTCAAAAACAAAATCGAAGGTGCTCTGGGGAACGGTTTCTCGTTGTTTATTATATAAGTATCATTAAAAATTCTAAATTCTCATATAAAAACGAGAAAGAAAGATATAGCCGGTCTGTCGGACCGACCATATGATACCCTACACCATTGTGTATGACTACGAAAATTCAAGAAAGGGGACTTATATTAAGGTATGTATACACGATTGTCAGATCTAACAATGTTGGCAGAAAAATGTTCAGAAAATGTCTAACAACCTTGTAAACTTACAATTTATGTCTTACAACGTTGTTAGAAAATGCATTGTCAATAAATTGTAACCCAACAATATTGTTAGACATCTGACAATCGTGTAAACACATAACGTTGCCATTGGCAGATAATTGTCTGACAATTTTCATTGTCAGCTGTGCGAATTTTATGCATCTGACAATGACGCCATTGTCAGATAAATCATTTGTACCATACAACAACCTGCCAACAGTTTAAACTGACAATTTTTGTTGGCAGATAAATTTATTGTCTGACAATTGACTGGCAATGAAATTGTAAGGTTTTCTTACGATCGTCTAAACTGGCAATTTACCTGTTGCTAACAATTTTTCATTGTCAGTACATTGCCATTACATTGTCAGATCTACCAACATTGTCAGATCTGACAACCGTGTATACATAGCTTTAGACCTGTTTCCAATTGTAAACCAACACTTGTAGTAAATGTATAATAATATATACAAATACAGAATAAAGCGTTGATACTAAGCAGGCTTGGGGTTAATGATTACATTTTCAATTAAATTACTTTACATGTAATTGTAATTAAAAATTTTAAACTACAATTTTGTATATTTTACAATTACAATTACATATAATTACAATAGAATATTTTCAATTACCATTAATATAGTTGTAATTGAAATATTCCAATTAAAATTACATGTAATTGTAATTGGAATTTTTCAATTACCATTAATATAATTTTAATTGAAAAATGACAATTACAATAATTGTAATACAATTAAAGTAATTGTAATTGAAAATTTCAATTACAGTTTATTATGTTACAGTACTAATAGTTATAGAAAATGTAATTTAGCACTCTAACTTGTTTAAATTTGTTTTTTTTCTATCTGAGTGACACTCATGATGCTATAGTAGTTGCAATGTCGCATATGTTCCTTTGCAGATAATTTTTCACATATTTTCTTATAGAATTTCTTCTATCTAATGACATGTATGATTTTTAGCCTTGTTGAATATTAATAGTTCATGTGCGCTCATGTAAACTACAGGTAGATTTGGAAGATAACTTAATGCAGTTTGGTACACAGAACTTGTAAAATCTAGGGACGAAGCCTATTGTTCAAAATGTGTCCATTATTTCACATAGCTTCCAAATAACAAACGTCTGTCTAGAATTGAGTTTGTATCACAATAAAATTTTGATCACGTTAGCTAAAATTATTAATCATAAATCCAAAATTTGCAATAATACTTCATTCAAAATTGACCGCTGGTTTCAACAAAAAACTTTTAAAAAATAAAACATATTTTCTAATTGTTCTGTTTTAAAATAAAATTCAATAGAAATTTCTTACTACTTTTGCTCGTACAAAATAATCAAGTGAAATATAGCAAAAGAAAAAAATATTTTCTCTTGAAATGTTTACTATTTTTACTATTTTTAGATGCACAGAAAAGCTATTCGAGTAAAATACTTGCAAAAATAGTAAAACTAGTAAAAATAGAATGCAAACGAACAGACCTAATATGTTTAATAAAATTTCAAAGTTATTCATTAGATAGTTTTCAAATAATTGCAATTACTTTGTCTCAATTATGTAATTGTAATTGGAATTTTTCAATTACAATTATAAGTAATTATAACTAAAAATCTTAAAAATGTATTTGAAAAAGACAAATAAAATTACATGTAATTGTAACTGTATTTTTTTCAATTACAATTAACTTGTAATTGTAATTGAGAATGTTCAATTACAATTAACTTGTAATTGTAATTGAGAATGTTCAATTACAATTATAGCGTAATTGTAATTGAGCATGTAATAGATTACAGAATGTAATCATTAACCCCCAAGCCTGATACTAAGTGGGTTTTATATGGCAGCTATGGTATATTATGAACCGATTCTCAAAAAATTTGCCAATGTTGTTTCTACTTATATAAGACTTATTTGTATCGAATATTAACTAAATACCAAATTTTTCTATGTGTTACAAACATCGACACAAACGCATAATACCCCAACCACCGATGGTGGTGTTGGGTATAACAATTGTTTACAAAGCAAATTATTTTTTGAAAAATTCATTGAAATTTATACCCTATACTTGGTTGGGGTATTATGTGTTTGTGCAGAAATTGTAACGTAGAGCAAAAATTTTCGCACCCCATCTTAAAGTATACAGTTCGACTCAGAATCACTTTCTAAGTCGATTTAAAGATGTCCGTCTGGTCGGCTGGCAGCTGGCATGTAGTCCATGTAAAGCTTGTGCGCAAACTACAGGTTGAAATTTTGAAGATATTTTGATGAAATGATCATGATCGCTCTATTATTTCACCTAGTCCCCATACAAATGTCCTCCCGGAATAGAGTCTTAACACTTAAAGATGCCTTAAAAATACTAATGTTTTAATGAAATTTAGCACTAATAAGTTTTATATAAGCTCAAAACCATTTGTCAAATTTCATGAAGATCGGTCCATAATTGACCACAGCTCCCATATAAACCCCTATCCCGAAACTTGCATAAATTCAACAGAAATGTTAGTATTATTTAATAGAAATAAGACTTATATAAGTAAACATAAAATTATGTGGATCGGAATGGTATAGGGTATCATAAGATCTCTCTTGACCGACTATACTTCTCTCGTTTGGTAATATTTATGTGTAAGAAATACAAATATATAAATTTTTGGTAAAAAATAATAAATTTTGAAGTTATTTAGACCAGGTCCTAAATTTTTGTTATGCCATTAAATGCCCTGCCAAGAGGTTTATCTTGCGATACCACATTTTTATATTGTTCTTTTGGCAGAAATATGAAAAAAAAAAAAAAAAATATAGTGAAAAGTGCTCTTTTTTTATTTTGATCCAACTTACTAAAGAATAATATCAGGATGAAGATTTTAAGCAACAGTATCTTAGAACAAAGTAAATTTGTATCTCTCCATACAAACGGGGCCTCCCTAATGCATATGTATTCCAATATTAGATCCATTAATATTCATGCATCGGATAAGAAATTGTTGATAAAACTATTTGTTTTTAATTAAATTTGCAATAGTTTTCTTTTGTGCTAAATGAAATTGTTTCATTAAATTTTATTGAAGTTTTATTTTCAATTAAACGGCTAATGCGAAATGTATAAAATTATGTTAAAATTTTATCCAATATACGCAGCTGTGCTTGTGTTGTCACCAACTGTTACATGTAAAATTCCCATTAATAAAGTCTATTCAAATGAGTTGTTTTTTGAATACACTGAATTGGCGGCATATATGTGTACACGTTTTATAAGTCCGAAAACTAATACACTTGTTATAATCGAGAAATTTGATGATATTTTCGGAGAGAAGAAAAACAACCAGATGATAACATTAAACAATATTCTACTCGGTTTAAATGATAAATTCGCCATAAAATTATTTATGGGGCATTACAATGATCGATTATGGGATTATAATGTGTTCATTGTGGGTTCTTTTGAGTCATTTCAGTAAGTTTTCACATTCACATTTAACTTTTACGTTTTTTTAACGTCCAAACATTTTACTTTTCTTCTCCAAAAAGATTTTTATGTTACAGCTTTCCCACCACTAAGAAGGAAAGGTTTTTTAACTTTTTTATACTGCTGATTTGGAGTGCCAGAAATGAAACTGAGCGCAACGATACTCTTCATAAAATATTTAAATTGTGTTTGACATTTAACGTAAGAAATGTCGTTATAATGTACAAATCTTTCGAAAGCTCTCACATCAGTTTCTACACGTATGAACTGTTTAGTAAGGATTCTTGTGGGGATAAGATAACAATTCGTGAAATTAATCGATATGAGAATGGTTCTCTACAACATGATTTTTTATTTCCTGATCACATTAATAATTTTCACGGTTGTATATTGAATGTATCGGCTCATGAAATGCAACCGCTTTTAAGTTTTAAAGGCGATGTGAATAATGAAACTCATTTATTGGAGAGCAATCGCCTGAGTGGTGTTGAAGGTGATATTTTGAAAGAGGTTGCTAAAGCATTAAATTTTAAACTTCGTTTACGTTTTCCTAATGAAAGTAATTCCATTGATTTGTATTTTAAATCAACAGGTTGTTTTGGAGATGTAAGTAAGAATTTTTCTTTACCGATAATAACTTTTTTTAAAAGTTTAATTTTATGAATAAATATTTTCTTTTATATTTTGAATTAAGCATGTAACAGACTGTATGTTCGTCTGTAATGGGTCTTGTTTAAAAGTGATTGTTCGTTAGAAACTTCTTAGAAAATTTCCTTTAAACTAATAATTATTAATGAACCGATACTCACTATAATAGAGAAGTTCGTTTTGCGTACTAACAATCGTTTGTATAAATAAGTAGATTACCCGTTAGTGCTCACATACATATGTATGTATGTAGATAGCATTTTAAATATGTTTATAATGACAAAAATTCATATCATAAAAAGTACTTTTTTAGATACATTCGTACGAAAATTACTTATATGGGAAATTCTTCAAACTCGTTTGATGTTCAAAAAAATATCGAAAATTTTTAAATGGAACATCAACGATATTTAGTACCAATATTCCTTGGCAATAGTGGAACACAGATCAGTTCGCGTGAATGACTTTTACCGAACGGCATCACTGTTATGGCGGTTTAAGATAAACATTAAAAAAAAAAAAAATTACCAAAATTCTATTTATAGTCCTAAATCAAAAATTATTGCATTTATGTACTTTACAATGCTGTATCTAAAATACAAATTAAAACGAAAAAAAAAGGTATAGTCGGTCAAGACCGACCATATAATACCCTACACCATTATGTATGACCATAAAATTTCGGGAAGGAGACCTATATTAGATCAATACTTTTAGTAAATGTAAAATAAAATATACAAATACAGAATAATACGTTGATACTAACATCTACTTGATTTTATGTACTTTAGGGCGATTCTCGGAAGTTGGCTTATATGGGAGCTGTGGTAAATTATGGACCGATTCTAATAAAATTCGGCAATGTTGTTTTTACTTATATAAAAATTATTTGTGTCGAATATTAACTTGATACTAACATTAGTATGGGATTTATGGACGTTAAAGTGATTTTCGGAACAGGGGTTTATATGGGAGCTATGGTTAATAGTGGACCGATCTTCAGAAAATTTGGTACAAAGATTGATATTTATATAAAACTTCTTTGTACCGAGTTTCATTAAAATATTCTTATTTCTAAGGCATTTTTTAGTGTTGAAACTTAATTCCGGGGGGACATTTGTATGGGGGGTAGGTGAAATAATGAACCGATCATAACCAATTTCAATAGGCTTCGTCCTTTTGCCATAAAAGTCCCACGTGCCAAATTTCATTCAATTATCTTCAAAATTGCGACCTGTACTTTGTGCACAAGGTTTACATGGACAGCCAGCCGTCCAGCCAGCCAGACGGACGGACATCGTTAGATCGATTTAAAAAGTGATTCTGAGTCGATTGGTATACTTCAAGGTGGGTGTTGGATAACGTTTTCTATGCGTTACAAACATCAGCACAAACGCATTATACCCCAACCACCTATGGTGGTGTAGGGTATAAATGTCGCGATATGTTAATTATGCGTGGATATATTAGCGATTTAATAATTATTGAACCTTCCTATAAAATTTGCAAAATTCAGTTTTTAGTGATGTAGTGTTGTTCATATTCATCCATTTATTGCAAAATTCATAATTTTTTTTAAATGAGTCATAAGACAATGTCATTTATATACATTTTTTAATTGCACTTAGTCAAATCTAATGCAACTTTAGGCATTAAATGCAAAATCATACTTTTTTTCGAATGCCATATTGATTTTGATATAGGGTATTAAAGCAGCTACAGATTGACATATATCATCGCCAATTTTAATTAGCGCCTTGTGTGTGCCTCGACGATTAATGTAAAACTAAAAAAACATCGCGTTTTTAGCCCATGAAAACCGTTGATGAATATTTTTAGTGAAATTATATTTTCTGCTTATATATTCTACTTACAATTTTACATAGAAACTTATTTCAGTTTAAAATTGATTTATAACGCCAACATCCGCTATAACAAAAAATGCAAAATTGATGAATTCTTTCAAATAGCTATACATGTTTAGCAAATTAATATTTTAAAACGCCACAATGATTTTTAAATGTCATTTGGAAACCTTCTTTGATAACGCTATGTTCTAGCTTCACTGAAATAACGTTGCGAGTGTGTCTCGCGAAAAAGGCACCTCTTGGAGCCATTCACGTTTTTTTCTCTCCAAGTTTGGGTACCTCCTACGGCATTTATGTTGAGGGCACATTAACGAGATATATGTCAAATGATGCATAATTTCAGGAGCTATTGGGCTCTGTTTTGAATTTTGAAATATCCGAAACGGCGTAAAATCCGCAGTGAAAAAACTGCAAAATTTTAAAATTTAGTTTCACGGGTGGTCCTTTTCTACAAGTGTTTGTAGTCTACATTAGAAGAATTGAACACTTATGTTAAAATCCGCGACTACAGCAATAAAAAGAAATAAAAAAACTTGTTAGTTTCAAACACTTTTTTTTTGGAATTTTTGACTTTGGGTGCTTGCCGGTACCATATGGAACCGTTTCAGGTCTTGAATTTATTTTCTGTTAAAGCAAAAAGTGTTGTTAACATAATTGCATCAAAAGTTGTTTAAAAAAGTCAGAATTTAAAAAAATATTTGAGGTCGAAGTCTAATATTGCATCCTAAATAAGCCGATCGAGTATATTTCACTATAACTCGAGAACGGTATGTACGATTTATATGAATACTTAATACACCAAAATGTGTGGAATAAAATTGGCTTTAAGTCGTTCGACTATCAAATTGTTATCCGCTCAATAGTTTAGGAGATATTTCGAAATAAGTGTCCGAAAAAATTTTTTTCATGCTAAATTCAAGATTGTTTTTTTACTAAAACTTCTTTTTAAAAGTGAAAATATCAAAAATGTTTCAGTTTATCATCTTTATCTCAAAACTGGCAAAACTACGAGTAAATAAAGCCACGTATCATAAAAATTTATTGCATTCACAGTTAAGTTAGGATACCCATGCATACCTATAGTTAAGTAAAAGTGCATTAGTAAGCAAAAAAAAATATATATTTTTTTTTCGCCTTAAATAGGTGGATTAGATGGAATTTTACGTGCTAAATAAGAATCAGCTTTTAAATTTTTTCTATCAGGTTTCGATTTTTTTATGGGCATGACTGCCATGACCCCGCCTTTAGCCAGTCACACTTGTATAACTCGAGAACGGTTTGTCTTATTAAGATAAATTGAACACCAATATATAGGGACTTAAATAGTCTTTGAGTTGAATTTACATAATTTTTTGTTCAGTTAATATTTCCGTAGGTATTCGGTAATTAGTAGCAAAAAAATATATATTTTTTGAAAATCTTTAGCGAATAAAAAAGTATTGTTGACATACATACCGTATGCATCTTTTGGTGTATCATTTATCAAAATCGTGTAAACGGTTCATGAGTTATATTCTAAATTTGATAAACCATTCTCCAATTTTATAGTGTGACCGCTGAATAAGGTGATGATATTAGTCATGCCCATAAAAAAAATCAGTACATGATAGAAAAAAAGTGAATGCAGATTCTTGTTCAACTGATCAAAATCCACCTAGTTCATCTATTTTTGTTTAAAGAAAAACTTTTATTTTTTTTTGCCCACCACTGTATTTCTATTCAATTGTATGTATAAATAGGAATTTTTACTGTGAATAAAATCAAGATTTGTGCTTCAATTTTGAAGATACATATTTTATTTTATTTACAGCATTAACAGCTTTAAAATAAAGATGATAAACTGAAACATTTTTGATGTTTTCATTTATTAAAAGAAATATTAGTAGCAAAAAAATCTAAAATTTAGCATGAAAAAGATTTTTTTTGAACACTTATTAAAAATAACCGAAACTATTGAGCATATAAAAAAATTAAGTTTAATAATAGATTTCAATTTAAAATGCATCTGGTTCATGCGATTTAGGCGTGATTTTGTCAGATAATAAATAAACAAAAATACACTTGATTTTATTATATTAATATGGATTATTATATGTTCAAATATTTGCCTTCCAACAATCGTTTTAGCTGGATCGTAATAGTGCTCAAATTGTTATTGGAGGCTTCAGCTCGATTCTACGAAATAGTGAAAAATATAGCACTTCATTCGTTTATCACTCAACTCAGTATGTTTTTGTTATTCGCAGTGGTTTATGTTTTAGTCCAATAAAACAACTATTTAATCCCTTTTGTTCTTCAACATGGATATCCGTAATGATTTTATTCTCTGTATTATTTGTTTTGATAAAAATAATGGAAACGAAACCAAAATTGCATGATTTTATATTTGGACCCAAAAACAAAAAACCAATGTGTTCTATGGTTGCAATCTTTTTGGGCAACTCGATGCCAACACAAATAATACCGAATAGAAATTTTGCTCGTTTTATTCTGATGGCCTGGTTATTGCTCTCATTTGAACTACGCAATGGTTACCAGGGTAAAATGTTTGACAGTTTACGTTCTTCGAAACGAATACCGGTGCCACAAAAAATTTCGCAGCTTTTAGAAAAAGACTACACTTTGTTAACGGCTTCGTATAATGGTTTCTATCCCTATAATAAAACAATAATCATGAGAAATACTACTAAACGATTGAACATGTTGCAAGAGAGCACTTTACGACTTACTGCCACGGCCCTCTTGGATTCCTTGGCATATTACAATTTTGAGAATTACAATACCAGCTCATTAACATACGTAGAGGAGACCATACATTCATTTCCATGTGTCATGTACTTTAATAAACATTCTATGTTGCGTCCGAGTATCGATCGAAAATTGAAAATATTGTCTGATGCTGGTATTACTTCATACATTGCAAAGCAGCATGTTCGTTCCTGGTTTCAGAATATGAATACCCATTCGCAGTTCGTCAGTAGTCTAGCATATGAAAATCTAATAGGATTGTATTTTATAAACGGTTTCATGTTTCTGATTTCAATATTTGTATTCATACTGGAGTTACTAACTCGTAAATCGAGGAGATTGCAAAAAATAATGGATATATTGAATTCGCCTTAAGTTGACTAAAGTAAGTACTTGTTAAAATTATATGTATAACATTGTTATCAAAAATCAATTTACAACCCTGGTAATGGATTGATTTTTTATTCGTATTTTAATTTTTGCAGATATAACAATTAGGAAATATATGCATTCCTTGGACTTAATGTTACTTACTTAAGCAATTTACGCAAAGATTGCAGATCGAGTGCAGCTTATTTCTTAAAACGCCTTAAATTATTCAGCCATATATCACTAAAAATAATAAAACTGAATAAAGAAAATAATTTATATACGTACATATATAATCTAACTTAAAGTATACACTGAATTTTTTGTACCCTACCTCAATATTAGTAGAGCACTAAATTTACTGTTTCCATTAATAATAGTTGGACGATGGATTTTGATGTGCTAAACACGAATCTACTTTCAACTTTTTTCCATCAGGTTTGAATTCTTTTACGGGCGTGTCTAATATTTCGGCCATAGTAAGGCCATTACTCTAGTATATTTTCTCATAACTCAAGAACGGTGTGTACGATTGATCAAAGTGATACACCAAAAGATGCGGATTAAAAACATCTTCAAGCCAACGTAACTTCAGTTTCAGAGTTATTTTGAAATTACTGTCCGAAAAAAAAATTTCAAGCAAAATTTAAATTTATAAATGATTCTGTTTATCATCGCTATCTTAAAGCTGGTAATGCTGCAAATAAAAAAAGGCATGTGTCATCAAAATTGATGTACAAATCTTTATTCACAGTAAAGTGAAAATATCCATGTATACCTGCAATTAAATAGAAATACAGTGGTGGACAAACAAGAATTTGATTTTTTTTCGTCTTTAAACAAAAATAGGTGGACTAGATGGAATTTGATGAGCTAAACAAGAACCAGCATTCACTTTTTCTATCAGGTACTGATTTTTTATGGGCATGACTAATATCATCACCTTATTTAGCGGTCACACTAGTAAAACTCAAAAATGTTTTGTCCAATTTAGACTTTAAATCAAAAACTGTATGCACGATTTTGATAAGTGATACATCAAGGTGCAGACGAAAATTGTCTTCAAGGTATATCAACAATATTTTTTATTCGCTCAATAACTTCAGTTATGGATAAACATTTTTTTTAATTTTTCGCTACAAATTACCGAATAACTTTGGAATTATTAAGTCAACAAAAACTTATATGAATATATCTCAAAGATATATTTTTTAATTTGAATCGCTATTGGAGTTAAATTTATCTAAATTGGACAAACCGTTCTCGAGTTGTACAAGTGTGACTGACGAAAGGCGGGGTCATATTATTCATGCCCATAAAAGAAAATCAATACGTGATAGAAAAAAAGTGAAAGCAGGTTCTTGTTAATCACGTTAAATTCCATCTAATGCACCTATTTTTTATTTAAGCCAAATTTATTTATTTTTTGTTTGCCCACCAGTGTATCCACTTAATTTTAGATATGCATGGGTACTTTAACTTTACTGTGAATGAAATCAAGATTTGTGCATTAATTTTGAAGATACATGTGGGATTTTTTTAAAATGAATCCCTGCGATTTAAGCTTGATGGCTTTAATCAATTAAAACACAATTTATTTTGATTAATAAATTATAGTGTACACAATTTATTTTAAATTATCAAACTTAAAATTAAAATATTCACTTCACTTTAGTTTTAGTTTTACAATTTATTAGAGTTTGGCTACTGCTGGTTTTAACTCAATTACAACTTTTAACTTCAACTTCAGAGCAACTCACTTCAATTTTTGCACAACTATTCTGCAACTCTTCAGCAACTATTTTCAACTTGAGAGCAACTTTTAAGCAACTAACTTCAACTTTACCAAAACTCATCTGCAACTCACTTCAACTTTAGCACAACTATTCTGCAACTCTTCAGCAACTATTTTCAACTAACCAACTATTCTCTTTTCTTCCTATTTATATCCTATTCACTATCACTCGCTACTTCCCTAAAGCTCCAGAAACTTCCTGGCGAGCGGATCCTATATTTGTCTCTTTCTTGTCCGTTGTTAGTCCGTTTATCAAATCAAAAAACGGCATCTAGAATATTCGTCCTTCATTATAAGATATCTCGTTCATATCTTGTCTGTTGCGTACGTGACTCGTCACTAGCTCCGTCGAGAATATTCTGTCCGTTAACTAATTTAACCCTTTGGTCACCAACGTATGCCAGATCGGGTGACGCGACCAGGCTCCAATCCCACATACATGGCTTGTTTTACTCGTAGTCCTACCAGCTTTGATATAAAGATGTTAAACTGAAACATTCACTTTTAAAAAGAAATTTTAGTAAAAAACGAGAAAGGGAGATATAGCGTAAGAGCACAAAAATTCGGGAAGGGGATTTATATTGGACCTGTGGTCAATTGTAAACCAAGACTTTTACTAAATGTAAAATAACATTTAGATGATTTTCTGCACTACAGGGCGATTCCCGGAAGTGGATTTATATTATGGACCGATTCTTATAAAATTTTGCAATGTTGTTTCTATTTACATATTTGTGTTGAATATTAACTTGATACTAACATTCGTATATTATTTATGCTTAAAGCAATTTTCGAAAAAGGGGTTTATATGGGAGCTATGGTCAATCGTGGACCGATCTTCATAAAACATGGTACAAAGATTGATACTTGTACAAAACTTCTTTGCACCGAATTTCATTTTAATATTCTTATTTTTGTGTGTTGTAATTCTATTCTAGGGGAACATTTGTATGGGAGCTAGGTGAAATAATGGACCGATCACAACCAATTTCAAAATTGCGACCTGTACTTTGTGCACAAGGTTTACATAGACAGCCAGACAGACGGACATCGTTAGATCGATTTAAAAAGTGATTCGAGTCGATTGGTGTACTTTAAGGTGGGTGTTGGATAACTTTTTCTTTGCGTTACAAACATCAGCACAAACACATAATACCCCAAACACCTATGGTGATGTAGGGTATAATAAATCTGCAATTTAGCATGAAACATTTTTTTTCGGACACTTATTTCGAAATAACTCGGAAATTATTAAGCGGATAAAAATTTGATATAAAAATGACTTAAAGCCAATTTCATTCCGTATATTTTATTTTATCATTTTTTTTTATATAAATCGTTCATACCGTTCTCGAGTTATAGTGAAATATACACGAGTAATCGGCTTATTTAGGGCGCAATATTAGAAACGCCCATAAAAAATCTCGACCTGTTGTGAAAGAACTGAAAGCAGATTCGTGGTTAGCATGTCGAATTCCATGTAGTCCACATATTTTTTTTGAAGTAGGACGAAAAAAAAATTGTTCTCGACCAGTGTTATTGGCAACAGATTTTATTATTAATCTATATGTATAAATGTGCATTGATTAGCAAAAGTACCATTGATTTGATTAGTAAAGAAGAAAGTTTGTTACAATTTAAACTATTCCCCAAAATATTTCGTTTTAATTATTTCGTTCACGTGAGCTGGACCATTTTTATACCCTACACCACCATAGGTGGTTGGGGTATTAAGAATATTTTAATAAAATGCCAAATTTTATTAGAATCGGTTCATAATTTACTATAGCTCCCATATAAACCCACTTCCGAGAATCGCCCTTAAGTGCAAAGACGATGTTAATATCAATGCATTATTCTGTATTTGTATATTTTATTTTACATTTAGTAAAAGTGTTGGTCCACCATTGGCCAAAGGTCTAATATAAGTCCCCTTCCAGAATTTTTATGCTAATACATAATGGTGTAGGTTATCATATAGTCGATCTTGACCGACTATAAATTTCTTTCTCGTTTCTTTCTGGTTTTAAAAACTTTTCTAATTTAATATTTAAATTTAATATTTGAATTTCAATTAGGGAAAGGGAAAGCGTCAAAATGTTGTCCATATCGTTTTTCTCCTCTGTGGTATTTCAAATATCGGCACAATAGATAACATTAAGCCGCAATTGTGAATATAATCTAGGCCGAAAATACCTAAGCTATGTTATGGACCGGTTTTCTTAATTGATGAATAAAAAAAAAAAATTAAAAACTTTTTTTTTGACGGATATATTTTATTTATATTTCTCATAGCTCCACTCCTGAGGATCTTTATTAGGTCTTTCAAACTTAAACTCATACATTCCTCTCCTCCGTTTATTTGAAATGTAATTTCTACCAGCCGATTAGAAGTTAAAGATTTATTTCCAAAAAATTTTCATTCTGCTTAAATGTGTACTTGATACGGATTAGCTGACTATATATTTTTTTATATCCTTAACCACAGGTATAAAGAGTATAAGTTTGTCATTCCGTTTGTAATTTCCACAATTTTCGTCGTAGAGCAAAAAAGTATATATTTTTGGATCCTTGTTAGAAATGATATCGATAGGACCATGTCCGTTGAAATGGTGTTTATGAAAACCACCGATAACTGCCATATAGAATTTATTTATATGGGCCGTTATCAAAAATCTTTAACTTGGTTGAAACTGACTTAAATTCTTAATAAGTTTTGTGGTAATGACATTTTAAAAAAATTTATTACAGATCTGAACTCACAAGACTAAACTAATAGAGTGCAAAAATTTTAGCACCATATGTTTCTTTTTATATTCATGATTTTTGTTCAAAGTTCAAGAACATATAAAAACTGCTTAAGTTTTATATGTTACTTAAGTTTTTTCCATTCTTCTATAATTTTGTTCGTGCGTTTATACTTTTTGATCTTATCTTATCATAAATAAACTAATCGGACTTTGCAGATACATTCTGCACCATTGTTGTTGTTCTGCAGACTTTCAGCAGTTCAATGAAGACAAAATTTTGGGATTGGGATTGATATTTGTTCTAATTGTGCGTATTTTGCGCTATATCTCGTTGATGTGCCCGAAATAGTCAACGTACTAGATAGTTTCAAAGTTTGGAAAACAAGAGCGAAAATTTTTCAAAAAGTCAGTTTTTCGCGACGCACATTCACATTCATGCAATGGCATGGATTACTGCGTGAACTTAGTTTTTTGTTATTTTACATAACAAAATTGGAGGAGCATTAAAAATAAATATAACACAAGAATTTTATGGACTTTTTGAAAATTATGCAAAAAAATTGCACTTTTTGTTTTTGTATTTTTATATAGAAAATTGCAATTTAAACAAATATTAGATACGAGCTGTAAACCCGCTACTTCGTTAGCGATATAATAAATTTAAACTAAGATTCTTAACTTCCTTGGCAACATTTTTAATAATGGTGTTATATCATTCATAAATAACAATATCTCTTTAATTTCAGGTTTATAATCTTAGAATAACGAAAAAATAAATATCAAAATTACGAAAAAGTATGTTAGAATAAAGAAAAAGGACCACAAAATACATTTTAAGGTTTATGATTCACTTAGGACCTTACATCTTCAATTTTATGTTTCTAAGGATGAAAATTACAGAACATTCAAGAAGTACTATTAGAAGAACGAAAAAAGATACTACAAAGTCCCTTCTTATGGATTTTCATTCATTTAGGACACACATATCTTTAATTTCATGTTTCTAGATTCAGAATTATAGAAAATTAAAAAAGTACCCTTGGAAGAACAAAAAAGTACTACAAAGACCCCTCTTGTGAATTCTTTCTCACATAGGACCATGCATATTTAATTTCACGTTTCTACTTTAAATATTATAGAAAATTCAAAAAGTACCATTAGAAGAAAAAAAAAGTACCACAAAGTCCCCTCTAATGAATTCTCATTCATTTAGGACCAAATATATTTAATTTTATGTTTCTATGTTAAATATTATAGAAAATTCAAAAAGTACCATTAGAAGAACGAAAAAGTAACACAAAGTTCTCTCTTATGGATTCTCATTCACTTAGAACTTCATGTCCTTAATTACATATTTCTAGGTTAAATATTATAGAAAATTCAAAAAGTACCATTCAAATAGCAAAAAAGTACCACAACGTCCCCTCTTATGGATTCTCATTAACTAAGGACCACATATCCCTAATTTCATGTTTCTATTTTCATAAATATAGAAAATTCAAAAAGTACCATTAGAAGAACGAAAAAGTACCACAAAGCCCCCGCTTGTCAATTCTTTCCAACATCGGACCATGCGTATTTAATTTCATGTTTCTAGGTTAAATATTACAGAAAATGCTAAAAAGTACCAATAGAAGAACAAAAAAGTACCACAAAGTCCATCCTCTTGAATTTTTACCCACAGGACCATGTATCTTTAAGTACCACAAATTCCAATCTTGTGAATTCTTATCTACATTTTCTTAATTTCATGTTTCTATGTTTAATGTAATTGAAAATTCATTATTAAGTTTGAATAAAATGTAATTTTCCGCCTTTATCCCTTTTTTTGGTACTTTTTTTCACCCATCGATGTATCAAAAATTGTATCCAATAAATTTCTAAATTGTAGTGGTATTAAAATACTCATATGAATATTTCAATAAATATAAAAAAATGTTTTATGAAAAAAGTACCAAAAATAGGTACGATTTTTACCCCTTAAATGTTTGAATTTCTAAAAAGTACCAAATTTGTATTTCTCATTTTTTGATAAGTTATGAATACGACATAAATTTTATCTGTATGTTGATTGATTTCAAAGATACATATGGTGCTAAAAAAAGTACCAAAATACAGTTTTTACCCGTTTTTTCCCTAAAACGGCCGATTTTCAAAAAAGTACCAGACACCTGTCCAATTATTTTTTAAATTAATAACGATAACTATTTAACTTTTTTTGTGTCATTATTAGTTTGCGAGTTATAAGGTTACCGATTTTACCCGTTTTTACCCTTTTTTACCCCCTAAACATTCGAATTTCCAAAAATCCCGTCTTAGTGGATCTATATGGAGGAAGACCTACCTACGTTCCAAATTTCGTCTCTCTAGCTTCAACCGTTTGGGCTGTGGGATGATGAATCAGTCAGTCAGTAACGTTACTCTTTTATATATATAGATATAACGGCGATAAATATAATTGATCGGGATCATAAATTTAAGTAAAATGTCGTTGATACTTAAAAACGGGATACTTTTGTCAAAACACATTTCGCTGAGGCACATCGTGTGGAAATTAAATTAACTATAATTGGCATAATTAGTAGTTGTTTATTATGCTTAATAAAAATGCAGAAGCGCATCAAAATTTTTCGAAAGATAAACATTTTATGGACCAAAAAATATTTACTTGTGTTAAAAAAGGATCACAATATTAAATAGCATTTCTTTGCAATAATCTATAACCAAATATATTTTCATTCAATATATGGAGAAATAACTTAGATTCGATCTCAATTTTTCGCAAAATATTTAAAAATCGCTATTTTTTATTGAAAAGAAAATTTTTTTAAATTTTACTTGGAAACCCTAAAATATCATAAATTTTATTTGAATAACTCGGTAGGAAATCCTTGATTTAAATTCAGCAAGCTCGGTTCATAAAGGTCGGAGATAGGTCTAAAAAACGATTTTAAAATTCCATTTTCGATTATATAAGCTAGGGACTTCGTTTTTCAAAGATAATTCGGATTTTTTTTTTAGTTATTGTGTTGAAGGAATGAACTAAATCGGTTCAATAATAACTGAGATATCGCATGCTCTTTTGACTTTTTGAAGCCCTTGTTTTAGCTACGGGACTTCTGTTTTTTGAGCTAACCAAATTCGTTCATAAAGAACCGAGTTATGGTCCAAAACCTGAAAAAAAATCTGTTAATAATATACATAGATACACAAACATTTATATTAAGCAAAAATATGTGTAAATATAGTATTGTTGATTATTTAAGGACGCAATGCTTGCTATTATATAATTTATATTATTTTTATACCCTTCACCACAGGTGTAAAGGGTATATATAAGTTTGTCATTCCGTTTGTAATTTCTACAATATTCGTCTATGACCCCAAAAAGTATATATATTCTGGATCCTTATTGATAGGGGAGTCGATATAAAGATGTCCGTCTGACCGTCTGTTGAAATCAGTTTTAAGAAAGCCCCAGTTATCGGATATATATGTTTTATATATCAAATTGTTAGAAATATTCCTTAGAAAATCGCTAATAAAAATGAGAAAAATCGGTTGATAAATAACTGAGATATCGGCAAAAAACCGAAGATACTCCCGAAAAATCGTGTTTGCTGTCGGCTTTTCTCGGCTCCTATAAAATATAGCGATTTCGTTTTTGCACGAAAAATTCAAAACCTTTCTTGGTTTTTTTTTTTTGTGAAAAAAAAAATCGGTCCACTATATTCCAGATATCAGCCAAAACGCGTTTTATTGACTTTTTGAAGCTCCTATATAAGCTACGGCTATCGCTTTTAAACGGGTTGGTCATAAATATTTTTGTAAAATTTCAATTTTTTACAGAAAGCCAATTCGTTCATAAACAACAGAGTTATGGACCAAAAACTAACTAATTTTAATAAGTAAATACACAGAAAAATGTTTATATTAAGCATACATACATACATACATACATACATACATACATACATACATACATACATACATACATACATACATACATACATACATACATACATACATACATACATACATACATACATACATACATACATACATACATACATACATACATACATACATACATACATACATACATAATATATAACTATTTAATTGTTGTTGTTTATATATTTAAATCAATGCTTGCTATGACTTTCTTTTTATACCCTTCACCAAAGGTGTAAAGGGTATATATAAGTTTGTCATTCCGTTTGTAATTCTCACAATTTTCGTCGGAGAGCAAAAGAGTTTACATTTTCGGGATCCTTGTAAGAAATGATGACGATAGGACCATGTCCGTCCGTCCGTGTGTCGGTTGAAATGGCGTTTATGAAGCCCACCGATAACTGACATATATAATATATATATCAAACGATCGGAAATGCTTTCGAGAATTTTGCTATTGGAATTCAGCAAGATCGGTTCATACAATGCGGAGATATGTTAAAAAAAACCGGTTTTTAGAACCGGTTTTCCAGTTTCTGAAGCCTCTGTATATACTAGGGACTTCGTTTTTACAAAGAAGTCTCGGAGATTTTTTTCTAAATTTTTGTTCTGAAAAAATGAAATAAATCGGTTCAATAATAACTGAGATATCGGACAAAACGCATTTTTTATTTTTTAAAGCCCTGGTTTAAGCCATAGATTTTTATTTTTATACAGATCGGTCACAAATATTTTTTTAAAATTTCAGTTTTTTGAATCAGCAGGATCGGTTTATAAATGGCGGAGATATGCTTTAAAAACCGGTTTTTGCAACCGGTTTTTCAGTTTCTGAAGCCTCTGTATATACCAGGGACTTCGAATTTTTAAAGGAGGCTCGGAAATTATTTTCTGAATTTTTGTTCTGAAAAAATGAAATAAATCGGTTCAGTAATAACTGAGATATCGGGGAAAACGAATTTTTTATTTTTGAAGCCATTGTTCAAGCTACAGATTTTTATTTTTATATAGATCAGTCATAAATGTTTTTATAAAATTTCGTTTTTTTTAATAAACCAAATTCGTTCATAATCAACAGAGTTATGGCCCAAAAACAAATCTGTTAAGACTATAAATACACACAAACATGTATATTAAGCATTGTAATGACTATTAGTGACGTTTTTTGTTTTTTGTATAGACAAGTAGTTTAGTTAGAAACAGCAGTCATATAATGAATAACAGTGTTGTTGTTGTTCTTTGTATATGCAGTCTGTACAAAAATAAATAGATATGGAATTGTTGTTGTTTATTTTTTAAAACTAAAACATATCTGTTAAGAATATACATAAATACATACATACACAAACATGTATATTAAGCATTGTAATGACTATTAGTGACGTTTTTGCCTATAAGACAAGTAGTTTAGTTAGCAACAGAAGTAATATAATGAATAACAATGTTGTTGTTCTTTGTATATGCAGTCAGTTTGTATATACACACATAAAAAAATAAATAAATATGGAATTGTTGTTGTTTATTTTTTAAAAGCAAAGCCTGCTATGATTGTTTTTTTTTTTTTTTTTCTTATTCAAATTTTCGTAGTTTGAAAAAAATTTAGATTTATATATGTGAAAATATGAAAGCATACGTTAAGGCGAAAATTTTATTATTTGTCGGTAATATGGTAATATGATGTCTATAAGATAGTAAGATGGTAATATGGTGAAGGGTATCAAAGATTCGGCACAGCCGAATCTTTTTTCAATTTCATTCGTATTCAAATGTTCGTAATTAAGAAAAATTAGGCGTTAAGGCGAAAATTTTATTATTTGTGGGTAAGATGGTAATATGGTATTAAGTGACATGGTGAAGGGTATCAAAGATTCGGCACGACCGAATCTTTTTTTAATTTCATTTAAAGTATAAATGTCAAAATATGAAAGCATATATTAAGGCATAAATTTTATTACATGTTGGTGAGGTGGTGAAGGGTATAATAGCGCTCTAACTTGTTTTTTGTTTTTTTGCTCTTAATTAATATAGTTATGTACATATGAACGTACATATATTACTATTTTTTGCTACCTTTAGAAATTGTCACCTCAAAGATATTAACTAAATCCATAGAATGATAAATAACACTGGTTAACACTAAAAAAAATATATAATAGAAAATATGATGTGTATTTTTTAAGCATATTCCTATAACCAGAAAAGTATTAGTTACGTTCTATATACCTATCGCGTCCAATATTTAACCCTCTAATGACCATAGAAAATATGATTCTCTAAGGTTATACCAATATTTAAAATTATGAAACATTTTTTAACGATAATTTGTATCTACTTTAATTGACGTAGTTAATGAAGCCTGAGTAACGTTCATCGCAGTTAAGAAATCAACTTTGACGTATTAGAAGTTTTTAGATCAGTATACCAAACACAAGGCATATAAATAATGAGTCATTCCATTTAAAACCAACACGAAAAATTAAAATTTTGGACTTTATCTCTCCGAATTTAATGATATTTGGTACAATCATTATTCTTGTCAAAAATAAGACTAATTCAAAATTTCAGATAATTCTATCAAGTGGTTCGCGAAATATCGCGATTTGAAAGTGTAAAATAGCTAAAAATATGTACAAAGTTGTATACACAAAATTACAAATATCTTGTAAAGTATTTATGATATAAGATTTATTGAGATGTCATATTAAAGGTATCAAAATTACCTTTGATTTTTAACATGACATTTTTCTCAACATAAAAATGGTGAAAATACCTTTAAAATGACGAATTTTATTGGTGGATAATTCTCGAATTAAATTTCGCGGTCGCGTATCTTCAAAAATGGTATTTTTAAATTCGTGAAAAATATGTATGTAGAGGATGGAGACATTTTGAATGTTCTCTATTAGTATCATGATGATACACGTCATATTAAAGGTAATTTTGATACCTTTAATATGACATCTCAATAAATATTATATCATAAATACTTTAAAAGATATTTGTAATTTTGTGTATACAACTTTGTACATATTTTTAGCTATTTTACACTTTCAAATCGCGATATTTCGAGAACCACTTGATAAAGCATAATGTCTGTATCAAATATTATCAAATTCGGAAGATGTAAAAAAATCAGCTGGCTGGTTTTAAATGGAATGACTTAATACAAAATTATTTGCAATACAGTAAAAGCTCCCTTAACGGACAGCTCCTATAGCCGGACAGCTCCAGTAGATGGACAATTTTTTAGGTCCATGGTTTAGGAGCCATTTATAGAATAAATAAATTTCCGCTAGGAGGACGCTCTCTTGGGCGGACGCGGACACCTGTTTTTAAAGAAAACATCTCTTGTAGACGAACAAAAATCATAAACGGTAAAAGAAATGTACCGAATATTGTGTAATGAGATTCATCTTATATTAATTTTTTCTCTGTTTTCATTCATATTTCATCTTCACTTACATTTTTTTAAGTTAAATAGTTCACTCTTTGTTTTTTACTAAATTTTTTGCTGGTTTTAAGCAAAATCTAGTTTTTTATTTAACTTAGGTTAAATAACTGGGACATGATCTGATCCCTAAAAACAGGATGGGTCCATGATTTGTCGTACAACACAATGGCGTAAGACTTTGTTGTCAAACTTGTCCTCAAAATGATTTTAATTTTTAAAATTTTCTGGAGAAATCGTTAGTAAAAGAAGAAGTTGAAAGAAGTTTGACCCTAAGCCAGTTAAGAGATGATCTTATAGCGTAAAGAAAAATTACTTAATTTAGAAAGTAATTTTAATAAAATGGAATGAAAGCGGAGAGAAGCTAACTGTAATCAGGCAACTTTCAAACAGGGTTTAAATCGCTATCGCCTTTTAAGCAAAAGCATCTAAATATTGCCATTTACGTGGCTAAATTAAACATCAAAAAGCAAGAGCTAACAATTGCTAAAACAAAATTAGCTCACACATTACAAAAGCAGAAGCAAAAATAACACACTGCTTTTTAAATTTGTAAATTTTAATAGCACTAGCTGCTGACAAAATTCAAAAATTGAACAAAAGCTAAAAGTCCTAAATGGAAAATTTTAGAAACGAAACAAAAGCAGCACCACTCATTTTATGTGTTTATGAAAATCCATCTCAAATAAAATAAAAAGCAAAAGCAGTCGGACAAAAAAGGCACACACAGAAAAACGAAAATGTGCTAAAAGCAGTATGATCATGAGCTAATAGCCGCACGAGCAAGTGCTTTTGTGTTTATGAAAATCCATCTCAAATAAAACAAGAAGCAAACGCAGTCGGACAAAAAAGGCACACACAGAAAAACGAAAATGTGCTAAAAGCAGTATGATCATGAGCTAATAGCCGCATGAGCAAGTGCTAAAAGCCACATGAACGTGAGCTATTAGGCGAATGTCAAAATGTAGGTAGAATTATTATTAGAAATGTTAACACAACCGTATGTGTTTTTTTTTAAGACGTAAAAAATTCCTTAAGTTAAATATTTGTAAATATGAATATTTTGAAAAAGCGTTCAATTGTTTTAATAAAATTGAATTAAAACTTAGAATTTTTAATACAAATAATAATTTATGTTAGCAATTGCGACATAAAAACAAATATGATAAACAGTATCCTGAATGTGTGTTTGATGAAAAGCCATTTGTTAAACAAAATTCTAGCATTTGAAAATCACGGTTAATATCCAAGAATAGTTCTGTTTGAAAATGGCAAGTTTTAGCCTCGAAGTTAATAATAGAAATAGAATCAATTTTTGTTTGAATTATGAAGGAAAAAATAGAACCAATTTTTGTTTGAATCATAAAAAACTGTTTTTATTAGATCTTGTTAAAGAAATGCAGAACATATGTATTTACCTAATCGATTTTCTGATTTGCTGCATACACTTTCTTGATAGTTTCACGCACACTTTACAGGTAATAAATATAATGTCAAATCGCACATACTAGGTAATTCCATGCAAATTTGGAAAATTACATTATACATTTATATATATCAATAAAAATAATAAAAAATGTTTCATTCATGATTTTGTCATTTAAAATCATTAGAAACCCTTTTATGATACGGAAACATCTGCATCCATTCATAAAAATATTTAGTATATACCTGTAAAAACTTGAAATTCTTTTGAAATTGATCACATAAAAATAATATAAAAATAGTTTTCCTGTAATATGGGTTGTTAGACTATAGTTAGGTAAAAGTTTGACTTTTTTGAAGCCACTTGATATAGAGCACTTGTTTGAATATTAATAGTTCGTTTTTTACGTGAAACCTTTAACATTAAAAATATTTAAAAATGCGTTGTTTTAAGTACGAGGAACATTATGAAAATTTCAACAATATGTCAGTGTGTAAATTGTGCAAAAAAGAATTTAAAAGTGTTAAAATGTTTAATTTAAAATTACATATGGAGAAAATTCATAAAGTGGTTTTTAATCAAAAGAATAATACATCTTTGCAAAAATACAAAAAGAAAAATATAAAGTGCGAAATAAGTAAAAAACTTTTAATTAAATCATATATCGGATTGGTAACGGAGGATGCCGTGCCATTTAATGTTTTAAATTCGGATAACATGAGAAATATAATAGATCCAATATGTAAAGGCATCGAAAAAGAAAGTGGAGAAAAATTTTGTTTGAATGCAAATAACTGCAAAAAAACACTTGCTGAAGTGACAAAAAATATAATAAATGCAATTTCAAGTGAATGTAAAAATAAATTGATCTCACTTAAAGTGGACAGTGCAACAAGATTATCAAGAAATATTTTTGGAATTTCAGCTCAATACATAAAAAGTGATAAAATTGAATCTAGAATACTTGGAATGGTGGAGTTAAAAGGCCAAAATTCAAGCACTTCAAAAAATTTAGCAACAGAAATTTTAAACGTATTGAACAAATATGATATTAATTTACAGCAAATTGTAACAATTACAAGTGATAACGGCAGTAATATGGTGAAATGTACAAAAATTTTATCACATTTATGTTCTGAAGATGAAGAATATGAAGAAAACTATAACAATGAAACCTACTTTCAAAACATTACCTTAATTGAAAATAATATGGATCTACGCGTCGGAAACATAATAGTTTGTAGATGTGCAGCTCACACAGCACAGTTGGTGGCACTGGATGCAACAAAAGACTTTGAAATGAAGCGTTATATTCGACAGTGTAGAAATTTAGTAAAGTTTTTGAGAAAAAATTCAAATGGTTACAAAGACTTATTTGAATTAAAGTCATTAAAAATTCCTCAGCTGGATTGTCCTACGCGTTGGGGATCAACATATTTAATGATTTCGTGTATACAAAATTCGAAAGAGATAGTCGAAACAGTGGAATCAATAACAAATAAATCATCTGAAGAGAATTTTGAAATAAATGAAGACTTTTGGAACTTTGTGGCCTCATATTATACTGTTTTTAAGCCACTTCAAAACATAATTGTCATATTTCAAGAAGAGCAACTTCATTATGGCGACTTTTACGCACAATGGTTAAAATGTAAGCTACTGATATCAAAAACTGTTGAAGAAAATGAAGTCAACAAGAGTGCATCATCATACAAAATTAGTAAACTTCTATTAGACAATATGGAAAAACGAACCACCACTCTTTTTTCTAATAACGCTTTGGCAGCATGTCTTTACCTCGATCCAAGGTTTCATCATATGTTAATTGATACCCAAAGAAAAGACGCTGTGGAATACCTTAAATTGCTATGGGACAAATTGACATCTATATGTAAAATCGAACTCAACACACAGCCAACACCAAATTTCATAACAACAACGCAAGAAAACCATGAAGATGATGACATTTTAAATGATTTCCTGGACAATATATTTAACGCAAATAATGCAGAAAACGACAATATTATAAGAAAAATTGAAAAATTAAATCTTCCATACACAAAATTGAAGACAAATGTTTTAGAATTTTGGAAGGAAAGAAAATATAGTGAACCTGAGCTATATGCACTGAGCAACATTTGCTTTGGAATTCCTCCAACACAGGTAAAATTTTAATTTTGGAAACAAAAATGTTATACTTTGAATTTCTTGTTTAAATATTCTCTTAATTTTTATTTTATATTCTCTATTTTCAGGTTTCTGTCGAACGAGCATTTTCAACATTAAAGATAGTATTGGCCGATAATAGAAATCGTCTCAAACAAGATACATTGGAGAATATTTTACTAGTAAAGCTAAACCCTGATTTTCTGGATAATGCCGTATCAGAACTTAATATATTTATGGAAGATGATTGTGCAAACCAATAAGAACATTTTATATCTATTTTTTTATTAAATGTTTTGACAATATTTTTTAATTATTCGTTTTTTTTTTTTGTTAACTTTTTTATTGAAATATATATGAATATGTTTATAAAATATATTGTAGTTTTTTTAAAAACAATGTACGGTTTTTAGCTAAAACACTTGATCTCACTTTTGAAGAAGAAATTATTAACAACTTTCAAATAAGTGTAAAAAAAATAATTTTTTAGAAGAATTTCCTTGTTTTCTTTTGACAGAAAACTTCAACATACAAATGTTTTTCAAATCTTTTTTACGCATTGCAGGTACCAAACCATAAGAATTTTTTGTTTTATAAATTCTCTTAAATTTCTTATTGCATTCATTATGCACATATAATGTAAATTCATTCTGTGCCTTTCAGCCGGCTACCTATATTTGGTTGTGTGGCTTTTAGCTCATGTTCGTGCGGCTAATAGCTCTTGTTCATGCTGCTTTTAGCAAATGTTCGAGCGGCTTCTAGCACATGTTCATGTGTCCACTAACCCTTGTCGTTTTTCTATCAGCACTGATTGTGTTCTCACTAGCCTGCTAGAGCACTTCTTATGATGCCTTTTTTGAAAAAGCATTTTTTGTAATTTTTCCTTTTGCTTTTTTGAAGTTAACCTTTTTATTTCTAGCAAAATAAAAAAGCAAAAGCAAGAGAAATATTTTCGTGTTACTGCTTTTTGTGTGGCTATTTATTATTACTGTTAGCTGCTTAAAAAGCACGTGGCAAAAATTTTAATACTTAAAAATGCTGAATGGATTTTTTGAATAAAATTAAAAGCAAGACTGTGGCTGTTGCTAGAAAATTTGAAATTTGTAGAAGCAGTAGGAAAAGCAAATTTAAAAAAGCCTTAGCAAATCATTGCTTTTAAACACTGCTTTCAAACAAAGCCATAAATTCCATAAAATCATAATTTATTTCAAATAATGTCTAAATGAAAATGCAAAACGTCATTTGCGGCAGAAGCAAAAGGAAAAAAACAAGCGCGAATGTTATATTCGGCCCGGCCGAATCTATATACCCACCATCAACTTTTTCAAATTTTTCGTTATATGGGAGAGGGCGGTAAAGTGGGCAGTATAGTGGGCGGACCACGCCCATTTTTTGTTTCCGAGTCTACATTGGTCCTTGAACTATTTGAACACAATTTCGATGATTTTCACCTTATATAGAAGGTGGGTGGTAAAGTGGGCGGACCACGCCCATTTTTAGTTTCCAGGTTTATATTGATCCCCGAACTATACGTACAAAATTTCGTTGTCGTATATGCTTTTGTTGAAGAAATATCAGCAGAAAAGTATAAAACGGACACCCTGTGTTTCTAGTTTTTAGCCCATAACTTTTTTGTTTATTAACCGATTTTGCCCATTTTCAATCCCAAACGAAATTTCGTCCCCCTACGTTGTCCCGTTCGAGCCCTATCCTGCTTTCAACGGACGGACAGACATAGCTAGATCGACTCAGAATCTAACCAGGACCCAGAAAATATATACTTTGTGGGGTCTTAGATGATTCCTTCGACATGTTACACACGGAATGACAAAATCAATATATGGTGGGTATAAAAAACACAAATTTTAGTTTTTTGCTTTAAAATTGAGCCATTAAGTAAAATTTTTCAAACATTCCCTTAATGCAAAAATAGATAAATCATAAAACACTTCAAATAAAATTTTTCTTAAATGGAACACAATTTACGACTGTTTCGTTTATGAAGTCAATAATACGATCTTTCGACTTTTGTCAATATTGATGTCATTTTCGAGGATATCAGTACATTATAATCCCGTAAATAAAACCAAAATTTGATTTTTCAGTAGTTACGGCCTTTTGTAGTTTAGTTGACGATATTTATGTATAAATAAGAATATATATGTGTTCACACAAGTGAACACAGTGAACAAACATACCCAACCCTGATGTTGCTCATTGACGTCCCCAACTGCAGCCAACTTTACTCCAATATGCTGTCAACAAACAAGATCGTAATCAAGATCCCAACCCGAAGTCAACCTGAAGATTGTGAAGACCATAAATTAATAAAATACAATACGATTTAAAACATTTTATAAATCCAGTGTTTTATTTATATGTATTTGGAATTAAACCTTTAACCCGTCAAAACAGTATGTATATCTATAAGTTAATTATTTACAATCATTCTAAAATGTTGAACTGAAGAAAATATAGTTCTGAACTACCCCTTGTAAAAAAAAGTTATGTACCATAGACGGACATCTCCCGTTAACGGACAAAATCAGCATGACGATCGCTGTCCGCCTATGGGAGCTGTTACTGTATTCATTCTTTGCTACTTTTTTGCTGACTTGTGTAATTTGTCAATAATATTAAATAAATTTAATCAGATAACAATGGCAAATTTGCAAAAAACTGTTAATGACTTTATATCAAATAATTACTTTTAATATGAACAAATTAATAACATAGACTGCATCGTTTTAAAAAATCTAACTTTAATTAAAATTGTTTGAAATTTCTTGTCGACTTGAAATTTTTACTATTATTTCATTAAATAAGCACTAAACAATGATGGGATATTCACACATTAGTATTTATTTCTACGTCGGTATAAATTACATTTTATCAATACCATCTTTGGAAGCAAATCTTATTTTAGATAATGTTTTAAACGAAGAAAACCATGTGACAGAATTTGTAAACGTGGCCTTGCATATGACGAAACGATATATAGGCCATAAAACAAATACATTGGTCATAATGGAAAAGTGCGAATACATTTGTGATGAGAATAAAAAGTACCACACAACACTATTGAAATTTATTGTCAATGATTTAAGTGATACTCTAAGCATTCAGTTATTCTTTGGGGAATCTGAAGAGCGTCCATGGGATTATAATTTATTTGTGGTAGATTCTTGGTCAACATTTGAGTTAAGCTTAATTTTGAAATACTTTCCAAATAAAATATAAATTAACACGTATTTTTTTTTTTTTTTTTTAAATTTTAGGTCATTGCGTTTAAAAATTCCGTTTACTAGTTATGAACGAGACTATTATTTTTTCATTATTCTTACTTATAGTTCTGATCGACTTTTGTATCATAATTTGGTAAAAATTTTCGAATTATGTTTGCGTTTAAATGTTAACAATGTTGTAGTTATGAATAAGTCTCTCTTTGGTAATTATATTGGTTTCTATTCGTATCAATTGTACGGTTTTAATTTGTGTGGTAAAGAGATCAGAGTGCGAGAAGTTAATCGTTATGAAAATGGACGTCTTGAGTTTGATTATTTATTTCCACAAATTTTGACAAACTTTTATGGTTGTCCCCTTACGTTTTCAGCTGAAATATCGGAACCATTCATAACATTTAATGGAGATTTGGATAATACAACCCATTTAACGAATATGATACGTTTAGGCGGATTAGAGGGAGAAATTCTTAAGCTGCTTGCAGAAGCACTGAATTTTAAGATTCACATGCGTTTTAGTGGTGAAAGAAATTCGATTGATATTAATTCGACTGGTTGTTTCAAAGATGTAAGTATATACATAGAGTAAAAATAAAAATTAATATAATTTTTTCAAAATATATGTATGTCGTATATTCCACGAGAGAACATCCAAAAGTATTGTTTATGTCTTCCGATTTTTTTAATATTTGACATAACCATATCCTATGAAGCCATTTAAATATCTCCATTTTCATTTTTATTTTGAAAAATTCGCGAATTCACGATTTTCACTTTACGAAAAATATAAAAAAAAGAATTAAAAAAAATCGAAAAAGTGTGTAACTTTAAACGTTAATATCTCTATATGTTGTTAACGGATTTTAATGATTTATAATGCATATAGAAATGCAATATAAATTATTCTAGGACGAAATGATCCACTATTTATTTTATATTTTTTAATTTTAATACAAAATTTGTTATTATTATTTTATTATCAGGGCAAGTTTAAATATGCACAAAAAAAATTAAAATATGCGCTTGAAAAAGCAAGAAAAAATTATATAATATGCACAGAAATATGCAAAAATAGCATGAATATGTATATAAAAACTAACAAATTTATGTATTTTTATATATTAATATTTGAAAAATTTGTACAAATTTGCATTCTTTAAATTTCAATCTCTGGTAGATTTCGATTTTTATAAAAATACAACTATTTTGATTTTAAATATCATATTTGACGCGTCCGAAATTTTTTCTTTACAATATTTACAATGTACTCAAAATACTCACAAAAAAATTTTTAAAAAACATTTGATTGAACTCCAAAAAATCACAAAAAAATTGTGTTTTTGTTAAGAAAACTAACTTTTGAATCCATTATATGCAAATTTATGCAAAGATTTAAAATATAAGCATTTTTGTGAAATTCTTTTGAAATATGCAAATGCTTACTTTCCAAGCGAAAAACTTGAAAAACTTGCCCTATTTATTATTATTATTTTAATTTTTGTGTTTTTAATTTTTGTGAGTTTTTTTTTTTTTTTTAATTAATTTTACTGCCTATTTCTCTATGTCGGACGAAAAATTCGTTTCGAATAAATGTATTGAAAACAACAAATTCATTTAAAATTTTGTTTTTGTTTTCTATACATTTATTCGAAACAAATTTTTTGTTCGACATAGAGAAACAGGCAGTTAATCATAATATTTCATAATTTGATATTTGTGGTATAATATCTTTTTGTCCCAAATTAATTGCTAATGTTCTATGTAATAAACATACTTGTCTTCAATATTAATCAAAAATATTTAATATCAAAAGGGTAGAAATTTCTTAAAAATGCATCCGAAAATTGAATTCTTGTTGTGAGTGCATCTTTAGCAAAACAATATTTTTGATTTATAAAATACCATTTACAATTTTTATTGTAATAAAATTTATATCGGTTTTTATGTTAATAAAATTGGACATACAATTAAGGAGTTATAAGCATTTAAATTTACATGATACTAAATGAGGATAACCGAAAAAAGAAAAAAATTACAAATAAAAAATATGCAATTTAAACCATTGAAATCCGTTAACGACTTATAGAAATATTGAATAAATTAGTGAATTTTTCACAATTCAATAAAAATGGAAATTTTTTATATAATTTCCAAATATAAACAAAATCGAACAATCCCCCCACATTGGGGTAAAAGGTGTCGAAAATGGCGATTAATTCAGGGAAAAGTGATATCAATATTTTAATGATCACATTTTATTTTTTTATGGATTATTAATTAAAAAAATTCGGTTTTATAATTTTAAGATTTTTTTTTTTTAACAGAACGGTAATGTCTGTTCGTCCGTCCATACATTAGAGTTAAATGAAAATTATGCATAATTCAGAGAAGGGTGGTATCAACACTTTAGTGATCACATTTAATTTTCCTATTTATTAATAAGTAAAAATGCATGAATAGTAATGTCCGTCCGTCTAAACATTTGGGTTAAATAGGACGAAAATTACGCTTAATTCAGGAAAAGGTGATATTCCAAATTTTGATGATCACGTTCTATTTTTTTTTATTTATTTGTTAGTAAAAAAATTCATTTTTAGAATTCTAAAATATTTTTTGTAGCATGGCAATGTCCGTCCGGCCGTCTATACATTTGGGTTAAATGGGTCGAAAATTCCACTTAATTTAAGGGAAAGGTGATATCAAAATGTTAATGCTTTCATTTGGTTTTCGTACTAATAGAGGAATTGAAAAAAAAAAAAAAAAATGTTTTTCAAATTTTAAGATTTTTTTGAAATACTTCTAATGTCCGTCCATCTGTCTGTCTGTTTGTTAATTTTTGCAAACTTTCCAATTAAAAATCTTGGAAATCGGGTAAGGAACAAAAATTCGCTAGAAGTTAAACATTTTTCATGACACTAGTACCCTATTTTGAACCCCCATAGTTCCGTTCCAATGCGTATATTGGATCCTGCTTCTAAAATCAGAATGTTACTGTCCTCTGCTACGTCTATGTGAAATTTCATGCAAATCCGATGAAGTTACAGATTTATTTCGATTCTTCCCCACTGTTTAATGTTTGATAAAGCAAAGAAAATGTCTGCACTTAAGCTGTTTTTTGTATGAAATCTACGGGAGTTTTTTTGAAAAAAAAAAAAAAATATATTTTCTGAAATCGGGCTATATATGCGCACTATTTTTTTTCATAATATTAAAGTGGACTATATACTATTTTTCAGAACAAACATTCTGTAACATTTTAAGCTACATTCCATGAAAATTAAAAATTAGTTGGGGGATTCACAAAGTGTGCTATCATGTCGTATTGTCATAATGTTATAAAATTTTACAAAGGAAAAGCAATAACAATATTTTTTATACATTGGAATATTTTACGACATATAACAATACGACATGATAGCACACTTTGTGAATCCCCCAAGTGTATTTTAAGCAATTTTCAAAAAAATAACAAAAATATTAGGACAAAAGATAATTTACAAATACTTGAAGAAAAGTACACTTAAATACCTGAAATTAATAGTTTTATTTTAAATTTTTACCTTAAAGTACTTTTTATTTAAAATAAATACACTAAAAGTTAATGAAAATGGAATTTATTTACTATTTTTCCAAAATGTAAAAAAATTTTTAACTTTGACAGCTTTTTATAAGAAAACAACACAAGCTAGCTTAAAGATTTTAATTGATATTGATACATAATTTTGTCTATTTTTATTCGGTATACAACTTTATTACAAAACTTTAAATTTTAAAATTCAATTAAGCGCCACTTTGGACACATTTTACCCCAACGTGCCCTCTTTAAAAAATGCCCATTTTTTATAAATCTTTCGTGGAATGAACGATATGTATTCTATATTTTAATGTTTTCTTTTATCACTTTGCATTAAAAATTTTTAGCTACAGCAAGGAAATGCTGAAATAGCAATAGGGGGCTTGAGTGCAACAATTGAAAATAATTATTTATTCACCAGATCATTTGCTTATCATACGACTCCATATAAGTTTGTTGTTCGTAGCAATATATTCTTTGGACCCATAAAACAATTAGCCAATCCCTTAGAAAAGGCTACATGGATTCTTTTATTACTCTTCTTCGCCATATCTACAGTTCCAATCCAAATAATTAATCATCTGAAGAATTCAAATTTACATGATTTTATATTTGGCGTAAAAAACAAAAGTCCGACTTTTTATATGATTATTACGTTTCTGGGTTATGCAATGCCAAATCAAATAATGCCCAAAAGAAATTTTGCTCGTTTTCTGTTTATGTCGTGGATGTTGTTGGCACTACAAATTCGTAATGGTTATTTGGGTAAAATGTTTGATAGTCTGAGATTGGCTAAACGAATGCCAGTGCCTAAAACTATAGCGGAACTAATTGCCATGGACTATACTCTATTGAACTCGATGCATACGAATTTCTATCCAGAAAATAAAACAAGAATTTGGCATAATACATCATCACTTTTGCAGCAAATACAATCCAGTGATGAACTCTTAACAGGAGCTGTCATTATAGACTACTTGGCCCATTATAATTTTCATAATCGTAGTACAAATTCTTTGATTTCGGTGGCAGAGTCAATTTACCTATACCAATGTGTTATGTATTTTAACAAACACTCATTATTGCAAGAAACTTTCGATCGAAAATTGAAAGTATTAACTCATTCTGGAATAACATCGCACATTGCAAAGAAGAATGCCCATTTATATTTTAAAGCCATGAATTCTCAGTCACAAGAAATAAATCGTATAACATTCAGAAATTTACTGGGACTCTACTATATATATGGCATGATGTGTCAAATTTCCATATTTATTTTTATATTTGAACTATTGTCAAAGAAATCGAGAAGATTAAAAATGATTATGGATTGGTTAAATTGAGAAACATTTTTCGTTGGAATTATCTAAAATGTACCTATTTATATCGAGTAATAACATACAATTTTGCACCAAATATATATATATTTTAAACAATTAATACACAAAAATTAAATAAAATCAGTGAAAAATTTAAGCATTTTATTTTAAATTCATTTCTTATTGACCACTCTCAGTAAGAATTATCCTACACACCATTCAGGTATTACGTATATGACTCTAAATGATGATATGATGGGTTTAAAACAAAATAGTTTTTTTAAAGTTTTTAAAACGTTCTAAGTTTTATATTAATATTCAAACTTGTTAAAGGATTTCAGACATAAACAAATCGTGTTTTAACGCCACTTGGCTTCACCCAGTCGCACCCAATATCCTTACTTGTAGATGAATACAGGTACTTTTAAACTTCTGGAAATTGTTGCTTGATCTATGGATAATGTGACCAGACATCCCTCTTTTGGCAGAATTATACCGCTGAAAATATTTTTCCCGCTTTTTATTAAAAAAGAATTCCCGATTTTTTTGACTCTAACTATTCATATTAAATTTCAGAATGAATTTTTATTAACATAAATAAGAAATTAAAAAAAAAAAAAAGATTTTCTTTTTAAACAAATTACAAACTACATCGGACGACTTAATGACATTTCGCATCATTTGACTAAGAGGAAGCGATGCACAGTGTTCGATTCAAAAAATTAAATGGAAATAATTATGGAATTTCGGAACGCCTGTTCCGATTTCCATGATTTCACATGGTGATAGTAGAGGTGTAGGCAAGTTTAAGTTTTGAACTTGGGCCATATAGACCTACAGAGGGCGAGTCCACAAGGTCCCAAAGTTGGACACCTCGGGTATAAAATTTGTTAAAAACGATCCTTATTTCTTATATCTGAACCAATTTTAAAGATTTTTATATGGGAGGTCAAGATCTACAAAAAACTTCGTAGTATAAATATCTTATCTCTTTTAGTTTACGAGATATTAGGCTTCAAAGATTAAAATTTTTACTTTTTAGTCTGTTTTGGTTTTTTTGCTGCAGGGGGCCCAATTTATACCTGATTTCTTTTATTTCATTAACAAAAAATAGAAAAATTGTGCAAAGAATGAATTTGGAAAAATGTTTATGATGTCAAAAGTTACAGGCATTTAAATTTTAACTTTGAAAAAAAGTTTATTTTATTTTATTATTTTTTTTTTCCAAAAAAGTGGTTACATTCTTTTTCTGTTATACACAAATTTTCTTAAGTAACATAATAATAATTATATTTTTCTGAAAGATAACGAAACACAAAGTGTTTTAAAGAAAAAAAAAAAACTTTTTAAAATTGATTTTTGCGAGAACCATGGTTTCTCAAATTTGACCTATTTTTCAAACAAATTTCGATTTTTCGCCTTAATTTCTCAAATCGCAAAGCTGGAATCAAAAAAAGGTTACACTTTTTACATAGTCAAAAGTGTTTTCAATTGTTTTGTAATAGAAATTTTTGTTCCCCGATATCGGTTGGAAAGATTGAGCAAAAAAAGTAAAAATCCCATTTTTTGAATTTTTAAAGTTTTTTTTTGGGAATTACGGGATTTTTGTCGACAATTTCAAAAAAAAAAAAAAAAAGTGAATAGCGCTTGAAATTAAGCATCAACAAATCTATTTAGGTGTAAAATCTCATTCAAAAATATTCACTAACAAGATCACAAATCCATCCTTTCTCAGTGAAAAAAAAAAGACAAAATTGATATGTAGGGCTTCTTTATACAAGAACTGGCTTTACAATTATATATTTTCTAATATGCATGAATATTCCCAAGAAAGAAAAAATATGATTACAGGTTACAATAAGTATATTTGTACGTAATCATTACTATGATTCCAATTTATAATTTATTATTAAGGTTCATAACTTTATTAATAACTTTTAGTAAGTTTTACAACCTTTTCTTAAGTATTGCTTTTAATTTCATCACGTTTTAATCATTTAATAATTCCATGTTATCATATATATAAACTAATTTCGTCATATATATAATTCCATTTTATCATATATATGATCCCATGTTGTCATATATATATTCATTTGTACCACGTTATGTGGTACATTCATCATATTGAATAAAAACAAAACTTGTCAATTTATATTTGTTCATATATAAACTAAATGAGAATTACTATACTAACAAACTACTGGACTGATACATAAAAATATGTATTCAAAAGGCATTAAAAAATGGTTGTAGAATTAACCAAATTTGTAAAATGGACTAAAGGTTGTATAATTAACTAAATAGTTGTAGAATTGACTAAATGATTGGATTTATTTATAAATATGATTTCATATAAACATATTTCAATTCATATTATAGTTCAGTGAACCATATTAATATTCTGATTGTGGGTAATCATTAAATGATTAAACAGAATCATAAACATTGCTATCATGAACACAGTATATTTAAATCAATGAAAAACGGCTATATAATCATTGAATAGTTATGGTGATCATGCTGTAACCATGTTTTTTGTCTGCGTGTAGATGCATTTAATTTTTGATTTTTCTTCAATTTTGCGTAAAATCTTAAGTAAAATGACAAACACTTGGACATCAAAACAGTGACCCATAATGAACTTGGCGCATTTTCGAAAGTAACATTAAAGTAAGTTAGTCTCACTACTAACATAGTTCCAATTGATCAATAATTAAATGCAGGTCCATAAGAGATCATTAACAGCCGTATTCAAAAAAACTTAACACAGCTTTACTAACCATTTATAAGCAAAATTCCTTAAAGTTGTATTCAAAAACTTTGATTTGCTTACTATACCTTTGGTAAAGCTTTGTAAACTTTAAAAATTTTAATAATGGTTCGACCCTACTTTAAGACCATATTTTAAGATTATTTCCGTTACACTTTTCAAGAAAAATAAAAATAATGCTACATTTTTTGATTCATTTTGAAAAATAATGCTACATTTTTTGATTCATTTTGACAAAATGATGTATTTTAAAATGTCCGAATGTTAAAATCTGTAATAAAATAGAAAATGTTTCAGAATATCTATTTAAAAACGCATTAAATGAATTCCGGGATAGAATAATATTTACTGTAATTATTTTTAAACTATATACATATTTTAAACTATTTGAATTAAAATCAGAAACATAAACAAGAAAAAGTATATTTTGTGTGCTTTTGAATTAAAATATCATAATTCCGGCTGCCGGCATGTCAACCCAATGTTCGCCACAATCGCATATGTTTAACATTTTCATTATTTGTTGTTTCAACGTAAATCTAAATAATACATTAATATATATACGTCTTAGATTAAGGTGTAATTAATCTATCATATCAACTCCGGGTTAAAATTTATGCATTTTAACAATAAAAATTATAAAATTGTAAAATTTTATCAAAATATCAACAAAAATGATGTAAACAAAACAAAATATAAAATAGTGATGCTGATTTTATCGCCGAATATTCGTTATTCGGATACATATAATTACATCAAACAAAAATTAAATAAAATTATTTCATTTATACATTAGTATATTTTTACAAACAAAAAAAAGATTTTTACCAAAATAAAAAAACTTATTTATCGTCAAAAACATACTAGAACATCAAAAATAATAATAGAAAAAAACAGTTAACGAATAATTTATTCTTAATGCTAACGACACTAACAATAAGAATGAGAGAGAAACTGAGAAGGGTTGCCTACATAAACAAAAAACTTTTTATTAGTTAATTTAGGTAGTAAATAGTTTTTTGAATACGATTATCTTAATAAATACATTAAGAGCCTAATTGTGTATTAGCTAGTATGTATATAAAACATAAATTAACAATTTTTTGTGAATACGGCTGTAAATCATTTAATTTTTTGTGAAAATTGATAAGAAAATTGAGAAAATTGATGGTTCCACTCTAACGATTCTAGTGGTAGTTACGGCTAAAATTCAAAAGCCGGAAAATTTTGTTGCAGTCTAATATACACTTATATATTTTTGATCGTATTAAATATAAACGTTAAATTAAAATTCGAAAAATGTAACAATGTATTTAATCTAAGATTTTAACTTAAATATTAAAAACAAAATAATATCCCTTAACCTATTAAACCAGCACCTCCAGCACCAATAACTCCACCTCCAATTCCACCAAATCCTCCAGCTCCTATACCACCAGAAGAATAATGTACTTTATAGCGTCCACCACCAAAACCATGATGACCGAAACCACCTAAGCCACCACCAAAACCACGACCTTTGAAAGTATACGATTCACGATAACGTCCAAAGCCACCTCCAAAACCTGCACCACCAATGACACCTCCACCCAAACCAAAACCACCAGCTCCACCTCCATAACCATAGGCTGGCAATTGTTGTTGAATAACAGGAACATGTTGAACTGTTTGATAGTTTTGTACTACTGGCACATGTTGTACGGTCTGAACATTTTGTACGACAGGAACTGTTTGAACGGCTCCATATTGATTGTGAACGAGCGGTAAAGGTGATATACCACCACCAATAGATGATGAAGACGATGCTGAAGCAGATGCAGTGGCTGATGATGCTGCTCCTCCGCTAGCTGCAGAAGCTGTGGCTACAGCATCACCACCTACAGCAGTTGCTGTTGCAAAAGAATCTGCCGCTCCTGTGCCAAGTATTGGCGTGGCCAATACGGCTGGCGTTATGAGAAGAATACTTAAAATACTTGTAACCAGCATAATGGTTTATTATTAACTAACTATAATATGCTATCGAAAAATCTATTAAATTATTTTGGCTTCAAGTTTTAAGCTTTTATATAATGCAAACATACACGAACTAACTAAATAACGATGATAGATAGTACTGATGTTTATTTACAAAACTGTTTAACATAAATCAATAAAACACATACAAAGCACTTAAGGTTTTTGGGATTTTCAAAATTTTTTGTGTTTTCTTTAGAAAAGTACAAAATCTTAATGGGTATTTCAACTATTCTTATGTTTATTAAAAATTTTGTTGTCTGCGTTTTTGGTACTTTAAGAGATTATTTTAACTATTTTTTTTTTTTTTTTTGGTATGAATCACCATCATCTCTTTTAGTTGTAGCGTGGCAATGACCTTCAAGTGTTCAGTTACTCGTAGTTGTATTTAAAAGTGTTAATTTTTTCAATCAACCGTGTCGTTATATTACTGTGCAAGTACAATATTGATTACAAGTATTTCCAATAAGTAGTTTTTATTTTTTGTAATTTTCTTGAGGTATTGCAATTACGTTAAACTTATTTAGATGCATGTAATTCGATTTTTGTAATACCTTTACACCCAACGAAAAATCCACTACATACGTCGATTGTTCAATCATTATTAAATTACATTAAAATTTGTAAACGAATGGTATCAGAAAGTCGATACCGTAAATTGTCAATGTGACAACAACAGTCGTAGATTAACGAATGTTTTGAACAACAGGTCATTTTTAAACCCTATACAATAGGGTACTGTTCTCAAATCCATCTAAAGGTAGGCTGATTGGCATGATTTTAATAATTATCTTAATTACATAATATTTATTGGTGTTCATATTTTTATACTACTTTATTATGGAAGTAGCATAAATATTAGAAAATTATAAATATAAAGGGACTTTTTTTATATACATTAAATCAATTGCAAAGTTCGTATTAAATTTAGGGAAAGTTTTGATGGCTTTTTGAAGATCCTACAAAATAACTAAGAAATTCTTAATTTTAAATCATTCGTGTAAAATCTCACGGAAGTACAGTCATTTAAAACAAAAAATTAAAGAAACAAAAACTGAGTAGTTACGATGTAGTTACTTTTCAATGATAACAACATACTGTCTGCATTACATGAAAGTAGATTAGTAACTACTTACTTTTAACCTAATATGTAATCAATTACTTGAGATCCGAATTTTGGAAATGTTACTTTTTGTTACTTTATATTTAAAAAAATATATCAGTTTTTTATTGCTCCATATTACAGTACTTATTTGTAACCGATAACACTGGTCGACAAACAATTTTTTTCGTGCTCCTTGAAGACAAAAAAAAAAAAAAAAATATGTGGACTAGATGGAACTCCGAGTTGCTAAACTTGAATCTGCTTTCAGTTATGTATATAAATAATACAAAATGTGTGGAATAAAAATAGCTTTAAGTCGCTCTTGTGACAAATTTTTATCCGATCAATAGTTTAGGAGATATTTCGAAATAAGTTTTCCGAAAAAAATTTTTTCTTACTAAATTCAAGATTTCATTTTTTCACTAAAACTTCTTTTTAAAAGTGAAAACATCAAAAATGTTTCAGTTTATCATCTTTATCTCAAAGAAAAATTATGAGTAAATAAAGCCACGCATCATCAAAATTGATGCACAAATCTTGATTGCATTCACAGTTAAGTTAGGATACCCATTAGGGATGCCAAACCCGATCCCGGGATTGAGCGAAAAAAATCCCGGGATTTCATTTTCGGGATTTATTGACATAAAATCAATCCAAAAATTTACTAAAGGAGGCATTCCATTTAAAACCAACAAGCTGATTTTCTCGCCTCTTCCGAATTATATAATATTTGGTACAATTATTATTCTTGTCAAAACTAAGACTAATTCAAAATTTCAGATAATTTCATCAAGTGATTCGCGAAATATCGCGGTTGGAAAGTGCAAAATAGCTCAAAATGTGTACAAAGTTGCATACACAAATTTACAAATATCTTTCGAAGTATTTATTATATAAGATTTATTGAGATGTCATATTAAAGGTATTAAAATTACCTTTAATATGATGTATAATATGATTTTTTTCTCAACATCAAAATGGTCCATATCTCGCGATTTTTCATTCGCGGGCAAATATCTCGAAAAATGGTCTTTTTAAAAGTTTAAAAAAAATATATGTTAATGGTTAAAATGTTTTCTATAAGCGTGGTAAGTGGCATTCTGGGACTAGCAATATTTTAGGAGTTATTACAATAAATGTCATAATAAATACGAAATATTTGTTGCAACTGATATTGTTTTGTTTGTAATAAAACTGAAAAATCGCAAATTTTTTCCAAAAATCATCCGAATTTAGTGAAATTCGACAAAAATATTAATATTGACGCTGGTAACGTAAATGCCGAGTTTAAGTTTGATAACCGCAATACTTCGCGATTTGTAATATCTCAAAAATGAGGAAAATTGTGTTTTTAAAAATACAAATATCTTCCAAAATATTTACGTTACAACGTTCATTAAGACAAATATTTAAAGCTAATGAAATTATCTTTAAAATGATACCTGAAAAATGTTTTCATGTTGAATTTTTTTGGCGGAAAATTTGCGAATTAAATTTCGCGGTCGCGTATTTCAAAAAGTGGTATTTTTAAGTTCGTGAAAAATATATATATAGATGATTTAGCCTTTCTGAGTGCTCTCTGTAAGTATCGTGCTGGGACTATAAATAGCTTCTGAATTATTGCAAAAAATAAAACGCATTGTAAAACAAAAAATAATTATTTTGAAAGAAATTTCAAGCAAAAATTTGTTCACTTTATTCGGCGCGACTTTTTTCAATAACTTATAAACTATTTAAAGTCTCCTCACGATATTTACAGGGAGCATTTAGAATGGTTCCATCCTCTAAATATATATTTTCCACGAATTTAAAAATACCACTTTTCTGAAATACGCAACCGCGAAATTTAATTCGCGAATTTTCCGCCAAAAAAATTCAACATGAAAACATGTTTCAGGCATCATTTTAAAGGTAATTTCATTAGCTTTAAATATTTGTCTTAATGAACGTTGTAACGTAAATATTTTGGAAGATATTTGTATTTTTAAAAACACAATTTTCCTCATTTTTGAGATATTACAAATCGCGAAATATTGCGGTTATCAAACTTGAACTCGGCATTTGCGTTACCATCATCAATATTAATATTTTTGTCGAATTTCAGTAAATTCGGATAATTTTTGGAAAAAATTTGCAATTTTTCAATTTTATTACAAATAAAACAATATCAGTTGCAACAAATATTTCGTATTTATTATGACATTTATTGTCCCAGAGTCCCAGAATACCACTTACCACGCTTATAGAAAACATTTTAACCATTAACATATATTTTTTAAAAGTTTTAGAAAGACTACTTTTCGAGATATTTGCCCGCGAATGAAAAATCGCGAGATATGGACCATTTTGATGTTGAGAAAAAAATCATATACATCATGTTAAAGGTAATTTTAATACCTTTAATATGACATCTCAATAAATCTTATATAATAAATACTTCGAAAGATATTTGTTATTTTGTGTATGCAACTTTGTACACATTTTGAGCTATTTTGCACTTTCCAACCGCGATATTTCGCGAACCACTTGATGAAGTTATCTGAAATTTTGAATTAGTCTTAGTTTTGACAAGAATAATTATTGTACCAAATATCATTAAATTCGGAGAGATAAAATCAAAAATTGTAATTTTTCGTGTTGGTTTTAAATGGAATGACTCAAAGGCAAGACAGAACATTAAAATATTTGCAGAAAATTTTCAAAAATATTTTAAAAATCGATAACGTAGATAAGAACATTATAGGTTTCTTTGTTTGGATGCTCTTCTTACTAGTTTTACTATTTTTGCAAGTATTTTATTGAAAAAGCGTTTCTGTGCGCATAATAGTAAAAGTATTAAACATTTCAAGAGAAAATAATTTTCTCTTTTGCTATTTTTTACTTGAATATTTTATTTTGAACAAAGTTTTGCAAAATTTTGAGTTTATGATTTACTTTTATAAATCTTACGTATACATAAATGTATTGTAATACTAATTTTGCACCTTTATGATCTTTGGAAAGGGCTTGTTTATGGGAGCTTTGGTCAATTATCGACTGATCATTTTAAAAATTAGTACACATTTATATTTTTGCCTGATTAATGTTTGTTTCAGCAAATTAGGAGAGGTCCAGGAGAGGAGATGGTTAATTGTAGTCCAATATTAAAAATTCTATTTGGTAGTTTAAGGTTACAAACGATTTTAATTGTGTTGAACTCTACCACATATGGTCAAACTCTATTATGGAAAGACATCTTCGAAATCGACATATTAACTATTGATGATATTCAACAAGATAATGGAAATTTTATGTGAAAATTTATGTGCAAAGATTCATATTCCCGTATTTTTGAGATGTTTTCAGGAATCCATTGAATATAAGTAAAAAATAAACCTTTTATTTTTTATTGACACTAAAATTTTTTAAGTACCTAGCAAAAAATTTGCTTGCCATATAATGAGTTATGCAGGCAATATAATAGCTCTCTACTATTCACACATTAGCTGAATAACTCATTATTTTAATACTGTGATGACATTAGATGCAACTACTTACCTTACAGATGTCATTACAATAACTAATTACTTTAATTTTAAAGCATTACTGGACATGTCATGATTAGTAATAACAATAGGAACTAGTTATATTTTAGGTTATAAATAAGTAATGAAATGTCAGGATATATAATATTTTTTTGTTGTTGAAAAAAGATTTCTTAAGTTTTAATTTAAAAACCTAACAACAACCAAAAATGTAATTAAAATAAATTTAATAAAAATAAAATACTTTAGATTACAAATTAATTCATACGCTTTCATATTTTTAAAAATCTGATCATAAATAATTATTTATAAATAATTAGTTCCTAAACAACTTCTATGTAATATTATTAAAAAGTAACTATATCCGTAACTACATGTCATTACCAAGTTTTTGCTGGATATTTTCCATTTTCTTACTTTTTCAAATAAAAGCTTGTTTCTTAAATTTTTTAAATTTATTTTTTTTACTAGCTTTACAAGAATTTCAAACGAAGAATAGGAATGAATTTCTTTAATAGAAACATGTATAAAAAAAATTATTTTTTCCTTATATTTAAAACGTGTTTTCATATGAAATATCAATCCCGAATCCCGAAAAATCCCGGGATTTGAAATTACAAAATCCCGAATCCCGGGATTTGCTGAATTTACATAATTTTTGGTTTAGTTAATATTTCCGTAGTTATTCAGTAATTAGTAGCAAACAAAGAAAATTTTGATCCATAACTCTAAATTTCTTGAGCGAATAAAAAATATTGTTTACATAGCTTGAAAATCATGTAAACGTTTCTTGAGTTTTAGTCTAAATTGGAGTTTTATAGTGTGACCGCTGAATAAGGTGATGATATTAGTCATGCACATAAAAAAAAACCAGTACGTAATAGAAAACGAGAGAAGAAGATATAGTCGGTCAAGCCCGACTATATGATACCCTACACCATTTCGATCCACATAAAATTTTGTTTTTACTTATATCCAACTTACTTGTGCTAAATATTAACATAATACTAACATTTGTATGGGATTTATGCACGTTAGTGATTTTCGGGAGAGGAGTTTATATGGGAACTATGGTCAGTTATGGACCGAAATTTGGCAGACAGATTTCTGTTGATATAAAACTTATTTGTACTAAATTTCATTAAAATATTCCTATTTTTAAGCCATCTGTAAGTGTTAAAACTCTATTCCGGGAGGACATTTGTATGGGAGCTAGGTGAAATAATGGGTCGATCATAACCAAATTCAATAGGCTTCGTCCTTGTGTTGAAAAAAACATATGTACCAAATTTCATCAAATTAACTTCAAAATTGCGACCTGTACTTTGCGCACAAGCTTTACATGGACAGCCAGCCGACCAGACGGACGGACGGACATCGTTAAATCGACTCAGAAAGTGATTCTGAGGTCCGATGATTTTTTCTCTGCGTTACAATTTCTGCACAAATACATAATACCCCAACCACCTTTAGTGGTGTACGGTATAAAAAGTGAATGCAGATTCCGATTTAACTCGTCAAAATCCACTCAGTCCAAAAATCAAAAAAAAAAAAAAAAAAAAAAAAACATTTTTTGTTTGGCCACCCCTGTATTTCTAATCTTGACTTTATTTACTTAACTGTAAATAAAGTCAAGATTTGTCAATCAATTTTGAAGATACATACATTATTTTGTTTGCAGTATTACCAGCTTTAAAATAGATAGATTAAAAGATGATAAACTGTAACATTTTTGATGTTTTCATTTATTAAAAGAAATTTAAATAACAAAAAACGAGAGAAGAAGATATAGTCGGTCAAGCCCGACTATATGATACCCTACACCATTTCGATCCACATAATTTTATTTTTACACGTATGTACAACTTACTTGTGTTAAATATTAACATAATACTAACATTTGTATGGGATTTATGCACGTTAATGATTTTCGGGAGAGGATTTTTTATGGGAGCTATGGTCAGTTATTGACTGATCTTCATGAAATTTGGCAGACAGATTTTTGCTGATATAAAACTTATTTGTACTAAATTTCATTAAAATATTCCTATTTTTAAGGCATCTATAAGTGTTAAAACTCTATTCCGGGAGGACATTTGTATGGGGGCTAGGTGAAATAATGGGCCGATCATAACTAAATTCAATAGGCTTCGTCCTTGTGTTGAGAAAAGCATATGTACCAAATTTCATCAAATTATCTTCAAAATTGCGACCTGTACTTTGCGCACAAGCTTTATATGGACAGCCAGCCAGCCAGCCAGCCGACCAGACGGACGGACGGACGGACGTCATTAAATCGACTCAGAAAGTGATTCTAAGTCGAGCGGTATACTTTAAGGTGGGGGTCAGAAGATTTTTTCTCTGCGTTACAACTTCTGCACAAACACATAATACCCCAACCACCTTTGGTGGTGTAGGGTATAAATATAACACTTTCAATACCTTATATAAGATAAATATTTGTGCCAAATTTCGTTTCCCTACGTTGTCCCGTTTGACTCCTATCCTGCTTTTAACAGACGGACATAGCAAGATCGACTCAGAATCTAACCAAGACCCAGGAATTTTTTGATTCTATGAGATCAAAATTTGCCCTGGTCCTAACGATTTTTAATATTGAGGTTATTGAGAAAGCTATTTGCTGCCACCTACGGTGGTGTAGGGTATTCAAAATGTTAGTTATATTAACATTAAATGAGGAACCATTTTAACCATTGATTTTATTGGTGTACTTATCTTTATTTCGGTGACTGTATATCATATTTGTGATATAAAGCACGAATATCTCATAAGAAGATAATTAATTGCAAATAATATTAAAATAACTTTTCTCATACTTGAAAACATATTTAATTCTCCAACAAAAAATATTTGGGGATTTTTTCGCATAACAAAAGAGTACATCGCTCTTTAAATACTCATTCTTTTCACGCCATCTCAGACCTATCAATGCTGAATAAGGTGTAAATTGGTAAAATCAATTTCACATCGAATAACAATGATGGATCTGTGTCTGTTAAATTTGACTAGAAAATATAAAACCATAAATAGAAAACGATGCAGAAACCAACAAATTTAATTGAGTATAATTTGGCATAAGAAGCGGTAGTGAAAAAACATTTTTTTAAAATTCAAAATATTAACGAATATTAAGTTAAAATGTTCACTTTAAAAATATTTTTATTATTTATGGCAATACATTGTGGATTATGTCAACCTATAGCTACTACAAATACGGCTGAAACCGCCACATTAGTGGAGGATTATCCTGCCTTGGCGAATACACAAAACAATTTGGAATCTTCGTCAATTGAAGGTCTTCAAAAAAGTGACTATAATGGTGAACGTTATGCAAGACACATTGGAGGTGGTGTAATTGGTGGAGTAGGTGTAGTAGGAGGTGGTGGCTTTGCAGCTCCAGTTTATGCTGCTCCTCCAGTTTCGGTTGTTTCAGCAGTTCCAGTTGTAACTACAGTACCAGTTGTAACAGCAGTTCCATCGTATCCCGTCTATGGTGGTTATGGTGGTTATGGAGGTTACGGAGGTGGTTACGGTGGTGGATTTGGTGGTTATGGTGGAGGATTTGGTGCCGGCTTTGGCGTTGCCAAAATTAGAGTTAAAGGTTTTGGAATTGGTGGTGGTTTCCTGGGTTAAATTAAATTGTTATAAAATAGAATTAATAAAAATGTTTACGAAATATTTAATACTAAAATTAATTTGGATTATAATTTTAAATTAATTAACATTCTGTTGTTTTTTTAGTTATTCGCTGAAATTTTCCTTATTTTAATGTGGATAAGTATTTCTTGTGACAATCGCCAAAAGTAAAACTTACGTTTAATTTGATAACTAAAATTAGTATTAATAAATAAAAAAAGAAACATACACATCTCAGTTCTCATTACGTCCGGTGTTACTCAAATTACTAACTGGAAATTTTAAACATCTAAACTTAAAGCTTTATCTGATAATATTTTAGGTCCTTATTCAGAACAACAAGCGAATTGCTTAAAAATGAAATTTCTATGAAAACTATGAAAAAAACAATTGTCAAAATTTTTTAATTTTTAAACAATTTGATATGTTTAATGAATCGGCACTAAATAAGATGCCCTGAGCAAATATAAAAAAATTTAAAACATGGGTTGTTTAGTAAAAAATAGTAAGAGAAATAACATTTTCAAAAAAAACCCGTTAACCGACCGAAAGAAACTGGCATGTCGATTAATTCAAAATAAAAATTATTCCAAACCGGTCTGCTTTTAAAGAAGAATAAAACCGGTCAACCCGTTTCCCTCTTTGGTTTTTGAATACACTAATACCAGGTCAAAAATAAAAATAATCTATTTCAATTAATTGCTAATACTGCTCATTTGAAAAAGGTGAATTAATAAACGTTTCCACTGCTTCAGTATAACTAAGTGCATACATATTTTTTTTTTTTAAGTTACACAGGTAAAAAAAAAACTCAAAAAAAAAAAAAAAAAGAACAACATATTGGGAATAATTCTGCAAACTAACATTCTTTTCGCTTGATGTAGTATAAAAAGTTAAATAAAACTTTTCCATCACTTCACAATTTTAACTCATTGACGACCAAAGAAAAATGCGTCTCTAAGGAGTTTTTAGATTAACTAATTTTATAAGTAATAGGAGGAACAAATTATTCCCTCATATTTTACAGACTAGAAATGGTGTTACAAAGAATGGCCCCAGATTATTTTAAATAGATCTAAATCATGAATTTCTTATAAAACCATGGAAAAATTAGGTGTAAGGAGTGGGTGTAGAGAGGAAATTTGTATTTCAAAAATGAGGACCATCTAAGGGGACCAAATTTGCCTTAAATATTTACCTTTTATAAGGCTTGTTTGTAATCGATTAATAAAATATATTAAAAATAAAAAAATATATATATCATCCATTCCATGAAAGAACGCCAGAAAAGAGTATTTTTTTACTTGATGACTTTCAATTTCGATAATAATTGGTATACACAAACTCCATTAAGCCTTTTATCAATTTCAGTTTCGTGAAATTGCAAAAAGTAGCGAATTTATTTTGCTTTTTTTACTTTCTCAAACACCAAACAAATTTCAAAAGTATATAACTTTGAAATATCTCGGGAAGACTTTATAAATTTTAATGATTTAAACGGCATTTGAATTTCGCATATGGCAGCTTTACGACGAACATTTTAAAAATAAGAAAGATTTTTAAAAAAGCCATTTAAAGGCAATTGCATTTTTTAAATGCAGTTTTCTTTAAATATGCTATTAAATTGTTTCAATTTTTTTACATAATTGAAAAGTTTGGAATCTTTACATTAAAATGAAAGTGTAAAATTTTTGGGACGCGAAAATCTTGTATGCATAATCCAATTTTTATAAAAGCATGTTCCCAATTTTTCATATAAAAATCAAATTTTTCTTGTTTTTAGAATTTTCTTTAAAATTTTAATAAAAGTTAACAAAATATAAAAAGTATGTAATTTTAAATATTCATATCTCTTGAAGTTATTGATGGATTTCTTTAATTTAATGAAATTGAAAAAAGATTCGGCTGTGCCGAATCTTTGATAACCAAAAAGGCTGCTAAACATTATACTATAGCAGCAAAATCAAAACGAAAATAAATAATACTGCGCAATATGGGTTCAACAAAATTGTGCGAACGCAACTCTACAGAAATATAATTTACTTCGTGTGCAATGGTTTGCTTTTGCTGCTACAAATTGCAGAGACGAGCCACAAATTTAGTAGTATAACGATGTTATAGTGTGGATATTTCTAGTTGTTGTGGATTGTATAAATGAAACATTTGTATATTTATTGCACAGTCATAGACGAACATTTTTTAGCTAGAACTGCATATTTAAACCTTGTGTATATACAAACTGGCTGCATATACAAAGAACAACAACAACACTGTTATTCATTATATTACTTCTGTTGCTAACTAAACTACTTGTCTTATAGGCAAAAACGTCACTAATAGTCATTACAATGCTTAATATGCATGTTTGTGTATGTATTTATGTATATTCTTAACAGATATGTTTTAGTTTTTAAAAAATAAACAACAACAATTCCATATCTATTTATTTTTGTACAGACTGCATATACAAAGAACAACAACAACACTGTTATTCATTATATTACTGCTGTTTCTAACTAAACTACTTGTCTATACAAAAAACAAAAAACGTCACTAATAGTCATTAGTCTCCTGCGCAAGATGATTTGAAAAGCAAACACACTTGAATTTCAAGTGTGTGTTTCATAGCCAACATGTGCAAAAACAACAATAATACTGTTCGTACTGTTCGCTGCCCGAAGCAAAGCAAGTGTGTACTGTGTATGAGCGACTGCAAATCCGTGCGTTCAAATCATTTATCGTAAACAAGTGGTGCAAGTGGTGTGGCAAAAAAAAGCAAATCATACAAGACGTTGAGAAATGATTTAAAGATTTCAAGTGGGCTTAATGATTTGTTTGTTTTTTGTAATACGTAGTTGCTGTGTGTGGCAAAAAATCTTCATAATGTGTAAAAAATGGTTGTTTATAAATATTCTTGCATACACACACATATATACAGTATGTCTATATTTTATTGTTGGTTCTTCTTTTCTAAATAAATGTAAAAGGGTGAATTCATAAAGTTATTAAAAAATACTCTTTATTAAGAGTTAAATAAAAAAGTAAAAAAATTAAAGTTGACATTTGAAACTGTCAGTTACATATGTAAGTTAGAAAATTTTTATCTTTAGTATTTATTTATATTTTAAATAAAGTTAGTCTTATTATTAATTGTATGTTTATAAAAAATTTTAAAATTGTACTTATTTATATTATTATAGATTTTATTGCATTTAATTTATATTTACTAAGTAATCATTCTATTTTAAAACTCAACTCAACTCAACTCAACCATCTTTTCACAGATTATGTTTCTTCACATGAATACAGACAACATTATTATCTGTGATATAGTTTAAGTATTTATATACATATGTATAAGAAAGTAGTATATAAGTAATTAAGTATATATTTGTTTTAAGTAATAATATAAAAAAACCTTGTAAAAAACTTTAAATATTTAATAAAATCTGTTTACTAATAAAACTTAATGCATGTTTCTTTAAATTGTTATAACTAGTAACATTAATAATTTATTTGATCGTAAATAACAATAAGTTTATAAACAATACTTTTAAACGACTGTTTTACTTACGAAATTACTTTATACAGTCATGAACGTACACACACACACATATAATTTTAATAAAAAAGAAAACACAATTTTTTTCCTTATTGAAGCAAACAAGTGGTCAAAAGGCTTGTATTTTTTTATATAAGCCTTTGAGAGGCTTGTTTGGTCGCTATCATAGCACACTCATGATTTGTTCATAAAGTTGAAGCACACACGCAGTATTTGTATGGTTTTAAGTGCCTGCAGAACAGTATTTATTACTCCGCACACACACTGATAACAACACTTATCAAGTGGCTTGTACAGCCTTATAAGACACAGTTTGCAGGGCTCTAATAGTCATTACAATGCTTAATATACATGTTTGTGTGTGTATTTATATTCTTAACAGATTTGTTTTTGGGCCATAACTCTGTTGATTATGAACGAATTTGGTTTATTAAAAAAAACTAAATTTTGTAAAAACATTTATGACTAATCTATATAAAAATAAAAATCTGTAGCTTGAACAAGGGCTTCAAAAATAAAAAAATCGTTTTCCCCGATATCCCAGTTACTACTGAACCGATTTATTTCATTTTTTCAGAACAAAAATTCAGAAAATAATTTCCGAGCCCCCTTTAAAAATTCGAAGTACCTGGAATATGTAGAGGCTTCAGAAACTAAAAAACCGGTTCCAAAAACCGGTTTTTAAAGCATATCTCCGCCATTTATAAACCGATCCTGCTGATTAAAAAAAACCGAAATTTTATAAAAATATTTGTGACCGATCTGTATAAAAATAAAAATCTATAGCTTAAACCAGGGCTTCAAAAAATAAAAAATGCGTTTTGTCCGATATCTCAGTTATTATTGAACCGATTTATTTAATTTTTTCAGAACAAAAATTCAGAAAAAAATGTCCGAGACTTCTTTGTAAAAACAAAGTCTCTAGTATATACAGAGGCTTTAGAAACTGGAAAACCGGTTTTTATTTAACATATCTCCGCATTGTATGAACCGATCTTTCTGAATTCCAATAGCAAAATTTTCGAAAGCATTTCCGATCGTTTGACATATATATTATATATGTCAGTTATCGGTGGGCTTCATAAACGCCATTTCAACCGACACACGGACGGACGGACATGCTCCAATCGTCATCGCTTCTTACAAGGATTCCGAAAATATAAACTTTTTTGCTCTCCGACGAAAATTGTGGAAATTACAAACGGAATGACAAACTTATATATACCCTTTACACCTGTGGTAAAGGGTATAAAAAGTAGTTAGAAGGCCATTGTATTTTTATGTGTGTGAAGTTAAATTCGAATTTAACTAGCAAATACACAGATTTCCAAAAAAAATTTTTGTAAAAAATATTTTCCAACAAGTTATTCTCTTTGCTTTAAATAAACACATCGATATGTGAAATTCCTTGTGAAGATTAGTGGCCATTATGGACAAATATGGAATTGCACATGTATACCACTATATAGGGATGGTAGTCCATAGGGTCCATAATGAAGCCCTATTAGTCGAATTTCTGAAATAATTTTGGAATTTAAGAAAATTATTTTTGAAAAAATCACTTTTTGAAAAAACTTGAAATTTCTTGAGAAGATTGGTGTCCATTATGGACAAATATGGAATTGCACATGTATACCACTATATAGAGATGGTAGTCCATAGGGTCCATAATGAAGCCCTGTTAGTCGAATTTCTGAAATAATTTTGGAATTTGAGAAAATTAATTTTGAAAAAATCACTTTCTGAAAAAACTTGAAATTTCTTGAGAAGATTGGTGTCCACTATTAACAAATATGGAATTGCACATGTATACCACTATATAGGGATGGAAGTCCAAAGGGTCCATAATGAAACCCTATTAGTCGAATTTCTGAAATAATTTTGAAATTTGAGAAAATTATTTCAGAAATTCGACTAATAGGGCTTTATTATGGACCCTATGGACTACCATCCCTATATAGTGGTATACATGTGCAATCTTCACAAGGAATTTCACATATCGATGTGTTTATTTAAAGCAAAGAGAATAACTTGTTGGAAAATATTTTTTACAAACATTTTTTTTGGAAATCTAAAATTTGTTTAAAGTACAAATTTTTCCCATGTCGACCACAAATCTTCTCCAGAAGTTAAGATATTACTGCTTTTAAATAATTAACAGTTAACTGCAATGTGAACGATTTCGGTTTGTGTCTTTGCTAGTTAAATTCGAATTTAACTTCACACACATAATTAAAAACACTTTGTTTATTATAACTTGAACCAATAAGTATTCTGGTACATAAAGGTTTATTATTTTTAAAAAGTAACACAATAATTTTTTTTTATAAAATATGTAAGGCTACTCATAATACCAGAAAAATATAATTTTTATATGAAAAAATTAAAATTAGTTGAAGAAAAGGCAAAATTATGCATAGTATGTGTGCGTCCCAAAAATTTTAGATTTTTATTTTAATGTAAATATGTTAAAAAATTAAAAAAATTAATAGCATATTTAGAGAAAAATGCATTTAAAAAATGCAATTGCGTTAAAATGCACTTTTAAAAAATATTTTTTATTTATATTATTTTCATGTTGAAGCTGATATAATTGCAATCCAAATGCCGTTTTAATCATTGATTTCCCCAAAGCCTTTCCAGAAATATTGTTATTTAAAGTTGTATGCTTTCGAGATTTTTTACGTTTTTTGGAAAGTGAAAAGGCGAAATAAAATCGCGAATTTTCTTCAACTTATGTTTAATTCATCGTTCTTTATCTTTGTTTTCTAACGGGAAAATTACAAAATATAAATACTGGGTAATGATATATAGTTATGGATTTAGTTACTTTCGAATCATAACAATATTCTGTCTGCATTTCATAGAAGTAGTCTAGTAACTACTTTTTAAAACCCGTTATGCCCGTTATGAAATTTGGTACATATGTACTTTTTTTTGTTTTTTGCACAATGATGCAGCCTATTGAATTTGGTTATGATTGGCCCATTATTTTGCCTGGCCCCCATACAAATGTCCTCCAGGAATAGAGTTTTAACACTCATAAATACCTTAAACATAGAAATATTTTAATGAAATTTGGCACAAATAAGTTTTATGTAAATCTGTATGCCAAATTTTGTGAAGATTGGTTCATAATTGACTATAGCTCCCATATGAACCCATCTTCCAAAAATCACTTTAATGTGCATAAATCCCATACAAATTTTAGTATCAACTTAGTATTCGACACAAATAGCATTTTTATAAGTATAAATGACAGTGCAAAATTTTATTAGGATTGGTTCATTGTTTACCACATCTCCCATATAAGAACCAATTTCTGTATTAATATTTTTTATTTTAAACTTAATAGAAGTATAGGTCCACAATTGGCCTCTTTCCAAATTTTGCTACACATAGGCAATGGTGTAGGGTATCATATGCTCGGGCTTTTTCTCTCGTTTTTAATTGAGTTTACCATTTCATATATTTTAAGAAGGGGACTGAAAACTGAAACTGAACTGAAACTTAAAAATACTAATTGGTATGCCAAACAATCTGTTAAGTTTTTGAAACCTGTAAAAAAGAAAAATAAAATTAACCTAGAACTATCAATGAAATCAATGAGTTATTTGAATAGCTTGTAAGTAATTAGACATTCAAGTAATTACTATTTAAAATGCCTATTTGTAATAATAAGAGTGTTAAAATAAAATTCCACTAACTTTTATTTTACAAATTATCAATCTACATATTTTTGGTATCTTATACCAAATGCTTGTATAAAAAGTTTATACTTTTGCTTTAAACTTAATATAAACGTGGCCGAATTAAGCCATTAAGCAAAAACACAAATTACACTAGTCGACAAAAAAAAATGTTTCTTCGTGCTTCTTCAAAAAAAACAAAAAACATGTGGACACTAGATGGAATTCCGCATGCTAAACTCGAATCTTCTTTCAATTTTTTCCCATCAGGTCGAGATTGTTTTTATGGGCGTGTCTAATATTGCGCCATAAATAAGCCGATTACTCGAGTATATTTCACTATAACTCGAGAACGGTATGAACGATTTATATAAATGATACACCAAAATATGCGGAATAAAATTAACTTTAAGTCATTCTACTATCAAATTCAATAGATTAGGAGATATTTCGAAATAAGTGTCCGCAAAAAATTTGTTTCATGCTAAATTCAAGATTTCTTTTTTTACTAAAACTTATCTTTATCTCAAAGCTGGCAAAACTACGAGTAAATAAAGCCACGTATCGTCAAAATTGATGCACAAATCATAATTTCATTCACAGTTAAGTTAGGATACCCATGCATACCTACAGTTAAGTGGAGATAAACTAGTATTTTCGTCTTAAATAAAAAAAATAGGTCAATTAGATGGAATTTAACGTGCTAAACAAGAATCAGCTTTCACTTTTTTTCTATTACGTTTTGATTTTTTTTTATGGGCATGACTACTATGACCCTGCCTTTAGGAAGTCACACTTGTATTACTCGAGAACGGTTTGTCCAATTAAGATAAATAAAACTCCAACAGATAGCAATTTAAATTATCTTTAAGCAAAATTTACATAATTTTTTTGTTCAGTTAATATTTCTGTAGTTATTCGGTAATTAGTTGTAAAAAAAATTGAAAATTTTGATCCATAACGCTGAAATTCCCCAGCAAAAACTTTGCTTGCCATGTAATGAGATAAGAAGCTAATATAATGGCTCTACACTACTTTCACATTAGATGAATAACTCATTATTTTAACACGGTGATGTCATTAGAGGCAACTACTTACTCTATATTATTACAGGTAGGCATTTCAGAAAGTCATTACATAGATGTCGTTACAAGAACTAATTACTTTGTAGCTATTCAATCACTCATTAGTTTCAAAGTATTACAGAAGTCATTATTAGCAAAATGAATAGTAACTAATTACATTATCGGTTACAAGTAAGTACTGAAGTATTGAAAATAAAAAGTAGATAATTTTTTTGAAATTTATTAATGGATTTGTTACCAATAAGCTATTCTGTCTGCTTACGTCGTGGTTTCGACATCACCGGAGACTGGTGTGTTTACGATTAATTATTTGTTTTAGTCTTCGTGACTTTAACAAATAATTAATGTATTTTCATATTTTACCCACTTTTAAAATATATAATTTTTATAATATAAATGAAGAGATAGATAAAAAGTAACATTTCCAAAAATCTGATCTTATGTAACTGATTACATATCAAGTTAAAAGTAAGTAGTTACTAATCTACTTTCATGTAATGCAGAAAGTATGTTGTTATGCTTGAAAAGTAACTACATCCGTAACTACATACCATTACCAAGTTTTTGCTGGGTCTTTAATCAAAAAATAAAAAAAAATAAAAAAAAAAATGCTGTTGATAAACCTAGAAGACAATTTTTGTGTGCATCTTTTGGTGAATCATTTATCAAAGTGTACATTTTGGACTATAACGGCTCTTGAGTTATAGTCCAAAATGTACAAACCATTCTCGAGTTTTATAGTCTGACCGTTGAATAAGGTGATGATATTGATGACATGCCCATAAAAAAAATCAGCATGTGATAGAAAAAAGTGAATGCAGATTCTTGTTTAACTCGTCAAAATCCATTTAGTCCACCTGTTTTTGTTTCAAGAAAAAATAATAAAAAAAAATTGTTTTGCCCTCTATTGTATTTCTGCTCAATTATATGTATACATGGGTATTTTTATTTAACTGTAATAAAATCAAGATTTGTGCATCAATTTTGAAGATACATGCCTTATTTTATTTGCAGCATTACCAGGTATAGGATGAAGATGATAAACTGAAACATTTTTGATGATTTCACTCTTTTTAGTAACAAAAAATGTGGCATTTTGCATAAAAAAGTTTTTTTTTTTTTCGAATATTTATTTTAAAATAACTCCGAAACTATTGAGCACAGAAAAAAATAAAATTTGGGAAATTTGAAGATATTTTTAGTTTTAGATATTGTTCTTGAGTTATGATGAAATAAACTAGGGTAATGGCCTTGCTATGGGCGAAATATTAGACACGCTCTTAAAAAAATCCAGACCAGATGGAAAAAACTGATTGCAGATTCATATTTAGCACATTAAAATGCATCAAGTTTAACTATTCGTCTTTGGTGAAGGATTTTTTTGTCGACCAGTGTTATTTAAATTTTTTCTTGCATGTGTAAAAGAATTTAGAGGAGGCCAAGTTTCTATTAAGTTTTAAGCAAAAGTATAAACTTTTTATAAAAGTATTTGGTATCTAAGAAAACGCTAGAATATGGAGATTGATAATTTATAAAATAAAAGTTAGAGGAATGTAATTTGATCGCAAAATTTCTTAAAGGACTTAAAAGTTAGCATTTGTGGAGTTCCTTTAAAACATAAAATTAATATTTCAGCATTAATAAAATTTAAACGAATAGCGACATTTTATTGAAATTTCAGTATAATATGTATAAACTTGTCTTAGAATCATATAATTAAAAAAATTTATACTTTTTTACATGGATATACCCAAAATCCCAATCCTTTGCAGTTTGAGAACTAAACAAAAAAATAAGACAAAAATTTTTAAAATTTACAAAATTTTTATAGGGCTTGTGAGCAGACCTTACTTTACATGCATTTGCATTAAGATTTCTTTTAAAAACATTAAAAAATGATAAAGCCCAGAACAAAAAACTAATTTTATCAGTAAATAAATATTGCCACCTTTTTGGAAAAAAACCCAAAATATGTAAAATTTTGTTAAAGTTCCAACTTTAGATTAAGGAGTGCGTTCGAAAGAATCTTAACATATATAATATTCAATAACTTGGAAACGGTTGATCTTCGAGTTTTCATTCTTTTTTTTATTTAATTGATAATTTATTACAGATCACAGAAAAATATAACTTTTGTAGTTCTAGCCACTACTTATGAACTTGTGGACCTTTTTTGGTAACCCGTTAGAGATTTGATAGTTGCTTCAGTCACATTTTTGGAACAGTGTGCATATATTCTTTTAAAATCTTCAGTATTTTGGAACACCTTTTTTTGTGCTCTTCAATTCACTTTTCACAAGAGCTCAATATATCTCCACTGGTCAAAGCTATGGACAATTTGGAAAATTTTCTATGTTATTGTTTTGGCACCACTCCAGAGCTTATGAAAAAAAAGAAGTCTTTTTTGCAAATATTCCTTGATATATATTTTGGTACTTATAGATCCGAATGTATCAGATGACTTTCCTGTTTTGTCGCAACTGCAAAAACCTTGTTATACCAGGAATTTCGTAAGCAATTTTTTCTGCTTTTGGGTCCTAAACTAATATTTAATATTGCCTCGAGCATAAACAATATAAAAGTTTTGACACAGAAGCTGCCAAAATTCTACCAGCACGTACTTTTCTTCGTCAATTATACAACTTGAGTATTTTTGTTTGAAATTTGATTTTAATTTCTGTGTCCTATTCTTGGCTTCTAAATTTTTTGCAGCATTCCTGTTTGGTAATTTTTGGACTTGGACTCCGCATTAGCTTTAAATTTTCGCACCAAATAGTCAAAGCATTGAGCTAACTGGGCTGCTATTATACCAGATGTATTTGGAGTTCCTTTCAATTTTCTGATCTTCCCAATATCATGTGGACCTTTTTTTCTTTACGAGACGGGATTTCTATCAATGGTCAAATTCTCCTGATAATGTTTAATTACATTAGAAACAGTTTGACGGCAGAAATTTAATTCTGTGGCCAATTATTTGTAGGACCGAATAGGGGTTTAACGATCATAAATGCCGTAAATATAGCAATATTTCAATGAAACTCGGTACGAAGGAGTTTTATATAAGTGTTAATCATTGTACCAAATCGGTTTATAATTGATTATAACTCCCATATAAACCCCTCTTCCGAAAATCACTTTAACGTGCATAAATTCCATACGAATGATAGTATCAAGTTAATATTCAACACAAATAAGTTTTATATAAGTAGAAACAACATTGCCAAAATGAATGAGAATCGGTCCATAATTTACCATAGCTCCCATATAAACCCACTTCCGGGAATCACCCTATAGGGCAAAAAATCATATAGATGTTAGTAAAAATGCATTAGACTGTATTTATATAATTTATTTTACATTTAGTAAAAGTGTTGGTTTACAATTGGACACATTTCTAATGGTGTAGGGTATCATATGGTCGGTCTTGACCGACTATAGTTTCTCTCTCGTTTGTAACTATTTTATTATTATTAATGTACCATTAGGACCATATATTATTAAGTTCATGATTTTAGGTTCAATATTATGGAAAATTCATTAGGTAACATTAGCAAAACAAAAAAGTGACAAAAAGTTCCCCTCTTGAATTCTTACCGACAAAAGACCATGTATCTTTAACTTCATGTTTATTCGATCAATACTATAAAAATTCAAAAAGTTCCATTAGAAGTGCGAAAAAGTTCCACAAAATCCCCACTTATGGTTTCTCATTCACTTAGGGCCATATGTAATTTCATGATTTAAGTTTCAATATTATAGAAAATTTAAAAAGTACTATTAAATGAATAAAGAAGTACCACAAAGTCCTTCTTATCAATTCTTTTCAACATAGATGCATGTCCATCTTAAATTATATTTTTCGAATTTAAAATAAACAGTCCAAAAAGTACCATTAGTAGAACGAAAATGTATATATAAATAGAAGATCGTGTGCAAAATTTGATTGACTTAAAATTGCGACCTTTAATTTGATTCCAAGGTTTACATGGACAGGTCAGATTCTGAGTCGAATGGTGTACTTTAAGGTGCTGGTCTGATGGTTTTTTCTATGTGTTACAAACATCAGGATAGTACCCCAACCACCTATGGTGGTGTAGGGTATAAAATATATAGCAAACGATTTTTTAAGAAAATAGAAAAAAGTTCTGCAATATTTATCCAGATTCTCGAGTTTATACTGTGTCTGTTTTTAAATAATAAATGAGATTTTAAAAATCAAATTTTGGGTAAAAAAGAGAAGATTTTAGTTCGTCAAAATTTTAACATATGTGTTATCTGGAGTACGAATAACACTATTTCAGATAACACATACTTGGATAAATTATAATTTGGAAAAATATAGTCATATATTTTATTTAATTTCTTAAAAATCAATTTAAGAATAAGTTTTTAATAATTTCTTTAATGTTCTTTTAAATTTGAAAATAAATTATATTTATATGGGAAATTCTTCAAACTTGTTAACTTTTGATGTTCAAAAAAATATCGAAAATTTTTAAATGACACATCAACGATATTTAGTACCAATATTCCTTGGCTCTAGTGGAACACAGATCAGTTCGCGTGAATGACTTTTACCGAACGGCATCAATGTTATGGCGGTTTAAGAAAATAAATTTTTAAAAAATTGCCAAAAATTCTATTTATAGTCCTAAATCAAAAATTATTGCATTTATATACTCTACAATGCTGTATCTAAAATACAAATTAAAAATATCGCGATATGTTAAGTATGCGTGGATATATTAGCGATTTAATAATTGTTGAACCTTCTTATAAAATTTGAAAATTCAGTTTTTATTGATGTAGTGTTGTTCATATTTATCCATTTATTGCAAAATTCTCAATCATTTTTAAATAAGTCATAAGACAATGTCATTTATATACATTTTTTAATTGCACTTAGTCAAATCTCTAAAGTTGCATTAAATGAAAAATCATACTTTTTTTCGATCGCCATATTGATTTCGATATAGGGTATTAAAGCAGCTACAGATTGATATATATCATCGCCAATTTTGATTAGCGCCTTGGATGTGCCTCGACGATTATTGTTAAACTAAAAATATCGCGTTCTTAGCCCATTAAAACCGTTCATGAATATTTTTAGTGAAATTATATTTTCTGCGTAAGTAGAATTGTACATAGAAACTTATTTCAGTTTAAAATTGATTTATAACGCCAACATCCGCTATAACAAAATATGCAAAATTGCTGAATTCTTTAAAATAGCTATACACGTACAGGAAATTAATATTTTAAAACGCCACAATGATTTTAAATGTCATTTGGAAATCTTCTTTTATAACGCTATACTTTAGCTTCACTGAAATAAAGTTACGAGTGTGCCTCGCGAAAAAGGCACCTCTTGGAGCCATTCACGTTTTTTCTCTACAAGTTTGGGTACCTCTTTCAGCATTTCTGTAGAGGGCACGTTAACGAGATATATGTCAAATGATGCATAATTTCAAGGGCTATTGGGCTCTGTTTTGAAATATCCGAAACGGCGTAAAATCCCCGGTGAAAAAAACTGCAAAATTTTAAAATTTTTTAAAATTTGGTTTCACGACTTTTGCACAACACAATTTGACACTGGTTAATGGCACGCTATTTAAGAATTGAAGAAATGAAGAATTGGATATTAATGCTAAAAACCGCGACTACAGCAATAAAAAGAAATAAAAAAACTTGTTAGTTTCAAACACTTTTTTTTGAATTTTTGACTTTGGGTGCTTGCCGGTACCATATGGAACCGTTTCAGGTCTTGAATTTTTTCTGTTACAGCAAAAAGTGTTGTTAACATAATTGCATCAAAAGTGGTTTAAAAAAGTCAGAATTTAAAAAAATATTTGAGGTTGAAGGTCGGTTTCATAAAGGCAAACGTAAAAAGAGAATTGCCCATATATGTATTCCTTTTTTTTACAAATACGGTTTTTCTTTTTAGCAGTTTTTTCCAGCACCTTTATTTAATTTTTAGCTCTTTTTCCCACTTAGATTTTGACAACGTGTATACTTACGTTTAAATGTGCGATAAACTTTGGTTTTCTTCATACAATATTGAACCACCCTAGTGTACCTTCGCTGTTTTTATAGTACTGACACAATAATATTTTTTTTTATCAAAACCGATTTTCTATGTTTTCTACGTTTTGTTTACCTCAGACTCAATTTATAATTTTTAATAAAAGAAATAAAGCGTAATGATGCTGCATGTTTACAAATTATCAATCTTGTTGTCGATTTACTTTTTATTTTGATTATTATTATTATTATTATTATTATTATGAAGATAAGTAATGCCGAAACAATTGTTAGCCAAAGACAATACTTATTTTTAAGTAAAAACAAGTCAGAAAATTTAGTCAGTCAAGCCCGACCATGTGATACCCTACACCATTGTATATGTGCATCAAAAATTGGGGAGAAGTTTTATAATGGGATGTGTGTCTTATTGTGCACCGATACTTGTATTAGGTATAATGCAGAGTTGGTTGTAGTGCACTATATTGTGAGTGCATTCAGCTATTCACGAGATCGCACTATAGTGAAAAAATTAGATTTTTAACTATTTGTCATCACTATAGTTATAGTGGAATATTTCTTCACTATCATTAAAAAAATTTAGTGATAGTAACTTTTTTCACTAAACATAAACACGAAATTTGTCCAATCTATCACTACTCACTTTAGAGAGCTATTATGGTAATTATAAAATGTATAATCATGTTAGATCAACACAAAATAACTTAGAATTCCTTTTAGTGCATTTTGGAGATCATATAAGCGTATTTGTGTATATTGAACCATCCAACCATTTGGACTTCAATGGAGGACTATTTTTTGCACTAAAGTATTTAGTGAAGAAAAAAAAATGTTGCACTAGGCTTGAGCTGAAAAAATTTTAATTACTTAATTTTAGTGGAAGTTTTTATTTTTTCACTACCACTATCGCTTAGTGATGCTGCTATTTTTCAACTCACCACTAAAAAGCAAAAATTGTGGTTGAAAATTGTGGACTATCACTAAGTATTAGTAGAAACCAAGGTTGGAAACCGAAACGAATAACGGTATCGGTAACGGTATCGGTATTCAATTTATTTTTATTTCGGTAACGGTATCGATAACGGTATTTTAAATTATATATATTTTAAATTAAATACAAAAATACCGGTAAATACCGTTATTATTTAAAAAACTGGAAAAATCTTAAAAAAGTTAAATTTTTAAATAATTTTTAATTAAATTTCGTGAAAAAATTAATAAATTACATATTTGTATATTTAATTTAATAATTTTCTCTTGTAATGTTTGAAATAAGAATATTTTTCGTTAGAGAACTTCATAAAATTTTTACAATTGCGTGTTTTATGGCAACAAAGCATTTAGGAATATTAAAAATTTGGACAAAATTTGTATTTACCACAAATAAAAATTATTAAAATAAAGACAAAAATCGTTCAATTCATTACCCAAAAATTTTTTCAAAAAAGGCTAATTTTATTATAAAATTGCAAAATGTAAAATTGTGAAAAAGATCTGTGGAGTAGCACAAAAAAACAGAATACCATGAAAAGGAATTTTGGACTTCGAAACACGATATTAATGAATTTATCAAAAATTCACTTAGAGTTCCCAGGAAAAATTTTAGAAGATGTTTTAAAATCATTAGTTCTAGAACTGGTGTAATCAGAACCACTCAAATTCTTTAATAACATCCTCAGAACTAGTGGTATCACAACTAATTCTGTCACAAATGGAGTAGAACCTTATTCTGATTCTAAATTCGTTTTAAGGAATGTTTTAGAGAACTAGTGCTTAAGAACTAATTCTGTATGACTTCTGCATCACTTCTGAGAACAAATTACTGGTTCTCGAATGACTTCATAGAACTGTTTAAAATACTTGTATAAAAAATTTCAAAAATTAAAAAAAGAGTATTTACAAAATTAAATTGATTTCAAAAGTGGCCTTTAGGAAATAGCACATTAGAATAAAAAATAAAAAAACAGATTCTGAAACCATTCCCTAACGCTTCTATGGAATTAGTTCCGAATGTGACAATTTCGAACAAAAATCACTGATTAAAGAACTAGTTCTAGAACCGTTCCATAGAATGGGTACTGGCAAGCTAACACTTCCACAGAATTAGTTCTGGAGGTGACAATTTCAAACAAAAATCATTGGTCGTAACGCCAAAGTAGAACAAGTACAGTCTATTTTCATGTGTTCTGGAACTAGTTGTAGAACTAATACAATTTTTCCTGGGGTTTAATAATTTTTAAAGTAGTGGCTGATGAACGTCTTAACCGAAACCGTTTGAGGTAATTTAAATGTTAGTTCAAATGGTATAAAATTGTCTGTAGATTCAATAGGCTGTTCCATCAACATTATTGAAAATAAATAAAGAGTATGACATATTGAAACGTACTTACCTAAATTGTGAAAGTGATCGAATAAAATATTTTTGAAAAATGTCAACTTCTTATAATAATTGGACCATAATGCTATAAGGTCTGACATGACTATCTTTTTCTCTTAACATTCTAAATGTTTTTTTCAATATTTCTAGAGATTAATTCCGGATGTTGTCCATACCAATGAAAAATTTATATCGTATATTTAAGACGCATACAAGATCCTTTCAATAAGTTTAAGTTTTTTTCTTGCTTCTTCTTAGTGTTTATTTGAATCCATACCTAAGATTCATCCTATACAAGAAATTCAAAGAGTAATGAAATTATATGTATATATAGTTTCCAGCTGGATTTAGCATTTTATATTATATTCGTTAAACAAATTTCGAAAATACATTAACTATTGTTGATATTCATGCAGTTTTTTCACTAAGTGCTTTTAAAATTCCCGGAAATCACGGACAAAATTACATCAGAGGAAGACATGAAAAATCGAAAACTTTCCGAGAATTCTTGGTATTCATTCTTTAAAGATAGCCCAAGTTGTAACCTTCTGAAGAACATTTGTCGGTCTTTTGGAGACTACAGGACTAAGGAAAGAATCTTCATAGATGCAAATATCAAGAACCTACCAATTCTTTCAACAGTATGATCAAATGTAGTAAGACTTTTTATCAAATAAGACATTGAAACCTCTTTAAAAATATATTTATTGCAATCTATATAACAAAGGAGTGAACAATAAATGTCCTCTTTAAAACAATATTCTATAAATGTTATATTAAATAAACTCTTATTATTAAAAATAATGTTATGTTGAAAATTTGTATTTTTAAAATACCGAAACTAAAATACCGGTATATACCGGTACAGAGGGAAACGGTATTTGAATACCGGTATTTTTAACAAAATAATAATTTCGGTATCGGTATCAGTTACGGTAACCAACTTTAAACGGTATGTAATCGGTATCGGTATTCATAACGGTATCGTTTTCCAACCTTGGTAGAAACTGCAAATTTAGTGCTCTACCCCTGGTATAATATACATATATTTCTACAAACCATAAATATATGTATACATTAGAGTGCTCCGAGGAAGGCCTTTTTCGAAGGAAGACCCCTCAAACGATGCGTAAAAATTTGCTTTATGCGAAAAAAATTATTTTAAAAAGCGGTTGAAAAATCATGGATCGATTTTTGTATCGAAAAAATTTTGGCTTCTTTTATACATATACATATACAGTGAAAGCTCCCATAAGCGGACAGCAATCGTCACGCTGATTTTGTCCGTTATCGAGAGATGTCCGTCTATGTCATATGGTATTTTTTTACAAGGTATAATTCAGTACTTTATATTTTTATTTCAACATTTAAGATTGATTGTAATGAATTAACTTATAGATATACATATTCTTATTTATACATATATATCGTCAACTAAAATGCAAAAAGCAGTAACCACTTAAAAATCAAATGCTGGTTTTATTTACTGGATTATAATGTACTGACCCAAACTTCATTTATACCAAAAATTTCAAGTTCATATCTTCAAAAATTACATCAATATTGACAAAAGATCGTAACATTAACTTCATAAATGGAACAGTCGTAAAATTTGTTCCATTTAAGAAAAATTTTATTTGAAAAGCATTTAATAATTTATCTATTTTTGCATTAAGGGAAATTTTAATGCAAAAAAAAAAAAAAAAATAAAAAATTGTGGTTTCTTTATGACGTTATGCATTTTCATTTAGACATTATTTACAATAAATTATGATTTTTCTGAAATTTATTTTATGGAATTTATGGCTACAGTTCGCTTCCCTCCATTTTCATTCCATTTTCCTAAAATTACTTTTTTAATTTTTTAATTTTTCGTAGGCGAAAAAAAATCATCTCTTCACTGGATAAGGGTCAGACTTCTTTCAACAGCATTTTTACTAACGATTTTTCCACGAAATTTTAAAAATACATAGCATGTTGAGAACAAGTTTGACAACAAAGTCATCTACATATGTTGGCATGTTACTCCATTTAAAAACGACAGGATTAACTTGGGAAAATGGAGTTAGTAGCCTGGCCTCGATCTTAAGCAGCATCTAATTACTTCTTTTTATATGACTGATGCCAATGTCACTCAGCTTGTTGTCATTGTGTTCTGGGACAAATCATCGAGACTGTCTTCAGGACATAGATAACTGGGACAGCATCTGTTTTTAGTGATTAAGTTTTAATTTTATCTTTTCTAGTATGAAGAATTTTTAATAAAATGTAAAAGTCAAAGTTAAATGAAAAAAATAGATTTTGCTCAAAACCAGCAAAAAGGTAAGAAAAAAACTAATAGTATACTATTTAACTTCAAAAAATGTAAGTAAATATGAAATATGAATGCAAACACGGACAAAAATTAAAATAAGAAGCACCTCATTATAAATTATTCAGTACATTCCTTTAAGCGTTTATGATTTTTTTCCGCCTACAGAGATGTTTTCTTTAAAAACATTTTTAATTTTAAAAATGCCACCTAAACCATGGGACCTAAAAATTGTCCACCTACCGAAGCTGTCCGTTAAGGGAGCTTTTACTGTATGTATATATATATATATATATATATATATATATATATATATATATATATATATATATATATATATATATATATATATATATATATTTTTTTACGGAGGATCATCCGATTTTGTTCATATTTGGTACACATATAACCTATGGAGGCATTTAAATATCTCTTTTTTCATTTTTTTGAATTTTGAAAAAATCGCGAATTTATTCGCGATTTTAATTTTTCAAAAAGTGAAAAAAATGACAAAAGTGTCTAACTTTAAACATCAATATCTCAAAAAGTTGTTAACGGATTTTAATAATTTAAATTGCATATTTAAGAAGAATAAATCCACTACAAATGTAGTAATTTAAAAATAATATTATCGTTTAGAAATGCATTCATAATGCAAATGCAATTTTTGGATGCATTTTTGAAAAATTTCTACCCTTACGATTTTAATTTTCTTTTAATATGTTAAAAAGCAATATCTTTACTATAAAATGCAAAAAGAACTGTTCTGGGACAATAAAGTCTACTATTTTAAATATTTTCTTCAAAAAATTTCCATAATTTTTTTCATACAAAAATTTTAATTTTTTAAAAAATTTTGATTTTTAACTTTTTTGGTTATACTTTTTTAGTAATATGTAACTTTAAATATTTATAACTCCTTAACTATACGTGGGATTTTATTGATTTAAAAACTAGTGTAAAGTTTATTGCAATAAATATTGTAAATTATATTGTATAAATCAAAAATAATTTTTTTGCTAAAGATGCACTAGCGAAAAGAATGCAATTTTCGGATGCATTTCTAAGAAATTTCTACCCTTTTGATTTTAAATAGTTTTGCTTAATATTGAAGACAAATATGTTTATTATATAAAACATCAGCACTTAATCTGGGATAAATAGGTTTTCTACCGCAAATAACAAATTATGAATTATTATGGTTAAAATTTATTTTAAAATATGTTCACAAAAATTAAAAAATACAAAAATTTAAGAAAAATAAAAAAGTTTTATATGAAAAAATATGAAGAAATATTTTGAAAAAAATTTTTAAAATAGTGAACCATTTTGTCCCAGAATAATTTATATAGCAATTTTTAGCTAACATAATAATGTTTTTTATATCGAAAGAAGAAAAAAATTTAAAGGGTAGAAATTTTGCAAAAATGCATCCAAAAATTGCATTTGCATTATGAATGCATTTTTAAACGATAATATTATTTTTATATTTATATTTATAGTGGACTTATTTTTCTTAAATATGCAATTTAAATCATTAAAATCCGTTAACAACTTTTTGAGATATTTATGTTTAAAGTTAGACACTTTTGTTATTTTTTTTTCACTTTTTGAAAAATCAAAATCGCGAATAAATTCGCGAATTTTTCAAAATTCAAAAAAATAAAAATGGAGATATTTAAACGGCTCCATAGCGCATGCGTATGCCAAATATTATTAAAATCGGAAGACATGAAAAATATTCTTGGGCGTTCTTTCATGGAATGAACGATATATATATATATATATATATATATATATATATATATATATATATATATATTTTTTTTTTATATATTAATAATTTGTTTTATATATTAATATAATACCAAAATTTTTGTTGGATTTATTTACATTTAAGTGATTTTCGGAAGATGGGATCATATGGGAGCTATGGTCAATTATCGATTGTTTATATAAAATTAAAATGTTTCCACTTGTAAGGCATATATGAGTGTTATGACTCTATTCCAGGAGGACATTTGTATGGGAGCTAGGTGAAATAATGAGCCGATCATAACCAAATTTAATAGGCTTCGTTCTTGTGTTAAAAAATTATATGTAAAAATTTCAACAAATTATTAATCTAATTTGCGTGTATACACGTTAAAGTTATTTTCTTATATGTACCAAAAATGTTATGAGCGACTTTTTAAATTAAATCGATAGTTAAATCGTCTTCAAATGTGATTATCAGGGAAACCATAATATGCTCTAAAAAATGGGTTTTATGCGCATTAAATATGCAGTAAAAAAAGAAAAATATGCTCTAAAAAACGCGAAAATATGCACTTAAAAAACAAAGATTTTTGTATATTTTTTAACAAGACATAATTTTTCATTTAAACAAAGGGTTTTATTAATATTTCAACCTTATTAAAATAAGGCAAAACTGAAGTTTATCAACTGCGTCGAAATTTGATTCCGCATTTTATTCTTAATATTATTACGATACGTATATCCTATCTTAATAATATGCCGTTAAGAGTAAAATATGCACTAACAAATCAATGCCAAAATGATTTATTTGTTCCGAAACGGATAAATATTTAATCGATGGCTTCATTCAACGTCCAGGAAAAAAACATGCAATTGCATATTTTGGTTTCCTTGGTGATTATAATACGATATAAGATTGATGTACGATGAATATTTTTGTAAGTTACAATCATTAACACAAATGTATAATACCATTCATATTAATTGTTATGTAGGGTGTAAACATACAAGCTACGGATTCTTACTACTACACTGTATTCGGTTATACGCACATTTTAATGATTTCATATTTTTATTTTGTTTTCAATATTTTTCTTCAAAATGACGCAATTACATTTTGAAGAAAAATATTGACAAAAGTTCTGTTCGTGTACTAGTGAGATTTACAGGTTTTAATCAGATGTACAAATAAAAATACGCAATCACTTTTCTGTAAATTCTGATAGCTAAAGGTTTAAATTTATTATTTTCGACAATTATTAATCAATGGAACATGTATTTCTTAAGATTTAATAAAAGTTCTTTATGAATTGATCCATTTTACTAAATACACAAACAAATATGAAGGGTACCATGTGCTTAATCGACTATAAACGATTAAATTTTTTTCCGGTTATACTAAATAATTACTCAAAGACATGTGGGAGATTTTAAAACATCACAATGTATAGTCATATTACAACTACTCTTATTTAGAAGCTGGGTTAATAAACTTTATTTACTATAATTTATACAAAATTATTTGTTTTTATTTTGACAAAAATGTTCAACTATTAGTCAGCTTGTACTCATGTTAACCTGTCTATAAGCTTATAATTTATGCAGATGTATAAAATAAATTATTTAAATTAAAAAATCTTATTTCATATATTGTGTTGAGCATCACTTCACTTTACTGAATGAAACGGTGTAAAATGACCACAAATTATAAGTAAACAAATATTTAACTTAATTTTTTATAATAATTATGTTACACACAATCGTACAGAAGAACTTCCGTAATTTATTGTTCATTAACTTGTTTCCATTAAAACATTAAGCTCTGGACATTGAAAATGTTATCGAACTTATGGTAAAAATCCCAACAAATTCTATAATGGCAAATAAACCAACAAAATTCTATAAATAAATGCTAAAAATTTCAAATCGTTTTAGTTTGTGTTTTGTTATTTCTAATTCATAGTAATGATTCCAAACGCTGATAGAATATCGCTGGCGACAGCAATACTATTTCTACTCATATTCTGTTTTACAAATGTTTGGGCAGAGGAACAACAAGAAATTATTATACCTAAGGATAATGAAAAAATTATGCCGGAAACATTAGCAGTGGAAGTACAAGGACACGAAAACACATCCGGACGTAAAGTGAGACAATTTGGTTTTCATCCACCACCACCATTTGGATTTGGTGGCTATCGTCCATTTCCTCCATCGCCTGGTTTCTATAGACCTCCAGTAGTTGGTGGTGGTTTTGCAGGAGGTGGTTTTCAGCGTACACGTGTTGTAACACGTACACAGACTCGAGTTGTAGATCGTTATCGGGGTGGTGGTTTCCGCGGAGGATTTTATGGTTAATTTTGTTGAAATTTGTTTATGTTTAGTATATTTGTTTATGAGTTAAAATTGTGTTAATAATAAGAATAAAATTTTCTAAAAAGTGTGTAGATTTTATTTTATGAACTTGCTACGAAATCATATTTCGTTAATGAAAATCTTACATATAAACTGAAATATTTAACTTTCAAGCGTAGAAAAAGTGATATGAAAGTGTCTGAAACTGTTCAGTAGAAATTATATAAGTTTTTATCATTTGTGTAGAAATAAGATCCATCCAAATGTAACGAATAAGAAAGTTAGAGTCGTTTAAAAATGACCATGCTATTATTAGTATAGTTTTTCTTTTTACATTTTGAAAAATTTAATTACCTTTTTTTATAGGTGAGTGGGTTGTTATGTGTTTGTGATGATGTTTCTAATGCATAATAATATTATAGATCCACTTGGTTCAGAATTTCTGTTTGAATTGATCGAGTAAATATTTTTTATTTTATTTAAAAACACTTATTAAAAAAAAAAACAAAAAAAGAAATTAGAGGGGTGGCGAATATTTTATGAACTTCACCACCTTACCGAAAAATAATAAAATTTATGCCTTAAAGTATACTTTCATACTTACAAAAAATAATCTAAATTTTTTTCCAAACTACAAAATTCAAATTGAGTGTAAATATACTTTTTTGGAAAGGTAACAATATAGATCATAGATTTTTTTTTGGAAAAAAAATTTTTATGGCTACTAGAGGGCGCAAAAATCAGAGAATTTAAAGCAAATATTAATGAACCAAAAAGCTAGTTTTAAACTGTTTTAAGAAAAAAATTCAAAAATTCATTTTTTGATAAAAAGTGTCAAAGTTTTGTTTTTTCAGAATATTTGTAAATTAAAACTATTATTATTTGTAAAATACAGTGTTTCGAATAAATATATATTGTTGCTCAAATTTACACATATTTTTACTTAAAAATTTAAATTCATTTATTCAATTAATAAGTTACTGAAGATAAAATGTAGGTGCAGAAATTTAAATAATATTTAAAAATGATAGGGCTTGGGGGAGGTAGGTATGCCCTTGCTCCTATTAAATAAAATATTGTTTGACCCATAAAAAAGCTATTTCCAATGGCTATCGCAAATTTTGATACTGTTTTGACCATTATTTTAGAAGAAAATGCGTTTTTCACATTTCAGGATATATGGGAGGTAGGCAGTGTTGCCAGGACTTGAGAAAAAAAGAAGCTAAATTGGGCTTTAAAAAAGGTCAGAAAAGGCTAAATGCCCCAAAAAATAAAGCCAGAAAAAAGCTAATAAATTTTTCTATTTGAAAACGCATTTATTTTTTTCTTCTCATTATTTTTTCGTATTTCTTAAAGATATATTAGTGAATTTATAAATATAACATAAACAATTGCTACGAGTAATAAAGTTTGTTAAAAAATAATAAAAGTATTCTTGTAGAATGAAGCGCCGCAGGCGAAAATTTTCGTTACGTATAAATAATTTCGTTTTTTTGTGGATTAATACACAAAAATGCTTAAATTGATGATTCTCTAAATAGAAAATTAGTAACTTTTTAGCCTTTTTAAAGCTATGTTAAGAATTAAAAAAGGCTAGAAAAAAAGCTAGAAGCTAAAACGAAAATTATGAGGCTAAAAGTAAAATAAAAAGGCTAGATTTAGCCTCAAAAAGGCTAAACTGGCAACACTGGAGGTAGGCCATAAGAATGTGCCAAGTTACAATTTTCTGTGACACCTCCTTCTATTTTTATAAAATTTAAAACGGATATATGGGAGGTGTGGGTATTCCTGTTCCGATTTAAACAAAAATTGGCAGACTCATGAATAGTCAAAATTTAACTGCAATCACAAATTTTGGTGGTTTCAGAATATATGGAATTTGGAAGTGTTCTTGCTCCGATTAAAAAATATATTAGAAGCAATCTGAGTAGTAGTATTTTTATAAATTTTTTAGTTATATAATTCAAATATTCAAGGATTTAATATATGTAAATGTTTAACAAATATAATAATATGTATTTGAAAAATATTTTCGTTAACTAGCTTTTCATGCATGCAGAAAACTTGCATTTTACCTTGCTTTGACTCATTTTATTCAAACAAGGGAATTCCTCTTTTTTTATTCACATTGTGTTTGATTCTTCAAAAGCAATCGAAAAAAATTATGCTTAAAATTCAGATTCAGAAAATTCGAAAGTATACAACTTTAAATAACAATATTTTTGGGAAGACTTTGGGGAAATCAATGATTTAAACGGCATTTGAATTGTAATTATATCAGCTTAAACATGAATAATTTACAAATAAAAAATGTTTTTAAAAATGCTTTTTAGTGAAATTGAAATTCGCAATTAACAAAAATGCATCTATAAACTGCACTTATATTTTTAAAATATTTTGCAACGAAAAGGAGATTTTTTAAATTCTGACTGTATTAAAAAAAAAAAAATAGAATGGCCTTTTGAACACTTTTTAAATTACAGAAATCCATCAATAACTTCAAGAGATATGAATATTTAAAATTGCATACTTTGTATACTTTGATAACTTTTATTCAAATTTTAAAGAAAATTAAAAAAAAAAGAAATTTTATTTTTATATAAATTGGGAACATATTTTTATAAAAATAAGATTATGCATTTAAGATTTTCACGTTCCAAAAATTTCACACTTTTATTTTAATGTAAAGATTCCAAACTTTTCAATTATGTTAAAAAATGCAATTGCATTAAAATGCATTTTTAAAAAATCTTTCTTATGTTTAAAATGTTCGTCGTAAAGACGCCATATGCAAAATTCAAAGGCGGTTTAAATCAATAAAATTCACAAAGCCTTCCCAGAGATATTGCTATTCAAAGTTACATACTTTTGAATCTTTTTCGGTTTTTTAGAAAGTAAAAAAGCGAAATAAGATCGCGAGTTTTTGCAAATGTCAAAAAATAAAATATGCTATAAATAAATTTAAAAATCGTTAAATGTAAAAATATGCCGTAAAGGGCAAAATATGCACTTCCCAGCAAAAGTTTGTTGGCTTTTGGTAATGACTACTACTTACCAGACTCATTACCTGGTAATGAGTTGTCATTATTTTTCTCATTTCTTTGAGTAGTGGAATAACTAGTTGCCAGTAAATTGCAAGTTCATTTAGTTTTGCAATGGTTCAGTTGGCTAGAGCGCCTGAACAGCACTCAGAGGATTGTCGGTTCAACCCCAGACTAAACCCATATATTTTTTTGGGAAATTATTTGAATTTTTATTGGTATGTTAAAACTATTAACAACCCACACAAATTAAACATATTAATGGCGTAGTGAGTAAGACAGCAGTTTTTCAAACATCTATGAAAGTTTTTGCCTAGGTTCAAATCTCAGTTGAGCAAACTTTTTGTTTTAATTTTTTTTATCAATTTTGTAGTTTTGTAGTATTTGTAGTTTTGTAGTATTCGATTAACTACTTATTTAATTGTTTAAAATAAGTACTCTAGTAATGGGGACCCATGAATTCGTGGACATCGCAATATAAAGGTAATGAGTTTTACACCCGTATTATAAGTAGTTAACCCCCTTTGGCAATGTAATATGTTGGCTTACCGGGTAAGTAAAGTTTTTGCTGGGTTACAATTCGGTGCCAAAATGCTTTATTTGTTCTGAAGCAGATAATCGATGGATTCATTCAACGTCCAAGAAAAAACATCCCAGCAAAAACTTTCCTTACCCGGTAAGCCAACATATTACATTGCCAAAGGGGGGTAACTACTTATAATACGGGTGAAAAACTCATTACCTTTATATTGCGATGTCCACGAATTCATGGGTCCCCATTATTAAAGTACTTATTTTAAACAATCAAATAAGTAGTTAACCAAATTCTACAAATTTGATTAACTTTGTAGCGTGCGCTACAAAACTACAAAATTGATAATAAAAAAAAATAAAATAAAATCAAAAAGTTGCCTCAACTGAGATTTGAACCTAGGCAAAAACTTTCGCTCATGTTTCATAGACTACTGTCTTACTCACTACGCCATGTATTCGTTAAAATTTGCGTGCGTTGTAAATAGTTTTAACATACCAATAGAAATTAAAATATTTTAATAAAAAAATAGATGTGTTTAGTTTGGGTTTGAACCGTGAACCTTCTGAGTGCTACTCAGTCGCTCTAGCCAACTGAGCCATTGCAGAACTAAATGAACTTGTTGTTTACTGGTAAGTAGTTATTCCACTACTCCAAGAAATGAGAAAAATAATGACAACTCATTACCAGGTAATGAGTCTAGTAAGTAGTAGTCATTACCAAAAGCCATCAAATTTTTGCTGAGATACAATTGCATATTTGTGGTTTCCCAGCTAATTAATGTCTGACTCCTCTGGCTTAAAAAATTAAATGGTTTTTATACGATTCAAAATAACATTTTGTTTAAAGATTCTCACCGATTACATGTGGTTATATTCTGTTAACACTGTAAATCTCTTCAGCAGAAAATGGCTGTTTGTATGTAAGAATTTAATTTGATGACATTTAAAGCTCAGTCCTGCCTTAGAAAAATATTTATGTTATTAATCGAGATTATTTATTGACACGGATGTTACCTGTTTGTGTGAAATAGCCAATGGATAGTATGATAGTCAATCAACATGGGTTATTAAAGATTTGATTTCTTCCAGAGGGTTGGTTCTATTTTGTAACAAAGTATTTTTATACCCTACACCACCATAGGTGGTTGGGGTATTATTGGCTTTCGGTTAAAGCTAAACGAAATATTGTGTTCTTAATGATATGCCACAATCACTAGCTTGTAATCGTTTTAACTTTAAATTTATATGTAAAAAAACTGCAACCATATTAATTCACTATTTTCCACAAATTTATTTTAAATAAAAAATAAAACTTATTGTATAAAACTATTGTATAATAAACATAAAAATTAGACTAATAAAATTTTTCTAAATAAAAGTTTGTACTTTAACCGAAATGTTTGCCGAAGAAGGGCTTAAAGCCGCCTAAACCTAAACCATGTAAACCACCAAGACCCCAACCGCCGAGACCTCCGAAACCTTTGAAGCCCAAGCCTAAGCCACCGAATTTACCACCTAGTCCACCAAGACCTCCAAATCCTCCCAAACCTAAACCACGTGCACTTCTTTGAGATTCTTCGGTAGCATCAACTGATGATTTATCAGCATCTTCGACATCTAATAAAGTCAGGGGTACAGCAGCTACAACAGATTCTTCAGGATTGTCTGTTGAGGCAGGTAAATCGGCTTGAATATATTCTGGCAATAAAACAGCAACTTGATGATGTTGTTCCTCAATTGGCAACGATTGTATCTCGACTAGAGAGCAGCCAATAATGAAGAAAATTGCACATACTTGTAAAAATTTCATGTTTGCTTTTAGTTTTTCGTAAATCGTTTAAAAATCGTAAATTTCTTAATCCCCTTAATACGTCTGCACAATTGTAAATCCACTTGGTACTTGAATAACCAAGAAAGTGCGTGAAGCTTTTTATACCAAAATGTATTTTGCGTTTGGTGGAACTCGCAAAATTAAATATAGTTTTCTTTGGTAATTGTCGTCACGCTGATTTGTGCATTTGTGTGGGTGTGCGTACTTGACTATTCCCGTTTAGTGTTATTTTTTTCCCATGAAAATTTATAGTTCTATCTCATTTTTATCCATGAGTTGTTTTATTTGCCCACATGTGCTTAAAGTGTTAATCAGGTGAATAAATAATTTAAATTAAATTTAGATACTTAAAACTTTATCTGAGGCCAAAGCCTCGCTCAAAACTTTCGTTAAATACAATTTCACACCCTAAATTTCGTTAAGTTTGTCGAAGAAGTCATTGATGTTATTTTCCCTTTGCCTTAGGTGAATACTACATAAAGTATTTATATTGAGTACAATGGTATGTAACATGAACATTTTTATTATCAAAGCATAACCAATGTTGGCATCAAAATATACAATTGTAGGCACTAATACCTACTGTTTCAGACTGGGTTGCATTTAAGTAAAGATTTAAACAAAAATGAAAATATATTATATACGCAAATGAAAATGATAGAGTTTGGTAGAATAGAGATAAAAAAAGAAAAATAGTTTAGAATCTAAAAAATTTACTTTGTTTTTAAGATTGACAATAGCAGATATACAATTATAGCGAATAGTCCCCCTTCTAGCCTTCTTCAGGAGCTTATTTAAACTCAATACAAATGAGACCAAGAATAAAATCACTTATGAACTCTTTGTACTACTTAGTAGCAAGGTTGGGGGTTAATGATTACATTTTCAATTAAATTACTTTACATTTAATTGAATATTTTCAATTACAAACACAAGCAATTGTAATTGTTATTTTTCAATTACAATTACAATGTAATTGGAGATAATTGTAATTAGTTGCACTTTTAAATCCTTTAAAATTAAATTTTATCGAAATACGATTAAAAAAATTCAACATACGATTATTGTTTCCGGTAATTTTGTATATTTTTAACGTCATATAATTATTATTTTTTTTTTAAAGTTATACATTTTGAAGTTAATTAGTAATTGGAATTTTCAATTACAATTACTTGTAATTGTAATTAGAACTTTTCAATTACAATTACATGTAATTGTAATTTAAAATTTTCAATTACAATTAACCTATAATTGTAATTGAAAATTTCAATTACAAATTATGTATTAAATTAAATAGTATCTCCTGAAAGAAGATACGCTATAAAAGCGTAGAGTACTATAAATTCGTCTCTTTCCACTATAAATGTTTAACCTACTACTTCTTTAATAAATTATGTTCATAAATACATATTGATTACATCACAACTACACCAAATAAGCAGCACTCATTCATTTCATATTAGATACTTATTAAACATACTTAGTATTTATTTTAGTTGTTAGTGAATATGATTATTGTTTAATTTGATATGTAATACATCTATCAAGTTATGTATGTTGATACTCAAAATATGAGTATGTGAAAAAGAGCTTCTTATTTGTGAATGAATTGTAGATTTGAACTTGAAAACTTGCTGATTACTACAGTCCACAATGTGCTGGCATTGGCATTGAGATTTTGTAAATAACTTCGTAAATAAAGAAATTTGTAAAAATTTGATCTAGATTCTAAAATAACTTCTTAATGAAATTAAAAAAAAGGTGAAATAAATACATAATTTTAATATAATATGAAGACAGATGATACCGATGAAAAATTATTGCAAATAAAAGTTCTTGGAGTTCATTGACATGAAGCTGTAGTAGTACAAATTTAATAACATTTATAGATTAAAATTTATTTAAATACTAGGTTTAAGGTTTTTGATTTGAAAAATAAAAATACAAATCTGTCGACTTTTTTTTAGATATCAATTAATTTAGTTCCCTAAGTATGCGATAATTATTCTTAACTTACTTATGTTAAAGTTAGCTAAGAAGGTTGAAAAGAAAGCTACTTATTCCCGCAACACAGTGGGACTATGACTCGCAAAACGAAAATTTAAGATTTTAAGCACTTTTTGTGAAAAATAATATTAATATTTAAATTATAATAAAATTTAGACAAACAAAGATATCCTATTAAAATTTTGACTTAATATAGGTAGAATTGTTGTAAAGTTAAACAACAACTTTTTCGTTATAAGAGAAAATACTTTTTGGATGTATACCTTACATATGTAGGTATTTAAATAAAAAATTTAAAAGAAAAAATCAAAATTGATAAAGTTTGGATAAGGCATGCGGGGAAGCCTTTGCTTTAAGGTCCTTCGTATTTGCTTTACATTCATTTGCGCTAAGATTTCTTTCAAAAATTAAAAAAAAAAACAAATTCTCTAAGTGAATGAATATTACCACCTTTATGAAATTTTTAGTAAGTTCAAACTTTAGATTAATATAACTTTTTATCGGATTCATATATTTGCACGTTTCTTGCAGCATCATTATCAACAACAAATCTGGGGTATATTAAAAAAAATAAAATAAATAAATAAAAAATTAGGGTCAATACAAAGTCTGTCAGTTTAAGAAAACAAAGAAAAAACAAATCGAAAAATGGGAGAGAAATATATTTCGACTTTCGAAAATATTAAAAATTCGAAATGGCGAAACTAATATGGCGTCCAAAATTTTCAAAATTAAGTTTTCTGTTTGTTTTTGAGGTTACTGAATTCCAGGGCGAACATTAAAAATCATGTAAGAAAGTTATAGTCGGTCTATCCCGATAATATAACACCCTACACCATTGCGTTTGTGCATTAAAATGAGTTCCGAAATTTTCGGAAATGGATCTGAAATGAAATTACTTTGTTTATATGATTTTTACTGATTTTAAATTTATTTGCAGCGTTGCCAGTTTAGGCTTTTTAAGGCTAAATTTAGCCTTTTTATTTTGCTTTTAGCCTAAGGATTTTCGTTTTAGCTTCTAGCTTTTTTTTAGCCTTTGATTTTTAATATAGCCTTAAAAAGGCTAAAAATTTAATGATTTTATTTAATAATTTAAGCATTTTTGTATATTAATTCACACAAAAAATCTAAATTATTTATATATAACGAAAATTTTCGCCTGCGGCGCTTCGTTCTGCAAGAATATTATGATTATTTTTTAACAAACTTTATTACCCATAAATACTTTTTATGTTATATATATAAATTCACTAAAATGTCTTTAAAAAATACCAAAAAATAATAAGAACAAAAAAATAAATGCGATTTTTAATAAAACAATATATTAGCTTTTTTCTGGCTTTGTTTTATTTGTATCAAATATTATCATGATACCGTAATTTATGTGCGATTTTGGGAGTTAAAGTGATTTTCGAAAGAGCTATGCCTAATTGTCGACCGATCTTCTTGATATTTTGTACTCCGATTTAATATAAACTTATTTGTACTGAATTTTATTGAAATAATGATATAAATAAGGCATTTCTAAGCGTTAAAACCCTATTCGTGTGGTATTTGTATGAGACCAATCATCACCAATTTCCATACCTATTTACTTCTTTTAAGTAAATAGAGATTGAAATTTTATTTTATTATTTCGATATAAATATATCGAAAGTATAAATTTTTGTGTAAATACACTGGATAAATATTTATTTGTTTTTATATAAATTAATTCGTTCGCAAATTTTGCATTTCATATATGTAAGAATTCCTTCTTTAAATATATGTATATGGATTGGTAATTGAATTAAAAAAGTATTTGCAAAAATCTCAGGTTTAGAAAATGGAAAAAAAAGTCGGATACACAGTTTTAATAAGTACTTAGCCTTTTGTCCATTTTTTTCTAATTAATATTGTTTTCAAGTCAATTCAACAATACTTTTTAATTCGGACCATAGTTAAACTCCGTGTTGGTAAATTTTAAATTCATTAGGTAAGGTTAGTAAAATATCGATAGTTCCATAAGAAACTCGTCCTTCAATGGCAGATTAGTTAGTTAAATTATTGTAGTTATTAAATAAATGATATTGGAAGCTTTAACTTTATTACCAGTGTTGCCAGGACTTGAGAAAAAAAGAAGCTAAATTGGACTTAAAAAAAGGTCAGAAAAGGCTAAATTCCCTAAAAAATAAAGCCAAAAAAATGCTAACATATTTTTTATTTAAAAAAGCATTAATTTTTTTGTTCCCATTAGATTTTGGTATTTAGTAAATATATTTTAGTGAATTTGTAAATATAAAGTAATTAGTTTATATGGGTAATAAAGTTTGTCAAAAAATAATTGTAATATTTTTGTAGAATGAAGCGCCGCAGGCGAAAATTTTCATTAAATATAAATAATTTCGATAATTTTGTAAGAATTAATATACACTAATGCTTAAATTGATGATTTTGTAAAAATAAAATTTGTAAAATTTTAGCCCTTTTAAGGCTATGTTAAGAATAAAAAAGGCTAACAAAAAAGCTAGAAGCTAAAACGAAAATTTTGAGGCTAAAATCAAAATAAAAAGGCTAGATCTAGCCTTAAAAAGGCTAAACTGGCAACACTGTTTATTACTTAAATTTCAAACCCAGTGATGCAAATTTTTTTAATAATAGCTCATTTTTAATTAATAATAGTGAGAATAAGAGATCGATACAGGTAAAAAATCGATCCTAACAAAATATTATAATACAGTGGTTTCCCGGTTTAACGAATGTTATATTGTCAGGCCAATTCGTAAAATCGAAAAATTGCGAATATATTTTACGAACAAAATATACTTTAAAAGATTTATTTTAAAGTCTACATTTTTACTTTTCATAATTTAGTTATCTTATAACAACAAAAGTGAAAAATATAAATTTACAAATTCTTAAAAAACAAAATTCGAATAATTTTTTTTTTTTTTTTTTGACAAGTTACAAAGAATTTACTATGGTTGTCAATTACTAGAGAGTAGGTCTGTGATTGCAACTGTTATGAACTGTTTATAATGTTAAATCGGCTTAATAAGTAATTCTCAATTTAATGGATACTTTAAGCGAATTTTTCAGCATAAACGCATCACATATGTATATACGAGGTACATGATAAAATGACATTGCACAACATTACAAACGAAAGCATATTTAAAAAGTAAAAAATAACAGTTTTATAGCGTATTTTTTTTTGTTTTTTTACTGTTTTTTATTTAGGAAACAGCTTTCAAATGAAAAGATATTGTCCAAATGAAAATCTCTAATTCCCTTCCTTTTGCATAAAAGAGGGAGAGTAGTACTCTTTCAATAGGATGAGAAATGTATTTACTTTCTCTTATTTTTATAGATTTCAAATCACATTTTTTATATCGAGTACTAAAATATATAGATTGTTCGTAATATAAGGTACTCAATGTAAAAAATTTGGACGTACATTAAATCGAGAATTCGTTAAACTGAGTATTCGTTAAACCGGGAAACCTATATATTATAATTTAATGTTATATGGGAGGTGGGCGAACCACGCCCATTTTTTTCGAACTTAAATTGGCCCTTGAACTATTTGTACAAAATTGCGTTGACGTTTCGCCTTATATGGGAGGTGGGCGGATCTCGCCCATTTTTGGTTTTCAAGTTTATATCGACCCTTGAACTATTTGTATAAAATTTCGTTGTCATACATGCTTTTGTTTAACAGATATCAGCAGAAAAGTATGGAATCAAGCTACAGCAGTATTTGGTCCATAATTTTTTTGTTTATTAACCGATTTTGCCCAAAAAACCTTATATAAGATAAGCCAAAATCATCCCCTTGAGATGGTCCCGTTCGAGCCCTATCCATCTTTTTGATGGTGGGTATAAAAAGGAGGATGTTTAGTAGTTTTGTCTTATGCACAAAATTTCTTTGACGTTTCACCTTATATGGGAGGTGGGGGGTAAAGTGGGCGGATCACGCCCATTTTTGGGTTTCGATACCAAACAAACTTTATATAAGATAAATATTTCAGCCAAATTTAATTTTCCTAGGTGGTCAATAAAACTCAAACAGGACTCAAACCGTCCTATCCTGCTTTCAACAGACATACAGATGGACGGACATAGCTAGATCGACTCAGAATCTAACCAGGACCCAGAAAATATATACTTTATGTGATCTTAAATGATTTTTCGACATGTTACACACGGAATGACAAAATCAATATACCCCCCATCTTTTTGATGGTGGGTATAAAAGGAGGATGTTTAGTAGTTTCGGAATTTTAAGTATTTTTTCAACTTTTTAGGAATTTTTTTTATATATAATTGTTTAATATGTCCGAGACTATTAAGCAGGTTAAAATTTAGTTAAATTTTTTAAACCCGTAACCGTATTAATTTTCTTTATGTTGGTTTATCTCGGCAACTGATTTTAAGTGTTTTAAAGGCTAAGTACTCTAGAACCACTTATATCTAAAATGTATAAAAATTTCCACCAATTTTTTGCCCTCTATTATAATTTTAAAATGTTGAAAATAGATACAATTTCGACTAATTTCCATAAAAAATTGCAAATATTACAAAATTTAACCTTTGACCTTTAAAGTTTATGGGTTAATGTCGTCCAAATTGTATGAAACTCTTGATTTATATTTAGAATTATGTGGATTATAAAATTTTAAAAAAGTTCCATTTAAAATACACAACAATGTAATAAAATGGCTGATTTGCCAAAATATTACATAAAAATGGGTTTTTCTTGAAATCCACTGAATTCAAAATGCAGGTACAGGCAAACTATAAAAGGTATTGACCTAATTTTTTTACTTTTTTTATTCCGTAATCTGTATTGAAATTTGTTTAACAAAGTATCAAAAAAACTGAAATTTAAGTTTTGAAACGACCGTTAAAAATATCAACATTTTTTTACCATAGCTGAGAACAGGTTTACGTTATTCTATAAGGACAAAAACTCATATTCAAGTAACTACAGATGTATTTTAAGTAATACAATTGTGTTATTCGAATATTTTCAAAAATATATTTATTTTTTTTTTGTCACATTTCGAATTCAAGTTGTCTGAGACACGTTAATGGCCTGGGGAATTTTCAATAACTTTTACATTTTTCAACCAATTTTTGTGTTTTATATATTTTTGTAACACTAATTCTGTGTACATTACGATTTCTTTACAATACTTGTTGTTTTTACGGCCTGTAGGATAACATTTTTTTTCCTTCATACAAGCTTGGAGCACTCTAATATACACGTTTGACAAATAATATTTAGAAACAATTTTATATTAAACTCTATTTTATTTAACTTATTCAATACAATTTCTTACTATCAGTACTAATTTGTACTTACTAAAAAAAATACTTAATTTATTATTTTGTTACAAATAATACCTCTAGATTAATTACACACTTAAAATAAATATTTATCACTTCACATTTTTCTTATGCACTAAATTGATCATCTCGTTTACTGTCCGTCCACATTACACTAAACCAAACCATAACGATGCCGAGCATTCAATTTCTGCCTCCTACGATTCATTCTCTTCTGCATGTTATTGTACTTTCCATTATGGCTATATGTTGTTGGATTCGAATACCAATTGTTGGCATAATCATTGCCAAAATTACCACGAGATGAACGACGTTTACCAAACCCTCCAAAACCATATCCATTCAATAGGAATTCATCTTCTCCTCCATCTAGGGAATTATGTTCCAAAGCATTTGTTCTATATTGACGAGGTCTTCTAATGGCATCCTTAACAAACCCACGTGACCAAACGATTGGATCTAAACTGGCATCATAGTTGCTGTGATGTGAACTCCAGGAATAAGGTATTGCAAGTGCAATTTGCACAATTAGAATTGTTTGGAAAATTATTTGAATTATTCGATTTAAATGCATTTTAAATTATAATTTTTGTTAACTCTCTGAAAGGAAGTTATGCGTGCGTACGTTGGAATGTGTAGTTGAATACTGTTGCACTTTGAACTTTGTTTGAGGTCTCTTATAGTTTGGCTTGACATGACCGGTTTTGTATAAAGGTGCATATGCAACAAGGTTTATTTTTACAATTTCTTATTATTGTTGTTATTTTTGTTGCTGTATGACGGTGGTTGTGGCAGTATTGTCAGTTTATAGTGTTTGCGTGTGTGTCTTCATGTTTAATTTTATTTTTATGGATATTTGTTTTTATTTTTTTGCTGTAAGTTAAATATTGGTTTATGTTGATTACAACAGTGATTTACCTGCGGCGCAGCGTAGAGTTGCTACAGCATAGAATATTACTTCATTACTAGGATAGGATTTGTGTTATTTTGGGATAGTTTCAGTATTTCTTAAATGGACACACAGTCACTTTGGAGCTGAGCCACTGAAACACATGATATTAATTAAATAAAACTTCATATGATTTCTTCCCTTAAAAAGCTTAAAACATAATCTGGTGATAAATAATTTAAATCTGTGCTACAACTTATTACTTAACTACTAACGACGGTTAAACATTTGTATATTTTAAAATGTAATAAATTTTACATTGTGAACAAAATAGTTTTTTGTTCCATTTAAGTGTGCGAAATTTGAAAATTTAAGTTCATTTATTTCAAATGTGAACGAATCACGTCTTTTAATAAACCCATAGAACATATAGACTCTTATTTATCCATTTTGTACATTAGTTAAGTCAATTTGAAATGTTTTCCTATATTGAATGTGGTCACCAGGGCTTATACTACTAAATTTTATCAATTTTAAAATTTCACCATATTCACCTTCGAAATATTTATAAATCAAAATTGTTTCTGATATTTCTATGGAACTACAAGTGCAATCCAAGAATTATTTGACACACATTTGAAGATAAATAAGGCAATTTTTTCATAAATAAAAATAATTGGTTCCGTTACTCCTGTGTAAAAATAACGGGACTAGTGTTTATAAACCGGTTCACCGAAAATCAGTTTTTTCTTCAAATTTCGGTTTATTTGAAATATTCAATTTCGGTTAACCGGTTTATCCGGTTTCCTTTGTGTCGCTTAACCGGTTCTAAAATTTTCTAAAAATATTTCCTCCTTTTATTACTTTTTTCTGAATTTAAAATATAAGAAAACTTTTTGAAACAACTAAAAATACTTGCTGCTTGAATTAACCAGTCGTCAGGTGATATATTTACTTGTTAGAAGTTATATATTTTAAAACTGTATGTATAATAAAATCAGATAGATAATTAATTATTCCATTTACAAAAATTTTAATTTCATGCGAATGAAATTTTCTAAAAGAAGAAAATAACCTTACACCTACTAATGTATAGCTACTACTAATTTTATTAGAATCAGTCCAGAGAAAAATTAAATTTTATATAGGATAATTGGAAATAAAAGACTTCAAAAGTAGAACTAAATAAGTGCGGAAAATATACTTTTAAATGATTAATAATTCTTCTGAAAATTAAAATCAAATCTCTTTTTTTTAACAGAAAAAATGTTAGTTATTTTTCCAGAGATATTTTTATTAATTACATTTTTTTTTTTATAAAAATTATATAAACATTTTTTTAAGAGAAAAACTTCAAGAGCGGCGAATATAAATCATAATATAAAGTCCTATGTCTGAAGCTTCCTTTTTGTTGAGATGATTTAAAATTTCGATAATTTAATTTTATTTTTAAGTTAGAAAAATGGAAAAAAACTAGTACTAAAAATACTTTATAGAATAATTTCAAACCATTATAAAGCTTCAAAAGCTGTGCTAAAAGGTGCCATAAAAAATGTTTCTATAAATTTTATTAAAACTAGTCTAAAGCCTAAAAAAGTAGTATAAACTTTAGATGTAAATCTGCCGCAATTTAAAAAGCGACAGATTTATAAAGTATACGTTGCCCCGTTCGAGCCCTATCCTGCTTTCAACAGACGGACAGAAGGACGGACATAGCTAGATCGACTCAGAATCTAACCAGGACCCAGAAAATATATACTTTGTGGGGTCTTAGATGATTTCTTCGACATGTTACACACGGAATGACAAAATCAATATACCCCCCATCTTTTTGATGGTGGGTATAAAAATGTTTAAATAGTTTTAAAATTTTTTTTGTTCGTAAGTATTATTAATGAAGGCTGAACATAGTGACATTAGAGTTAATTTTTGGTATAGTGGAACAAATATATTTTTATGATATATCAATTAATAGCAAGAAATACGTCCTAACGTCCAATAAAGTTTATTAAAAAATCTAAGGAAAAGAGCTACTTATTAATGTACTTGAATTACATTTAAATCAAAATATGCAAAATTTATTTATTTATCTACGTACAAAATTAATTTGTATCCTTTTTGAGATATGGAATGTCTTGTTAGGAATAAATTATAATACGAACAATAAATTTTAAAATTTTCTTAACATTTTTTTAAAATGTTTAAATTAGTTCCTTATTATAATTCTTATAATTATCTCCTTCGAAGGTACGGTAAACGTTCCTTTGCTTTTACACAGTAATAACGGAACCATTTTTTTTACATATGAAAAAACTGCTATAGTTGTTTTCATATGAGTGTCAAATATTTCTTGGATTGCTGTAGTAATTCTAAGAAATATAAAAAGAACAATTTTGGTCTAATAAATATTTCGGGGAGTGTATGGGTGTTGGTCGTTTTGAGTCCATTTTTATTTTGCAAGGTTTACAATTTTTAAAATTTTTACTTGCTTTAATATACAAGTTGTTGGTGTATGATTAACTTTTATTTGAATATTCTCAGTCAATCTGACTTAAAATCTGATTTAAAATTTTACATAAACATAGTCAATATGGGTCTTAAAATTCTTCTTTTGATAAGAACTGACATATCAAAGGTAGCAATGATATGAGACTTCAATGAAATTTTTATCAATAACACTGTTGGCCAAAAAAGTCCTCTCTCAAAGATGAATAGTTCGACTTGATGGATTTTGATGTGCTAAACACGAATCTGCTTTCAGTTTTATTCCATCAGGCTTTAAATTTTTTTATAGGCCTGTCAATATTTCGGCTTTAATAAGGTCATTACTCTAGTATATTTCACCATAACTCAAGAGCAGTGTGTACGATTTTGATACACCAAAGATTCAGATAAAAATTGTCTTCAAGTCAGGTCAACATACATTTTTTTTCGTCAATAATTTCAGAGATAAGGATCAGAATTTTCCCGATTTTTCATATTTCTTTGTAATTATTTCACTATTAATTTTCCAACAACTATGGTAATATTAACTGAACAAAAATTTATGGGAATATAATTCAAAGATAATTTGTATCGCTATCTATTTATCTAAATTGGACAAACAATACTCGAGTTATATAAGTGTGACTGCTTAAAGGCGGAGTCATAGTAAAATTACAACGACTTAAATCCAATTTATTCCGCATATTTTGATAAATCATTTATATAAATCGTGCACACAGTTCTAGAGTTACTTTTTTGCTGACCTGTGTAATACTTTGAAATCGTTAAAGGAAAATACATTTATTAGCGATAAAAATCACAAAAGTATTGTAAGAAAAACTATTTCTTTTAAAATTGAACTATTGGGAATTTGAATCTTATAATATGGCAACTCTAATTTACACATTTACACTATCCATAAATTAAATATACACGTTTTTACATATTCTCTCAGCTTGTGCCTTAAATCTATCAAAACAGGTAAGAAAGAATGAAAAAGTAACTAAAATTCAAATCTTACATTTAGACTTCTAAAAATTTATCAAGTGTGAAATTTGGAAAAATAAAATATTGAATGAAATGAAATAAAAATGCGTTAAATTGTCTTCCACGTTGTAAATAAAAGTGAACAATACTTAATTTCAATTCAACAAAAACATCTTTTGTACACTATTTCTATAGAACGTTGCTTAACAAAGGGCCAAATGCTAGAGAAAAAAAGAGTTATAAAAAATTAGACTAACTTTTAAATAGAATTGCACAGTTTTTTTGTTTGTTTGTACTGTATTTTTGGTTTTTGTCAAAATCATAAATCAATCATCCGAAATTACAGTGCTGACAAATGGTGGTGCCATTATGACGAGAACAATGTCAATAGACAGACACATCTTTTTATAGTTATTCTAGATCAACAATTACCAGATGTTTTTCGTCATAAAAAGAGTTTACAAATACATGTTACTTCAATGTATGCTTATTTGTTTTATGTGGGTTATTGTTGTAAATAAATACATACATACAAACATTTTTGAGACATTACATTTTCTATGTATTGTTATGACAAAGAGAAAATTCGGCGGGTGGTGTTCCTATTTCCAAAGCCAATTTTGGACGAAAAAATCGCGATTTTTAAAGATAAAGTTAAAACGTTCAAATGTAATTAACAATTTAGATATAATTTTATTTAAAAATTCTTATTTATTTATTTAAGTATTTCGTTAAATACACATTCTGTTTATATTCAACATGCTGAAGCTATTAAATCTGTTTCTCGCTTAGCTAATGAAAATGATTTATTTATTGTTACTGGTGACTTTAATATGCCATCTATAACTTGGAAGTACTTGTCTGATGATAAATATTACGTTCAAACGACACTAAAAGAAGATTGGAAAGATTTCTTTAACATATTATACGACATAAGCCTGTTTCAAATAAATGGTATTCTAAACAGTTATTCTAAAATACTGGATTTAATTTTTGTAAATGATAAGGAGGAATGCTATATCAAACGATCCACTCCTATAACTCTTCCAGAAGACAGACATCATCCTACAATTGAAATGACTATATTTATACCAACAGAACGTACTTCGTCGAACTCTAACTTGAATCAAAATCCAAAATCATTCTATAAATTTATCAGCTCGAAGAAAAAAACCACTGGTTATCCTTCTACAATGATTTATAAACAAACTGCATCAAGTGATGATGTAATTATAAGTAATATGTTTGCTGATTTTTTCGCAACAACATACTCCAGTTTACCCTATGATAACACTGTCAACTATCCATATAAGTTGGTCGAAGGGCAATCAATAACTGTTTCATATCTTGATTCTTGCACTGTTTCAGATGGTCTAAAGAAGCTGAAATTCTCTTATAATTTTGGTCCTGATAGAATCCCAAGTTGTATCTTAATAAATTGTGCTGAAACTCTAGCCATTCCGTTGACAATTTTGTTTAATATATCAATTAAATATGGATATATACCGAATATTTGGAAGGAATCCTATATTATTCCTTTATTTAAGTCCGGTAATAAGGCTGAAATTGAAAATTACAGATGTATTGCAAAACTGAGTACAATTCCTAAACTTTTTGAAAAATTTATTACTGATCACTTGTGTTATCAAGTTTCGTGCCTAATATACCCGTATCAAGATGGTTTTCAAAAAGGATGTTCCACCATAACTAATCTAATTCAACTTACAAGTGCAAAAAATCGTGGCTTTTTTCAAAAGAAACAAACTGATGTCATCTATACTGACTTCAGTAAAGCTTTTGATAAAGTAAATCATTTACTTCTAATAAAAAAACTACAATTGATGGAATTTACTAATTTAAGTACTAACTGGTTAAATTCTTATTTATCTGGCAGAACTCAAACTGTTCGATACAGAAACAAGTTTTCAAAAAGTATAAAAGTATTTTCTGGTGTACGTCAGGGTAGTCATCTCGGACCACTGCTGTTTTCACTATTTATCAACGACTTGCCCGCTGTAATAAAGTTTTCAAATATTTTAATGTATGCAGATGATGTTAAAGTCTTTTTGAGCTTTAATCAAATTATGGATTGTAAACTTCTTCAAAAGGACTTGGATTCTTTATATCAATGGTGTAATATCAACCAAATGGCACTAAATTTAAAGAAATGTAAAATAATGCGATTTGTCAGAAATACCCCTTTAACCGTGAATTATTTTCTTGGTGACTACCAAGTCGAAATAGTAGAAAATTTTCAGGATTTGGGTATTCTCTTTGACTCTAAATTAAATTTTGTACCACATATAACAACTATAATAAATAAAGCCAGGGGTACACTTGGATATATAAAACGTTGGACAAAAGAATTTAATGACCCATATATTACGAAAACCCTTTTCACATCACTTGTACGCCCAATTCTTGAATATGGATCTGTAATATGGGACCCTATTTATGAAAGTCACTCCAATGCAATTGAATCGGTGCAAAAACAATTCCTGTTATTTTGTCTTCGTGGGTTACAATTTAACCCGCTCAATCTGCCATCTTACTCTGCACGTCTTGCTCTTATAAAACTACCTACATTAAAAAACCGCAGGACTATGTTAAATGTATCATTTTTGTTAAATGTAATTAATGGTGATATCTGCTGTGGTTTTTTAATTAATGAAATTATTTTCAACATTCCTCGACGTCCTTCCCGTAACTTTATTCCCTTAATGGTGACATTTTTTAGATCTAATTATGCCGATGCTGATCCAATAAGAAGAATGTGCAATACTTTCAACCAACTGTACAGATTTATCGATTTTTCATTAAGTCCTGATATTGTAAAAAAATCTATAATAAGTTTCTTAAACTAATTTGTTAATTTTATACTTATATTTAATTGTAAATTTTTATACGTTATTATAAAATGTCTGTAAGGATACAATTCCATAGACATAAAAATAAAAAAATAAAAAAAAAAAAAATCAATTTTTTTATTGCCAATTCGTTTATTAAACATAAAATGACCGATATCTGTCATTCAAAATATTACTTTTCTTGTTATTTCTTTTGAAACTAGTAGATATATTACGATAACAATGAGCTCAGACAAAAATTTTGAGAGATATTCAATTACTTATTTCGCTAAAATTACAAAATCAGCAGACATATGAGAAATCCCATTTTCTGTATTGGCAATTCGTTAATTAAACATGGAAGTAACTAGTAAGTAGATATTTTACGGTAAAGACCTCCCAACTTAAAAGATAATTTCGGTGGTTCTAATGCCGCCATAATATAACATAAATGTGGCAGACAACAGAATACTTTTGAATGAAGGGCAAAAATAGTTTAACATCTTTCATGTTTTCAGATTCAAATGATACATCTCTATTAATATTAAAAATGTGTTTAAATGTGAGAAATTCTCTTATCACGACTATGTCTTCCCTATTGTAGTTGTTTTCACTTTAAAACAATGGTTTCATTGTTCAGCAAAACAAAGTGAAATTGATATTTTTTACAACAAAAATATTATTAAAAAAATATAACTACATACAATTTTGTTTTTATAAAATCCCTGTTCCTAATATTTATATCTAAACAAATGCTCTTACATAAATACAAATTGATAATTTGGTTTAAAGATTTTTTTACATTTTGGTTTATGAGTTCGTTCAACTAATGTAATTGTAAATTTATTAGTTTTTTGATTGATGATCTGGTAACTGCACTTGAATTTCTTTATTATTACTGTTTTTAATTCCATTTTTATTTCAATGATTCTTTTAAAAGGTCATAAACGTTTTTAGTTTTTTTTTAACAATGACCCTTAAGTTTTTTTCTAATTCTAATACACCTTTTTTACATTATCGTTTATATGAATCACATGTAGTACGTACATATTATAAAAATGCTCATAAAAAAATTAAATAGTTAAGTATTTTTTATTTTTATGTCTTAATTGAATATTTTTATTTTAACTTTGACCTTTGGTAAGTTGAAAAAACTGTTAATCACTTTTAAAAAATCCATGAAAAAACTCCCCAAAATTTCGATTTTCGTAATATCTATTTTCAGATTCGCGAAACTCCAAAAACTCACTTTTTAAAAAAATATCAAATGTAAAGAATTTTATATAATGATATTTCTGGAAAGGTTTTTTAGAAATATGAATATTTCATAAATAAACAAGCGCGAATGTTATATTCGGCTCGGCCGAATCTATATACGTACCATCAAATTTTTCGTTACATGGGAGATGGGCGGTAAAGTGGGCGGACCAAGCCAATTTTTGGTTTCCGAGTTTACATTGGTCCTTAAACTATTTGTATAAAATTTTGTTGTCGTACATGCTTATGTTTAAGAGATATCAGTACACTGAACCAAATCTTTTTTGTAAAAGATGTTGATTTGAATAAAATTTCGTTAAAAATTGACGAAAAATCTATTAAGTCTACAAAAATTTAGTTAAATTGGCAGTAACTCTTAAACAATTGGCAGTAAGAAAAACAACACACAATTTTATTCAATTTAACATCCCAAAAAGAAATTCATTTGAATAAATTATCTGTTAATTTAACTAATATTTTTCGTAAATTTTAAAATTGACTAATATTTTTTAGTCAATTTGAATAAAATTGTTCAACTTGAATAAATATTTCCAAATTAACTAATGGCATGTAAAATTGAAGAAATTTTGTTAAAATTAACAAATTTATTTTAGTCAAATTAAATAATATTCTTCAATTTGAATAAATATCTTCAAATTTCAAGAAATTTCGTTAATATTAACTAATTCATTTTAGTCAAATTGAATAAAATTCTTCAATTTGATGAAATTTTTTAAATTTACTAAAGCCGTGTAGAATTGGATAAATTTCGTTAATTAAAATAATTTTTTTTAGTCAAATTGAAGATACATATGTAGAACTGAAGAAATTTCTTCAATACAGAAAACGCATAGTGAAGAATATCAGTTGAACGACTAATAATAAAACTTATGCACGTGTTTTTGTGTCATTAAATTTAAATTTTGTTTAAAAATTTTTTATACAAATATAAATACTCAATTAAATAAAACATAGTGAAAAACAAGTGTAAATTTGTGTTAAATCAGATATACTTCAAAAACAAGCAAGACTCGATCAATATAACTTTCTCCTACAAAAAATGTTAACTTATGTGCAAACCCATGGATGGCACAAAATGCAACTATACACTAAACGCATGGACATTTGGAAGACTTTTTCACGGTAATGTTAAACATTTGAAGTTTTTAATATTTTATTATTTATTAATCATTTCAATAGCAAATATAAACAAATTTAATTAATCAACTGCTAGACCACGGTCATCATCGTCTCAAGAAGCCGTTTTGTATTATGGAGAATTGCACGACAAAAATTTCCTTTGAAAACTTAAAATCAAACCTACTAAAAGTGACCACAAATGATTTACAAATCTAGGAAAATATTTTTTGTACTATGAATACATACTTTTCTATTTATATTTTCCTTTTCTTGTCATGTTTTATACGTACCCAGCAAAAACTTTAGTTGCCATATAATTAGTTAAGAAGACAATATAATGGCTCTCCACTACTTACACATTAGGTGAATAACTCATTATTTTAACACGGTGATGACAATAGAGGCAACTACTTACCCTATACATTACTTAGATGTTATTACAATAACTAATTACTTCCAAGCTCTTAAACAGCGCATTGATTTTATGATTCTTTAATTTAAAAAACTTAACAACAACCAAAAATGTAATTAATATAAATGTAATAAAAATAAACTATTTTATTACAAATTAATTCATATGAAAACTTTGCCTTTCATTTATGTATCCCTTCTTCAAATATATGAATTGGTAACTGCATAATTAAAATTAATATTTTTAAAAATCTGATCATAAATAATTATTTACATTCGAGTTATAAATAATTAGTTACTAATCAACTTCTATGTAATGCAGAAAGTATGTTGTTGTCATTACAAAGTAACTACATCCGTAACTACGTGTCATTACCAAGTTTTTGCTGGGTAGCTATAGATCATCCAGAAATAAACGTTAAAAATATTGAATTTTGGCATGGGAAAGAATTAAACAATTGTTTGTAAAGTTAAATAAAATTTTTAATAAATGTATATTTTTTATTTTCTAAGGTCGATATCGATTACTTGTACTAAAATCGAATTATGAGGCATTTTCCTAAAACATCATCTTATTTAATGATATCAAGGATCAAGCAAACAAACTTTTGTAACAAAATATGAAACAAATGGAGAATATACCTGAAGGTAATATATTATAACTTAATTATAAAATAAGAGAATTTCTTATTTCTCAATTATATTTTTTAGGTATTAGACCCTTTATCACATTAGACCCTTTATCATAATACATTATTTTTTCAATTCAACAAAAATTTTGTAGAATTAAATAAAATAATTTAGTTAAATTGAATAAAAATTATTCAATATGAATAAAAAATTTAGTAAATTTGAATAATATTTTCTTCAATTTGATTAAAAATTTGTCAAATTAACTATACTAAGGGAAAAAATTCGTTTCAAAATCAACAACGGTTGTAGTCACATTGGTAATTTACGGTAACAGCTTTTTAATACCTTTCGTTAACAAATTTAATAGAAAACATATGTAATTTAACAATTTGATACCGAAATGGTTTCAAATTGGTGCCAATTAGGTATCGATTTTCAATAAGAATTGAACACGCAGTGTTTAATTTAAACACATATGTTGTAGATTCACTATTAACACAGAATGGTATCGTTTTCAACACGTATGTGATTGATATTTCTCTGGGTGTACCCTTTTATTAACTATTTGAATTAGTCATATTGACGAATTTTCGTCGATTTAACTAATTTACGAAAAATTAAAAAAAAAAAAAATTCCGTTGAATTCAATAACGTTTTTGTTGGTTGATATTTAACCTACTTTTCTTCGATTTTACACAACATTTTACCGTATTTACTGCCCTTTTTTGGTTCAGTGTAGTAAAGCATGAAATGAGGCTACAACGGACACCCTTTGTTTCTAGTTTTTAGCCCATAACTTTTTTGTTTATTAACCCATTTTCAATATCAAACAAACCTTATATAAGATAAATATTTGAGCCAAATTTCATCCTCCTACGTTGCCCCGTTCGAGCCTTATCCTGCTTTCAACAGACAGACAGACAGACGGACAAACGAACTGACATAGCTAGATCGACTCAGAATCGAACCAGGACCCAGAAAATATATACTTTATGGGTTCTTAAATGATTCTTTCGATATGTTACACACGGAATGACAAAATCAATATAACCCCCCCATCTTTTTGATGGTGGGTATAAAAACATTTTAATGCAATTTAGTTTTTTTAATTTTTTTTATTCGTCTGGTATTATTATGAATAAATTCGATCGGAAAAATTCCAATTCAGGGCAAAGAAAAAACTTATACAGATTTCTAATCGAAAGGCTTTAGATTCTAAGCTTATTAATGCCGGTTAACGTTATTTAGTAGTAAGATTTCAGAATACACAGAAACAAATATCAACTGTTATTAAGTAATTAAAAACTATTTGTTGGAATACTATTGAAAATGTTAACAATATTATTATTTAATATAGTTGTAAATTATCATATCTACAATTTGTCTCAGTTGATTTTCAACTACTTCTGTTGTTAAAATTTAATTGATATTTGAAACTGAAAAAAATGTGTCAAAAATAATATTATAAAATTCTTAGAAAATATTTGAAAACATTAATATGGATAAAAATAAGAGGAGCAAATGAATTAAAGAAAAATAAATTTAATTATATTAATCGCTATTGAATTGAATTCAACATTCAGAAATGGTAAGTTGTTAAAATGTTGTGTTTATTGCAGAAATTTTAGCATAAAATTTAATATTTTATTCATTTAAAATGTTGTTGTTAAAGCTTGGACCCATGAACTTTAAAATGTTGAGCAGTTATTCTTTGCAACTTAGCCGTTGCATAATTGGGGTAATTATATAAAAGCTTCAATTCCATTTAATAAAACTAATATAAATCTTACTGCGGGATAGGTCCATGGATGTGACGTTATTGGAGGATCATTTGAAAGAAAAATAATTGCATCATTATAAAGAAGTTTTTAAACACCAATATTAACATATATTAATTCTAATAATTTTTAACATAATATAAAAAACAATGTTAATAAATATATTCCTTTAGTTAAATGGTCCAAAATTGTTTGTTGTTTAATATTCAATAATTAAAATGATTTATATATGTATGTATATAAAAAACATTATTAAATAACTACCACACAATTGTTTAATAGGACAAATTGATTGTTAAAGTATAAGCAATTGATGTTTAAAAAAATTATTATTTAATATTACAATTTCGTTGTTGAAAAAAATTGTTAAGTGTTAACAATTTAAATCAACAAAAATAGTTTTTATATTTACAAAAGTGGGTGTTTGTGCCTTTTTAATTAAAAAAAATATTGTATTGACGAATTTGGTAATTAATAGCACAATTAATTTGTCGTAATTTGTTTCTGTGTAAAACGAGAAAGAAAAGCCTAATCCGTCAACTCCAAAAAGAAAAAAAAAAAGAAAAAAAAATTTGAAATTGGTCTGAAGTTCCTTACCAGCGATTGAAAAATCTTAGGCCCCATACATTTTGGTAAAAAAAATTTAGATTTTTTAATCAAAAATTAATGTCAAAAATACTTATTAAGCTAGTTACGGAAAAAATATTTTAAAAATGTTTTCCATGGAATTTTGTTTCGTTAGAAGACTTTTTAAAGTATTTTGATGAACAATTAAAGTTTTTAATATTTTTTAGCCATAAAATGAATTTCGTCAAATATCGTAATTTGGCTTTGTTTTATAATATAATTAAAAACAGTTATCCTTCTAACTTGTGTAATAAATTTATATTTTTACGTTCCTCCAGGAATCCTCAAATTTATATTCCGAGAATTTTTAAACTATCTTTTGAAAGATCATTTGTTGTGAGGATTGCACGCTGTTGGAATTACTTGCCCTATGAACTTCGTATTTTTTCTCACTCCAACAATGTTTTTCGTCTTAAACTTCTGGCTTTTTTAGCTCATAGTATTTGATTACCCCTAATATAGCTACTTCTTTTTTTTTTTTTTTTTCAATTTTTGTAAGAATTACTGCTATATGGACATTTTTTTCTTTTTTTTAGTTACTAATATTATTGCCTATCATTTAAACTTTTATGGCTGGGGAGCCGAATACATTTCTATGAATTTTAAATTAATTTTTTTTCTATGAAATGTTAATTGATTAATTTATTTTTTTTTTCTTTTGTTAAATAATTTTTTAAGATTATTTTATATTAGTATGTAAGCTATATTTACATAACTCAGGATTATTACTGTGTAATACATATTTGGCCTTGAAGGCTTTGTATTACTATACTGAATAAATAAATTAAATTAAAATTGAAATGAACAAAATTATAAAATTTGTATAAATTTTTCAAGAAAAAATATTTTTTTTATGCATAATGTCTAAAATGATAGTTTATGAACCAAAATTTTTGCGAAAACTTTTTAAAATATATATTTTTTTTAATTGGCTAAAGACAAGATTCAATACTATTCTTGGAAGAAATGTACTGGACGCGTGACTTTAAATCGTAGGTAGGAAACTGATGATAAATTTTAAATTTTTTCTTTAATATTTTTACCATATTAAGCTAATATTTTCGCATCGATTGAGGGGTCTCCCAACAAAGTGTTTGTCTACGGTACACTTTAATGTACATTATGTAGCTACTAACATTTATATGGGATTCTGTAATTAAAGGTGATACCCGGCCTTATATGAGAGCTATTATGGACTAATTTTCATTAAAATTAGCACTGTAATTTCGACTTACATATATAAAACTTGTTAACTTTATACCAATATATACATAGATATATGCATGTTAAATTAATTTTCGGTAGAGGGGTTTATATGATCATGGGAGCTACGGTGAATTATGAACCGATCTTTTAAAATTTGGCACAAAGATTTAAATCTATATAGAACTTATTTGTAATGAATATGTATGTAATTTATAGTCGTTAAATTCCTATATAAATAAATATTTTTTACTATTTATAATGGCAAATTTTGTTAAGAATAAGCGTAAAAAATTTTGCATAAAAATGCAGTCGTCAAGTGGTCAAATTGACAATTTATCAAAATAGTATAATTACTATTATTATTTTTTTTTTTAAGTTTCAAAATTTTTTAAAGCAAAAAAGTAACATAAATATCCAGAATTATCCGAAAATTTTATATGAATGTTTTTTTTTGACACAAGGAAAATTATTAATACAATTTGTTATGATCAGTCCATATTTTCCCTTAGCTCTCATACAAAGATATTCTCTGAATAGAAGTTAAATAATTATATATGATATATTTATTGTCAGATTTTGATGAAATTTTGGACCGTTTGTTTGGTAACCGTTAATTACTCTACCAAATTTCAAAGGTATTATTTCACACTAGACCACCGTGTCCATATAAAGTACTTAACGAAACTTACTTAAAGTGCATAAACCTAATAATAATTTTAACGTTAGATTAAAATTTGGAGCAACTAGCTTTTATTTATAAAATTATAAAATTTTAGGGGCATCAGAGACGGTAGGAAACACAGTGGTATGCATGAAAAATCCATGCCACAAATTCACATAGAACCTTACTTTATCAAAAGCACTTGCAAAACCTCAAAGAACAAAAATTAAAATAAATTTATTTGAAAAATCTAATATTAGAAAACTAATGAACGACGGGATAAGTATTAGAAAATTGGATATCGAATATGTGTTAAACATAATTTTCTTTATTCGATATTTTGATTTTACACTTAAAAGTTTGATAGTTCAAGTTACAAGATATAAAATATAAAATATAAAATTTTTACGAAAATCTATTTTTGGAGTCTAATCCATAAGTCAGACTCCAATTTAATTCCGATTTATTACTTTAAACTGCTTATCCGATCTTATATTAATAATTATTTTTGTTGATATCTTGTAATAAAAGCTAATTTAAAAAAATGGGTGAAGATCCCAATTCACTATATTGAGCTACTCAGGTCCTAAAACTTGCAACCTTTGTTATTATTTTTAATAAAAACATTTTTTTGTTTTGTAAACTAATAAAAATCACATTCCATTAATATGAAAGTATAAACTTAATTTATTTTTTATTTTTTTTTTTGTATATATAAAAATTAAAAACAAATTGGTTAAAAATGTTTAAAGTTATCACGAATTCCCCAGACTATTAAAGTGTTTTAGAACACTTTAAAATCCATTAACAACTTTTAGAGATATAGATGTTTAAAGTTACACACTTTGGCGATTTTTTTGACTTTTCGGAAAATCAAAATCGTGAATAAATTCGCGAATTTTTTCAAATTTCAAAAAAGATAAAAATGGATATATTTAAAGGGCTCCATAACGGTGTGCGTATAAATATTAGCAAAATTGAAAGACATAAAAAATATTTTTGGGCGTTCTGTCATGGAATGGATGATTTACAGTGGGGCCTCCATTATTCGTGATTCGATTAACCAGAACGTCGATTATCCGGAAAAGAAAATTTTTAATTGTTTTATTTTATTTTTTCATTCATTGCATTGATTAACCGTGATTTACTTTATTATCCGGGATTCTAAGCATACTTTTTTTCGATTGCTTTTGAACAAAAACAACATTACATGATTTTTTAAGAAACTACGTAAAATTAAATCCTTATGTATTATACATACTGTGTTTTTCCCCAAAATTATTAATTTTTCCCATATATGTTTAAATAGATTTATATTAAATACTTGAATAATTGAATTATATAAATAAAAAATGTTCAAAAATACCACTTAAAATTTTTATTCAATAACCGAGACAAAAATTGATTATCCAGAATGATTCCTGTTTCGACCATTACGGATAATCGTGGTCTCACTGTATAAATATTAAAGCTGGATTTGAAAAAATCTCATAAAATTTAATGTGTTACAAATATAGTCTACATTTTATCAGCATCTGGGCAAAAAAAGAATTTTGTGGAAAAAATTAAAATAACATAGAAGGAGTTTCATAACTATTTATTTATGTTTGCACGTATGTATGTATGTATGTATGTATGTATGTATGTATGTATGTATGTATGTATGTATGTATGTATGTATGTATGTATGTATGCATTTATGTATGTACATACATACATTTGAAAAGAATTTGAAAAATACAACTTTTCTTTAACTTTTTAATTACTTTACCTATCTATATATGTAAACAAGTCAAAATGTTATATTTTACCTTATATAGCAGATGGGCGGACCACGCACACTTTTAGTTTCCAAATTTATATTGAGCCTTAAACTAAATATGCAAAATTTAGTTGATATAAGTATTCATTTTTGGATAAAAGATATCGGCCGAAAACTATAAACAAGAGTTACGACGGACACCCTGCTTTTGTAGTATTTGATCCATAACTTTTTTGTTTACAAATTTTTAATATCAAAGAAACCTTATATAAAACATATGTTTCAGTTAAATTTTATTTCCCTAGATGGTCCGCCCCTAGCCCTATCCTTCTTTAAACAGTCACACAGATGGACGAACACTATTAGACAAGGACCCAGAATACATATACTTATGGGGTCTTAGATTATTATTTCGATGTCAAAGCTGCTATTCACTCTGGTCAGCCTGTTATTGAAAAAGTGGTGATGACGTTGATACTAAATTAGAGTATCCAAAAATATGCAATCGCCGTTGGTTTCGGTTTTTTTTTTTTTTTGCATTTTTCGGTTTTTTTCGAAACCGGTTTTTTAAAGGCGGTTAACCGGTTTTTAAAAAACACCATTTTATGTAAATTTTTACATATTTTGACTCAGAAAGAGGGTGAAATATATATGCCAAGTTTTGAACTGATTTAAACAAAATTTAGAGGTGGTTTAAAGCGATAAAAATCTGAAAAATTATTACTTTTTAAAATGATTTTCCTATCATCGATCCTAAAAAAATTATTTTAAATGGGTTTAAGAGATTTCTGAAATTCCTAAAATCAACATAATAGTTATTAAAATAAAATTACTAAAAACACGTAATTTTTGGGCCCCAAACTTCAATCTAAATTTTAAAGATAAAAACGAAACTTGGCATGTAGTTCCCCACTGACATTCTATATACACTGTAAATAATTTTATTATCCAAAATTGTTGTAATAGTGAAAAAGACGTAGGTGAGTTAGTTGCAAAACAAGAAATTTTTGTTAATTTTGACTGTGAATATCTTACCAAGATATGATGTTATTAGTTGTTCAATTTTGTTCTTTTTAGTCATTTTAGAAAGGTGATAAATTGTGGAATTCAATGAAAACGGGGAAAATGTCAATCAATCTAAAACTTTGTATTTTATAGCTTTTTGGGCTGTTCGAACATTTCTAGGGGGGTGAAACTGAAAATTTTAAAAACTTTATTTTTATATTTCACGAAAATTATAATGTGTAATAAGAACCTTTCATTTTGAAACCAAATTATTTTGTTAAAAAAAAAAAAATAATATTTTCTTCATAAGAAATATAAATGACTGGAAACCGGTTAACCGTTTTTTTCAAAAGTCCAAAACCGATCAACCGGTTTTTCTAAAATGCTTACTCCGTCTGACTAAAATTTTTATCGGTCTCTTCAAAACTGTCTTGATGGCAAAAATAAAAGGTTTTGCTGGGAAGTTTGTATGCACAGGCATTATACTATAATAAACAGCATCACAATCTTAGAAATCTGATTAGGAACTAAGTATTAGAGAGCTGTAAGATATTTCGTCAACATTTAGAAGTTAATTAATAAAAGATTATGTCTGTCACTTTTATGACACACATTCTATTTACAAAAACAAATATCTTCAGTAAAGAACAAAAAACCTTAATTACATTACAATTCTAATAAACCACTTTTAAAATTCTTATAGCCCAATAGCATACAATTTTTATTATTTTTATTTAATATTAACTCGTACTGGATAATATAAATAGAATTTTATCTTTTTGTTACAATTTTCTAACTGCATAAGTAAATGACAAATCTTTACATTTATTTGATTGGACTGGTTATTGAAACAATATTAAGATTAATTGTTTACAATGAAAATATGTAGATATCTTCATAATAAGAATTCAGAATGTAGATCATTGTGTCAATCAAATTTAAATACCAAAATCAATCATTTCAACATAATTTCCTGTTTTACATTGTGACACATAATAAAATCAACAGAGTATTCTAGATAAGTCAATAACTTAGTGCATCATTAACTTCACCACAAACAATTCTACTTCAAAATGTTCAGTGAATTTATTGATTTAATACGTAGATAAAGGAAAGAAAATCTTTGTTGAACATTTTGTAGGGAAATTAAAATAAGACTTATGAAAACCTAATCAGATTTTTTAATCAGTTACGTCAAGATCTACTTTTATTTATTTTTATTGTAATTATTATATTGTTTAATGTGTAAATATCTCGATTTGTAGTGCACTTGAATAGAATTCTTCATTTAAATAAAATTGTGATTTGTTCTGTATATACACAGAAAAAATTATGACTAAATTTTTTTTGAATAATTCATTATTTGATTTTAAATTAAATTTTATAAAAAAAAATATTTGAATTTAAGATTTTGTTTTATTGGTTTTAAATTATTTTAAAACCAATATAAAAAAAAACATTTTTTGTTCTGATTTTGACAATTTCAATATAAAATTAAAAACAAAATTATAAACATTTTAAAACATATCGTGAAAGACTATATTTGAAGACTTCCTATGGTGAGTTGCCTCCATTTTCCTAAAGATTTTCCAAATATATTGATTGGTTTAATTGTTTCTTCTTCCAGATAAGATATGGAATATATAATGCCTGTATGTTAATCTGTAAACATCGCAAAAATATGTAAGTATTATTGTTTTATTATTCTCTTCATACCATCTTGTTAGTTAAGTTATAGTCGATATGTGCGAATATTTTTTTTTTTTTTTTGATGAACTTTTAATACCTTATTGGTATTTTCCAATATGCTTATAATTCAGCATAGGACTAAATAGAACAAGTAAGAACTTTATAGTTGGTCAAACATGACTAATTGATAGCAAACAAGCTTTAAAGAGATTTTCTGAGAATTTCTCATATTTGACCTACATTTGATAAAAACATACATATGTATATATGGTATTTTAATGTATTGATGTATTGATCTTTTCAATCGGCACAGAATTATTTCTGCAATGATTTAGTGATGTCCGACCGTCAGTCCGCCTGAACATATAATCAAACTATTAACAGGTTTCTTAAACTCTAAGCCTATTGAAATTGCTTTGATTGGTCCATTAATTCACTTAGCCCCCATACAAATGTCGTCCCAGAATATAAATATTTTAACGAAATTTGGTACAAATATTAGACACAAATCAATGTTATATAAATAGAAATCGCACTGCTAAATTTTATAAGCGTTAGCCCATGTAAGGCCCACATTCGGGAATCACCCTATTGTGCATTTGGTGACTAGAGGCCACTCCCCCACTATTTATGCACAATGGTGTAGGAGATGATTTTAGTTAAGAAAAGAAGTTCATTTAGCTAATTGTTTTAAGCTGGGACAATGTTTTAAAAGACTTTAATGAGAACTTTATGGAAAACAATAATTTTGCAAGCGTTTAAATGATTGGAGTATCAGAAGTATACTTTTTTGTCCCATAACATAAATGTATCTCTATACTTAATTTAATTTATTTATTCATTTTAAAAGGTAATCGCTGTATAGTTTTATTGGAACTAAAGAAACTAACAAAAGGATATGTGAAACATTTAAAACATCCTAGAACTGTAATCGGTAAGTAATATTACATAAAGGCACTTTCAATTTTTAATAACGATTGTGTTTTTTACTTAGGTTTGTTTGGTCATTGATGGAAAGATGAAGAAGTTACAAAAAGTTAAAATATTATTGATTATATGAGTGTATAAAAATTTTATTATTTATTATCATTAAAACACTTTATTTATTATAATCCACCACATTAAATGTTTCTTTAAATAATGCTAATTACTCTTAAACATTAAAATTCTATTACAATTATAACATTATTTCGCGAAATCTACATCTGTAAAAAATAATAAAAAAATAAAAAAAAAAAAAATAATAAATTTTGTATTTTTGCTTTTTAAAAATTCTTATTAAAATTTTTATTGATTTCAAAATAAATATTGTTTGAAAATTTATAAAAAACTAAATATTATTTTTATAGTTTTCATTAAAAAAAGTAATTGGAATTTATGAACATTTTCAAATATTCAAATTTATAAATAGTAAAAATATTTTAATAAGAAAAAAATATATTTTTTTTCAATAAAACTTTTACGAATTTGAATATTTGATTTTACAAATTCAGTGATAGGTCCGATTTCAGTAAAAAAAATAACTGAATTTATAAATTTAGTAATAGAATACGAAATTTAATTTTTTCTGTGTACAACATCATGAGTACAATAGTTTAAAAACTTGTTTTCTGTACTTCACATTTGAGGCATAAATTTCAAGTTGAACGCACTAACATAAAATAAAAATTGCAACTAAATTTCAGTGAACACAATTATTAAACTTGAATCAAACCAGTTACTATGAAAAATTATTTAAATAGAGAAAAATTATAAACTTATACACACTTACATACCGAAATACATAGAGTAGAACTGGAAATTATTAATATGATTTTTGTGCGTGTTTGTTTTTATTTTTATAAATAATCGTACAAACGGGAGATAAAAAATCCAGAATTATTTTCATTATTAAGAATTGAGTAGATTGATAAAGAAATAGAAAACGTTTAGCAAAAGATGTGTTGCATCAAGGTAGGATACAGTTTTCACTACACTTTTATTGATAGTAATTGTACGAAGTGCAATATTTTTGCATTTATTGGAATTTTTACAATTATTGTATGTGGGTCTGTTTCATTTTACATGTTATCGAAGATCCAAGAAAATAAAAGTCTTTATTGTCTTTTTAAATGAAAGTCGATGAGGAAAGCTATCGTAGTTTGGTGTCGTGAGTGGTTTAATTGATTTAAAAATGACGATTTAGGATTCATTCAAAAGCAAAAAAAAAAAAAAAATCGATTTGTTACTTGTAATGAAAAGTTGATTCATTATGATAATCCAAATCAGGGCCAACCAAGCAAATTGAAACAAAAGTTGTATAACATGGTGCCCATATAACGTTCTTTTTAGGTCAGAAGTATGCAATTACGAGAGACTTGATTCGAACATAATTGATTCGTGTAAAAAGAACATTGAATGGAAAAGGTCCATAATACGTAACCAGACACGATTCCATAACATTCCATCATGACAATGATGATGGCCTGATGTTGGTGACTACTTAAAATATATTATAAACAAAGTGATTTGGAAGTTTTACTTTATTACTTAAAAATTCTTAGCTTACGACTTAAAAAATATATGGATTCTACTATTCCCCTTCGACTTATCCGCACAATTCAAAATTTTATATGAAAATTATTTATAAAAAAATGTTTAAGACTTTCGGAAAATTACCCTTATGAAATGATATTGCTTTATATGGGAATACCATTCCCCTGGTGCTACACATGACATTTGTATGTTGACTTTTAGAAGTTATCTATAAAATTACTCTCACTAAATGGTTAAACATTTTTTGTAGTAGTTCCTAAGATATACGATATAATATCTTCGCTGTATTGGAGATACCATACCCCTGGTTCTATTCATCCAGTTTTGGTTCTAATTTTGATGGAGAGATATTTCTGTAAGGTTTAAGGAATTATTCTGTAACAGTATTTAAGTTAGTTGATAATTATTACACGAAAAAATATGGTGAATAGCAACCATAATCGAGAACTGTCATTTTATGCTTGTCTGTAAATTATATTATAGTTGGGTGTAGCACCATAATATGGTTAAATCACAATACAAATATTGTTGATTTGCAACCATCAACAGACTAAACTGAATAATAAAACAGCAGTATACTTATTGTCAAAATTATAAACACAATAATAAATTTAGGTATTGACAATAATTTCTTTGCACATAGAATTTGATCAACAATAATGTAGTTCTAATTTAAACATATTGCTTAAATGTGGTGCAAACAATATTGTGAATTGAGAACAAAATTATAATTGCTACAAAAAATTTGTTTTTAATATAAAATATATTCAATAATAACGATGTTTGCGATGACAATATATCATAGCAATGAAAATAATACTGTTGGGGCAACCATATTGCGAAATGTTTTTTGCTCTGAATGTATTTTCTTTGTATGAGGGCTATTACTTCCTCTCAACCTATCAGCCCAATTTTCATATCCATATGTAAATTGATTATAAAATTATTTAGAGAAAATTTTAGGACTTTAGCTGTAATAATTCTGAAGTTATTTGATGATTAATATTTACTTTGTATGAGGGCTAATATTCCCCCTGCTCCTAGCGAAAAACAAAACAGACTATGTTACTTTCGGGTATTATTATAGGAATCAATGTTCTAAAAAGCGAACTTAATATGATATTCACATTTGCTCACATTTCTAACATCTACCATCTATTAAACAAGATATTAAAATCTTCCCATAGATGTTCCTATCTCATTTTGTTCTACCTAACATCTATCGTTTATTTTAGTTTTATCACTAGAAAAATAACACTAGAAAAATAACATGAACAAAATCAAGAAAATGAAATTTAAGTAAAAAATTTATTTTCAAATGATAATCTTTAGAAGAAACCATATTCTACGAATTTTGCAAATCGGTTCAGATATATTGAAATGCGATCGTCCTATTTTGCTTTCAGTATAGATAATTTTATTAAAATCAGACCATTCATTTATGAACTGCAGATTTGTTTCCATTTAATTTTCAAAATCTTCCATTGTACGTTAATGTTTCTACTTATGTAACGAGAGGACATCGATAATGTGCCAAGATTCCAACTTGACACATTTGCAGATTTAACTCATTTCTAAGGAGCGGGAATTGTAAAAAGGTAAGAAAATAAATGCGTAATGCAGATTTTATATAAATTGCACATGGTTTCTTTCTATTACATTAATTGGTTTAGTTGGCTTTAATATATGGAACAAAATTTTTGCCAACATTTTTTAAAATATTTTTTTTACAATTGCCAAAAAATTACAATTGGTTATCAAAAAATTTTATTAAAATTTAATTAAAATTAAATTTTTTGATACTCACTTCAAGACAAAACTCAATACTATTTTTTAGACCAAATTTTCTAGACCCATGACTTTCAATCGCTGTACAGTGGTTCCAAAACCCTTTTTTTAAATAATTAAGTAACTATTGAACCGTTAGAGGTCTCTCAACAAATGTATAAAAAATGGCTTAATTTGGCTAGAGAAGGCCAAGTTTATATTAAGTTTTAAGCAAAAGTATAATCTTTTTATACAAATATTTGGTATCTAATAAAAATAAAATAAAATTTCTTGGATGACTTAAAATTTAGTATTTTCGGAGTTTTTTTTTAAAACATAAAATTAATATTTAAACTTTAATAAAATTTTAAACGAATAGTGATATTTTCTTGAAATTTTAGTATAATATGTATAAACTTGTCCTAAAATAAGAAAATTAAAAAAATTCTCACTTTTTTACATGGAAAAACCGAAAATCCCAATCCGTATAAAACGTGTTAAAAAATTTTCCTTTTTTTATTGAAATGGTCACCCTGTGGTTATAAGGAGCCTCCGTCAGAAAATACTTTTTAAGTGTATACCTTACATATAAAACTAAAAAATTTAAATAATTTTAATTTGTGAAATTTTATTGAGATACTTCTAACGGTTCAATAATTACTGAATTATTAAAAAAAAAAAAAAAAAAAAACAAAAAAATAAAAAATGTTTTGGAACCACTGTGCGCTGGTATTTATATTTTTACAAATTTTATATTTGCCCCTTTAAGCATATCTTACCTAAACTTTTAAACTGATACAAAGATGTATTTTAATATTTCCGTAACACAGTATTATAACAAAATCCTTACATAAGATCAAACAAATTAATAAACACACTACACCGCTCCTTTCTCAGTAGTACACTCAGAATACTCCAAATTTAAAAATAAATAAACTAGAAATGCGTATGTTATTATGTAAGTCATATGATATTTTCGAAGACAAAAATCCAAACGTAACTGTTATTTACTGTCATCTTAAAGATGTGCAAATATGACATGCATTTTGTGCGTGCAGACAAAGACCACTGCAACTAACTTCTTCAAACCACTATTCCCAATCCATATAAAAGAACATCAGCAGCTTTAAAAAGTGTCAGTTTCCATTGAACTTTTGAAACGTTGTCGTGTGTTGTATCCTAAGAAATGAAATACATTTGTTGCATTTGGTTGTGCTTTGTGTGGCTTGTATGTAATGTGCAATATGGAGTTTATGGTTTACATGTTCAGCAGGCTCCGGAGATTATTCAAAGAATAACAAGACAAGCTACACGATACGGAAGCGGTGGTAGTGTTAGTGGACCAAATTACCGCCCTGTTCCTGGGCCAAGTTCAAATTTTAATGTACGAAATATTGCTTCAGATCTTACGACAAGTTTAACCTCCTCTCAACAAAATTCTGTATCCGGTAACTCAGGTCAAAGACCAACTGGTGTGGGAGCATATACCTTTGGTGGTATGGCTAGTGGCCGTCCAACGAATGGTAATAGTTTTGCGGTCAGCAATTCTGTGAAAAATTCTGGTTTACGCAGTTCACAAACCAGTCCAAGTCAAACAATTGTCGGTAGTGGAAGTGTTAATGGTGGCAGTGCTGGTAGACCACAACAATTGCAACATGCTTTAATGCAAGCAGCTCAATATCAATTGCAACAACATCAACAACTACGTAGACAAATGCCTCAACAGCAGTTGTATCGTCATCGTCCTACCAACAACTATCAGCAGTATAATTAATATTGTGTTTTATTAAAAAAAAAAAATTTTTATGTATTTAAATAAAATATTAAGTGCTATTTAAATAAAGTTACAATAATCATAAAAACATTTTGTTTTGAAAACTTCCATATAATTTTATTTAATAAATAGGGAAATTTAAGAATGGTTCATCACAAGTATATTGCTTCAATTAAAATACTTTTTTCCTTCTTAAACAAATTTTTCAAAAGGAACAAAGTTTGCCAAAGTTTGACTTTTTTGAAGGGTATTCGTATGACGTAGACACGTAGTGTAAAATGAAAACGATGTTTAATACGAAGTGCTGGTCTTCTGGTATTTTTATAAGATTTTATTGAAGGGCTCTTTACAACTTTATTCACGCAAGTTGCATTCATATCATAAATTGTTAAAATTTACAAAATTTGTTCGCATTAATTATTTTACAAATGAGCACAAAACTTATGGAAGTGTAAAGTCGAAAATAAAAAAATCAAATCTCTTTTAGTTGAAAAGATATTTGGTTTGTTCAAGCCTAGTCTATTTTCAATTTCTGATAATTTCAACATATAATTTTTTGTTTTCAAAAAACCTTTATTTTACCTTATTTTTTATATTTACCTAGACTTTTAACTATATTTCTAAAACCAGTCAAAAATTCTATTTACATGGGATTATAGTGTAAGTTATCTTGATTTGTTTCATATATAATTTAGCTCCAAGAAAGTACAAGACTGGAAGTAGAAATGATTTTAATAAGAATTAAAAAATCATGTTCTTTTATACTTTATATAACAAAATAATAGCTTTACTATTGAAGGAAAAAAAAAAAACTTATTTACATACTATAAAAAATAAATAAAATAAAAAAATAACCAAATCTGTGTGCACTTAAATTGAGGCTACTGTGAATATTCTGATGAAAACCCTCATTTAGACATAAATGATAGAGAGAAGTTTCATTGAAATAAAATATTTCTTTATTTTCAATAAAAGTGTAAAAGTTGTAGGAAGATCTTATATTTACCAGAGCATTTTTGCTAGTAATTTGGGAAATAATTATGAAAATACTATAAACATTTATGGGCGTATGGAGAACGCAATAGTGGACAATACTTACATGGTTTTTATGTTATTTAATAACCATTTTGTGTTTTGTGTACGTCCGGACGTCCGTCTGCAAATTAGGTCTTTGACTTCCGTAAGCGTTCCATTGGAATTATTAGAGTAAAACTAGTAAAACTTGTTTCAATAATTGACTTTTTTCATTAAAATGGTCACCCTGACTTTGTAAAAGGCAAGAGGTAATTTCGCAGTCCGTAACAAAACAAAAAAAAAAAATATTTTAGATGTAAAAGAAAACAAGAAGAAAAAAAAAATAACCACTTTTTTGGAAAATTACCCAAAAAAATTTATTTTTTAAAAGTTTCAAATTCAGACTAATATAACTTTTTATTGGATAGATATATTGCTATGATTCATGCAGTAATATTATTAAGAATTTTGTAAAAAATCTAATAATTATTTTTTAAAAATTTTAGGCTCCAAATTAACGCATATAAGTTTAAAAACCTTTAAAAAAACGAGGCCAAAAATTAAAATAAAATTAGCTTCGACCCAAATATCTCTTAAACTAAAACCGATAACTTATACATGTAAGCATATTTTTTGTGGAGATTTACAACGACTACCATCATGTAAATTTTTTACATTCAAGTCATAAATGAGTTTTTGTCGAATTTTTAAAAAATTACATATCCAAGGTGACCTACTTTGGTCTACCCCCGTGATCTGTTAGGAGCCTGTACTCTTCCGAATCGTATCAACTCTGACCGTATGATTCACAACGGTTCACAAGTTACAGAATTATTTCCAACAAAAATCGATTTGTGACCACTGTGTGTCGTTAAATGAGACTTCCGTCAGAAAACTAATGTTCGGGTGTTTACTAAGGTAAATATGGAGATATATAACTAAAATAATTTTAAGTCGATCCCAGCCCAGCCCCAAGCTCTTCCGGATTTACTTTAAACACATTTGAATTAAGATTTCTTTTGGAAACATTAAAGAAATATAAAGTCCTGAACAAAATTGAATAATGCCAAGTTTTTCAAAAACCCAAAAAATTTTAAATTTTTTAAACTTCCAAATTTAGATTAATTAATTTTTTAATGAATTCATATACTTATATGATTCTTGTAGAATATTCTAGAAAATTTTAAGGCAATATTAAGCCCACCAGGTTAAAAAAACAAGGCTAAGGAATTTACAAGGAAACTCTTTTTTTTTTGCCATATTATAAATGAATTTTTGGCGATTTTCAATAAAATTACATTTCGGAGAAGGCCAACTTTGGAGGGCCACTCACATGCCCATGAAGCAAGAAATATGGATTGTGGAAACTTTCGCGAACGTTTCACAAGAAAAACATCTAGAGAGGACTCCAATACAGATTTGCTACATATACTATTAATATCATCAGATCCATTAATTTGCAGCTTACGAAAACCACCAAAAACTAAAAGATCGAATGTAACACCTGAAGTTGTGTTAATGTTAAAAAGCCAGAATATATCTTTTGATGATGCCGATGAATAATTTTTATTAATACATACATACATACATACATAGACACATACACCCACACTTATACACACACACACACACATTAATAAAATTTTATTGAATTATATGAAAAGTAGGCGTGGCAGTTGTCCGATCACGCCTATTTTTCACGAAATCAGCTTACTGTTACGAAAATAGTTTGTGCCAAATTTCATCAATATAGCTTTCTTAATTACATCTTTTTGATGGTGGGTATAAAAATATAGATTTTTGATCACTCAGAATGCGAAAATCTCACACTGTGCAACGGTTCAAAAGTTACATAGGTATTTCCGCGTATTGCAACCACTGTGTGCCGTGTGCATTTTTTATATCTTAAGCTCAAATTACATTAACGCATAGTCAGTAACAGATTCAGCAAAATGATAAGGTGTTCACTGTTAGAATAACATGTTGATGTATTTATAATTACATTTAAGAGTAGACAGCGACAATTTACAAGCACCATCTTGCTTTATTCTACTTGTATATATGAGTCCCCCATTTCTTTGCTCGCTCTATTTGTCTCGCTCTCAATGAGAAAACAGCGCAGTGAATTTAAAAAACAGGGCTAAATAAAATAGCACTGCAAACTGCTGCTGATCAAATGTAATCAACTCCATAACAAACAATGCACTCTAAAATATCTACTGATTGTGTCAGCACACACTGCTTTTGTCTACGCGCTAATGTAATTTGAGTTTTATAGTTTAAGAAATATCTGGCTTCAAAGATTAAAGTGTTTACTTTTATGTATACCTCGGTTGAGATTTTCTTTATGGCTGGTCCAACTTTCACCCGATTATTTATTTAAAATTTTTATATTGATAAAAGCAAATAGTGTAAAGAGAGAAAAGCAGTTTTAATGTTTTTACAAATTTCCAATTTAGAATTAGAAATGTTTGCTCCCCGATATTGGTTGGGATGATATAGCAAAAAAGTAAAAAAACATTCTTCTAACAAGTGAATAACACTAGAAACTAAGCATCATCAAATAGTAACTTGTTAAACATCTCACCACAAATTCCATATTTAAAAAGCTGAAAAACAGCAGCAGAAAAGTACAAAGTATGCTGTCTTGGAAGCAATTGATTGTAATTTTTATAACCACCATCAAAAAGATGGGGGGTATATTGATTTTGTCATTCCGTGTGTAATATGTCGAAGGAATCATTTAAGACCCCACAAAGTGTATATTTTCTGGGTCCTGGTTAGATTCTGAGTCGATCTAGCTATGTCTGTCCGTCTGTTGAAAGCAGGATAGGGCTCGAACAGGACAACGTAGGGGGACGAAATTTGGCACAAATATTAATAAACAAAAAAGTTATGAGCTAAAAACTAGAAACACAGGGTGTCTGTTTCATACTTTTCTGTTGATATCTCTTAAACAAAAGCATGTATGACAACGAAATTTTGTAAGTATAGTTCGGGATGCGATATAAAGTCGGAAACAAAAAATGGGCTTGGTCCGCTTACTTTACTGCCCACCTCCCATATAAGATGAAATTGTGTTCAAATAGTTCAAGGACCAATGTAAATTCGGAAACAAAAAATAGGCGTAGTCCGTCAACTTTACCGCCTACCTCCCATATAACATAAATTTTGAAAAAGTTGATGGTGGGTATATAGATTCGGCCGAGCCGAATATTACATTCGCGCTTGTTTTTTTTTTTTTTTTGCTGAATATGAACTGCATAAGTCTTGTCTCTCGAGTAGTTAATGGCTTGAATCTAAAAGATTCAATAAATCAAAAGTTATAATCCAGTTCCTATATTTTAGTAGTAGTTTCTAGCGATATTTAATAAAAAAAATATTTTATTTTTAATTTTTATTCATAATAAATAATTAAATAATTGCTTAGCCTACACTATATATGATAAATAAATAGTTCTTAAATAGTTAATAATTCTCTTGAGTTCAAAAGAAATTATTCTTCCTTCGATTCTTCTAATGAACGTTGATTTCTTACAAACTCTGGGAAAATGCCACCAGGAGCAACAAAACCATTATGTATACCATTTTGAGCTGGAGGTCCAAAAGGAATCATTCCTAATAAAGGATTTAATATTGATGGTTGTGGCATTTGTGGTAGTTGAGATAGCTGACCTGCACTTGATGCATCACCTGGTAATGCACCTATACCCATGAAATTGTTACCATTTACTGGTGGCATACCCGCTAATCCTCCTTGTGGCCCAAACATATTAGCACCGAAATTATTTTGTAAACCAGGTTGACCAAGCTGGAAAGGACCATAGCCCATTAAATTATTACCATATGCTGGTGGAAATGGTAATTGTCCAGGTTGAGTAAGACCTGGTTGTCCAGATCCATAGCCCATAAAATTTGGAGCATAGTTATTGGGAAATGATTGTTGGCCATTAGCAAAGTCTGGCATTGGTTGTTGACTAATTAAATTATTATTAGTCTGATCCAAAGGATTTCCATATAAATACCCTTGATTGCCCATAGGTGGCAGAGACTGTGGCGGATAGCCTTGATATGGATAATTAAAAGCATAGTTATTCATACCAGCGGCATTAAAAGGATTGCTCATTTGTCTCATTTGCAAGGGAATGTTTTGTAATACATTACTTTGTATTGTTGCCAAACCATTAGGCGTATTGACAGTATATGTTGGTGAACGTGTTAATTGAGACCTGGTTACCGCTTCGGAATCATCTTGCTCTTGCTCTTGCTGTTGTTGTTTTTGTTTTTTAACACTTTCACTTGTACTTTCTGTTTTCTTACTATATCTACGCCAACGAAGTTTAATTCCATCTTCATCATTATCAACTTCTGCAGGTTTTGTTTCACTAGCGCGGACAAAACATATCATTACAACTATAAAAATAGCAATATAAAGTTTTCGAATGTTCCTCATCTTAATACTTTCAACTCGAGACTAAATTAAAATTTTAATTTAACATCGAATTTTATTTAAAATTTGGGTGAAATTATATACATAATCCTCAATATCATATCCACTTTCTTTTTGACCACTAACTATGTACATAAAGATAATTTCGTAATATATTTTATTATATTTTTCTTTTCATTTAAAACCGAAAAATGACTAAACCGAAAATATCAACATTTGAACGTATTTAAAAGCAATTCACACCTTTAGTCTAATACTGAAAATAAATAAAGAATCTATTGTATTGAAATTTAACTCGGCTTTTTTATGATTATTACCATCAATCTATAGTTGGTCGTGTAGTTTTTTACTCTTAATTCGGTTAATTAGAAATAATGAAGATGCATAACTTTTTCCCCAATTAAGTCAAATGTGATATCCAAAAAAATCTTATATTTAAAATAAAAGAAAACATTTTAAAAGGGCACACTGATTAAGCGCGACATGATTACAAACTAAACAGAACATTTTAATTATATGTATTTCTAATATTTTTCTTTAGATTTTTTTTTTTTTAATAAAACAAAACAGGTCGACTTTCTGTCACAGCATGATGTTTCTTAATTAAATTTACAACTTTTCCGTATTTCCATTTTACATATTTAATAAAATTTAAATAATTTTCTCACTAAGTGTTCGTTTCATTAGTCTTTTAATGCTACACGGTATTCTAAGGTTTGTTTCTAGAGTCTTTTGTTTTGATGGGTTTTCACACTATTTTTTAATGCTTGTGAATGGCACTCTCTTGTTTGTTGTTTAGGTTTTTTGTTTTGATTTTGTGGACACTAATTGTGGTACATAAAAAACTTATAACTTAGTTTTGCATACTTTTAAGATTTAAAATATAACAGCCTCAAAGTATGCTTTCCCTTTTAAAAAATTATATTGTTGAACAATAGCAAAATATTTTCATTTGTAAAAAAATGAACAAATAATATGACCAATTCGTATAAAATAAACTCCAAATGAAATAAAACTTTAACGAGATATTCTACTGTTTAAACCAGGAGTTCTCACAAGATCATGCTTCGCGACCAGTGTTGCCAGTTTAGCCTTTTTAAGGCTAAATCTAGCCTTTTTATTTTGCTTTTAGCCTCAAAATTTTCGTTTTAGCTTCTAGCTTTTTTGTTAGCCTTTTTTATTCTTAGCATTGCCTTAAAAAAGCTAAAAAATTACTCATTTTATTTTTACAGAATCATCAATTTAAGCATTTTTGTGTATTAATTCGCACAAAAAAATCAAAAGTATTTATATTTGATGAAAATTTTCGCCTGCGGCGCTTCATTCTATAAAAATATTATAATTATTTTTTAACAAGCTTTATTACCCATAGAAACTTTTTATGTTATAGTTACAAATTCACTAAAATATCTTTAAAAAATACCAAAATCTTATGAGGACCTAAAAATAAATGCGTTTTTAAATAAAACAATATATTAACTTTTTTCTGGCTTTATTTTTTGGGGCATTTAGCCTTTTTTGACCTTTTTTAAAGTCTAATTTAGCTTCTTTTTTTCTCAAGTCCTGGCAACACTGTTCGCGACCCCTTTTTGACATTGTTATGGAAGCGCGACTTACTACAATTTTAAAAATGAGATAAAATGTTATGAAAAGATAAAATAATTTAAAAACATTTGGGGTATTCACACGGTGTGCTATCAAGTCTTATTGTCATAAAATACTAAAGTTTTATGATAGTTTTAAAAAATTGTTGTTGTGCTTCAAAGAAAAAAGTCCCAAAATAATAAGACCTTTTATGATGTGTTTATTGTTTTGTCATAAATAAACGGTGTAAATCTAAGTCGAAAGGGAAAAACTCTTCGTCGAGCCGGTGGTAATATTTAGAAGTTACCGCCATTGAATATTCGCAATATATACGTAAACATGCTATAAATTTGTGCATAGTTCTATAACTTCAAGATTAATTACATTTTATTAATTTATTTATAAAAGTTATTAACTTTTATAAATTTAAATAAAAAACAAAATTGAGACATTTAAAAAATAAAAGGAAGAAAATTTTGTTTGTATACTTTAGCTGACTAACAGCCACCGAACGTATTTAAAATAACCGCCGTCAGAAAATATTGCCGGCTGAGTCATCGACAACAGCTGTTTATGTATATGTTTTTAAACAATTTCTTTTGTGCCAAAAAATATTTTATAATTTTTATAAAAATGGATTTTTTAGAAGATTTAGGTAATTTTAATTTCATCTTATTTACTTGAATCAGCCATAACAATATCTAATATGTATTTTTCTCACAAACCGGTTATTATTTCAGATTTTTGACTTGTTTTTGGCATTTTCATTAAAAATATTTGTAATTTTTTATAATTGTATTTTTCATTTATCAGCTGACTCAAATTTGAAATAGCATACTAACTTATGAGGGTTACTCACAGCAGTCATATTCTTTCGTGTTATTATTTTATGATATATGACTTTATGACGACCGTGTGAATACCCCAATTATTAAAAATTGAGATTTAAATGAAGGTTTAATATGGTACATCGTCATAATGGTTTGGAAAACAAAATGATTCTTTTAGTTTTTTTTTTTAATGAGAAACATTTTCGGATAATGCAATCTATCAAAACAAGATCAATTCTTTGTTTTGATGAAAAAAAGAGCGAAAAAAATAGTTCCAAATAAAAATGTATGTTGATGAAAATTGTTCTAATAGTTTAAGGGCTTCGGAATCAACAAGCGGACAAACTTTGTTATATTTTAATTAAAACACTTTTAAATCTGTTGATTCGAAATTTATTTTATATTATTTTTAAATTATTCTATCATTAAAATCGACTTTATAAAAAAAACTTCTTGGCAAAATATTTTTATTCGAAACAAAGGTTCCTTCATTTGTCAGGAGACTAATAACTAGTGTTTATAAACCGGTTAACCGAAAAACCGTTTTTTTCTTCAAATTTCGGTTATTTGCGAACCGGTTAATTTGAAATATTCAATTTCGGTTAACCGGTTTACCCGTTTTTTTTGTGTCGGTTAACCATTTTCAAAAATTTTGCTAAAAATATCACTAAATTTCGTATGGCTTAAGAAAAACAAAAAAAAAATAAGATTTTATATGGGATAATAGGAATAAAGACTTCAAAAATAGAACTAAATAAGTGCTGAAAATTTACTTTAAAATTATTAATAATCTTCTAGAAATAAAAACAAATCTCTTTTTAGCAGAAAAAATTTTATTTATTTTTCCAATTTTATGCAGATATTTTTATTAAATTTGTTTATAAAAATTATATAAACTTTTTCTTGAGAGAAAAACTTTAAAAGCGGTGAATATAAATCATAATATAAAGTACATTAACCTGTATCTAAAGCTTCCTTTTTGTAAAATTTCGATAATTAAATTTTTTTTTTAATCTAGAAAAATGAAAAATAAACAAAAAAACTGAAAAATTACTTTCTAGAATAAGTTTAGATTCTAAAAGAAGTTGTTTTTATAAATTATATTAAAACTATTCTATAGACTGAAAAAATTATTATAAATTTTCGATGTAAATTAATCGCAATTTATAAAGAACACTGTGTACTTTTTATTATTTGGTGCAGGGTTAAACCAATAAGTTGAAAAACACTTTTTTTAACAAAAAATATTTTTATTAAGCTTCAAATTAGAGCATTTATTAAAATAACGGTTAACCGGTGTAACCGGTTTTTTAGTAGACGTTTAACCGAAAACCGGTTTTTCAATTTTACCCAATTTTCGGTTAACCGTCAAACCGGTTTTTCCAAAAGTCGGTTTTTTATAAACACTACTAATAACATACGGTTCAAATTACTTCTCTCTAACTTTAGGCATTCGGGCTGTGGGATGATGAATTATTCAGAACGTTACTCGTTTATATATGGATATTTTAATATACACAAATACTCTTATAAGATCTCCAAAATACACTAAAAGAAATTCTTAATTATGTGATGTTGTTCTAAAATGATTTTAAATTTGATAATTATCATCATAGGTCACTAAAGTTTGTGATTTATTTGAATAAATTAATAACCACTTATATTTTAACGTTTCTAAATTTTCTTCAATCAGTTCAAAACTTGGCATGTCTTAGTTTTTCGACTATATGAATATTTCCAGGGAGTGAAAATAACAACCTGGACACTTTTTTAAATGAGAGCCATCATAATATTCATATAACAAAAACAAAATCTACATAAAAACTAACAGTACATTTACTCGACTCATTTTACTCAACTTTTTTTATTATTCAAATAATCAAATAACTCGAGAATGCAGTTTTTAAATAACTCACATCATCGAGTAAATCTTTTAAATTTATTCGTAGAACCAACAATACGTTTTTCCAAATCAAGTTAAAAATCCTCCTATTTGTTTTCTATGAAAAATTTTATATAAAACTTGAATTTTTTTTCTTTATCGGCTCCAAACCCGAATAATAAAAAGTAAATTATTTAAATTTTTCATTAACATTTTGTAAAGTAACGTTTATATATATATTTGTTTGATTTTTGCGATTGAAAAACGAAACTTAACTACGGTTGTAATTGATTAAAATTATTATAACTTTAGAATTATTTGTTTTAAAATTTGATGGATATTTAAGGTCAAAGTACTTCAAGGACATTTTTGGCATTATCAGGTCCTAAACAGTTTAAATAAATAATAAATAAATTTTAAAATAATTTATAAACAAATTGTTATTCTTGAAATTTCAAAGTCCTTTTAAAAGGATTTTCGAACACAAAATAAGAAACTGAGTACGCAAATTCGTTCATAGAATTTTCAATAATAATATTTGTATTTTTACCATCTGTCACGACAAATATGGAAATAAATTTCTTTATGCAATTGGCGTATAAACAGGAAGATATTTATTCGCAAGTAATTTTTATTTGCAATAATCGTGTATAAACGTAATACCAGTTGCTAAAAAAACATTTTCTTTTTACACTTATAAACAATTAAAACTAATGTATTGTAACAGAGAGTAATAATTAGGGTATCCAATTATTCGGGTTTTCATTTTATTCGGTTTATTCGACAAATAATTATTCGAGGTTAAAAGCTGATCGGTTAATAACCGATTATTGGTAAATTATTCGATTAACCGAATAACCTTTGTTATACATATAAAACATATAAACTACACTAATTAAAGCATTGAGTCTATTGAAATAGTAACTTAGAAATATAATATAGATCAAATTCTTTCACATTTTATCACATTTGATAAACTTTTCAACCTATTTGTATGAAAAAATTGAATTTTTAGCTAATACTAATTTCGCTTTGTTTAATGAATTTTTCATGTAAGTCTATTTTCTGTGTAAGAACGTTTTTTTTTTGTTAAAAGATTCAAAATAATATTGATATTTTTTGCGCACTTTTTGGAGTCGGAAATTTAATTTGTTTTGACATCTGTAACTTTGAATTTACTCAAATCAATGTTTTAAAAATGTCTATTATCACAAGTTTAAATATTTATGAAGATATAATATTATTGCCTTTTCATGTCGCTTTTTATAAAACATTCTACCTCAACAAAAAATAGTATCCAAAGAAGTCAGTAAGATGAACTTGTGATTCAGAAGTAGTACAAATTCGTATCATTTACAATGAATTGAATTTTTTAATACCTGTGTTATGTCATGTCATGTTCTCGATTTTATCCAAAATTGCATTGAACATCAAAATTTGTTTTAACGGCACAAGAAAATTAGTTTTAATTTTTATTAAACCAACACATTTTTCAATAAAAAAAATATGCATAACATTATTTTTAATTTTTTTTCACACAGTATTTAATATCAATGTTCTATAACAGAAAAATTTATTTAAATAATTTTTTTATATTGGATACTGTTTGTATTACTTCTTAAGCACAAGAAAAAGTACCTCACTAAAAATAATTTTTATTTATTTTTACTGGGATGTTACAGACTTCATAAAAAGGATGAAGTTGACATAAATTTATCATAAAAATAAAAAAAAAATATATATAATTTATAACTCTAGAAAACTACATTTTGATTAACCGGTTATTCGACACAAATTATTCGGTTTATTCGCTATTCGAAAATATACAGTTTTAAATTATTCGGACAGTTAATCGACCAAAATTAACCGAATAACCGAGTGACGGTTAATCGATTGGATACCCTAGTAATAATATATTAGTAAAAAAATAATTTCACTAATAGCAAAATATGTAAATTTTTCTATATGGTGCTTAATATGCAACGTGTAAAATATTCAAAAACCTGCCTATTTTTCTATGATTTTCTATGAAAATATGACAAAACATGAGGTTAAGTCAAAAATATGAAAAATATATACAATATCAAATGTATAAACAAATTCTTAAAATTGTCTGCCCTGCTCATTGGTTTAAGTGAATAAAACCGTTTATTCGAGTATATTTAACTACATTTCGAGAACGGTGTGGACGTTTTATATAAATGATACACTTAAATATGCGGAATAAAATTGGCTTTAAGACGTTTTGATATAAAATTTTTATCCGCTCAATAGTTTTGGAGTTTTCGAAATAAGAGCCCGAAAAAAATTTTCCATGCAAAAATTACAATTTTTTTTACCAAAATTTCTTTTAAAAAGTGAAAATATCAAAAATGTTTCAGTTTGTTAAATGCTGGTAAGACTACGAGTATAAGACACGAATTTTTAAAATTGATGCACAAACTTGATCTCATTCTCAGTTAAGGTAAAATACCAATGAATATCTATATACAATTAAGTTAGGTTACACTGGTGGGCAAAAAAAATAATGTTTTCTTTTTTCGTCTTAAATAAAAAGCGGTTGATCTGCTTTCACTTTTTTTCTATCTCGTATGACTCTGCGTTTAGAAAGTCACATTTGTATAACTCGAGAACGGTTTGTCCAATTTAGATAAATTAAACTCCAATAGATAGCGATTGAAATTATCTTTGAGCTGTATTTAAATAATTTTTTGTTGACTTAATAATAACGTAGTTATTCAAAAATTTGCAGCGAAAAAATTAAAAAAAAGAAAAAAAAATAGTAATAAAAAATTTTTTCGAAATAACTCCGAAACTATGGACCATTTAAAAACATGAAGTGTGGGTGGCTTCAAGATATTTTTAGTCCACATCTTTTGGTCATCACTTATTTCAATCGTACACACCATTCTTGAGTTATGGTGAAATATATTAGAGTAATGGCCTTACAATGGGCGAAATATTAGACACTCCCATAAAAAAAATTGTGTTTAGCACATCAAAATACATCAGGTCCAACTATTCGTCTATGGTGGAGGACTTTTTTTGTCGACCTGTATAATAAATATAAAAAAATTTAAAAAGAAAAAATAAAAAAAAAAAATAGAATTTAAGATACTTTTATACTGAAACCTAAACAAAAATAGTTTTTTGAGGCATGTTTAAAATTTTTTTGGTGTACTGGAAATTTTTAAAACTGATTTATTATGTACAACTATTTTCCTTTTTGTGAAGCAGGAAAATCGGGCTTCTTCCGTATAGTCTAGACATCTGCATCAATTCATTTGTAACTCATTTCAAATCATTCTCTTTCTTTTCAGTTGCTGACTGCTATTATTTTTTTAGTTCACAAATTAGTTCAGTACATTTGCGTATGTGTAGAAAAGGCTAGAGAAACAAAACAAAAAGAAACAAATTCAATTGTGCCGAGAATCTGAGAATTGATTTGAATTAAATTGTATGAAGAAAGGCAACACATGCAATATTGTCATTTGTGTGTACTTATGTTGTTTGTAAAATTCAAAAATTACACCGTGTTATTGAGATTTTAAAATAATACTTTCAACTTTTTCATTTTTGTTTTCGAGTTTACATTGGCCCTTGAACTATTTGTACAAAATTTCGTTGACGTTCCACCTTATATGGGAGGTAGGCAGACCACGCCAATTTTTGGTTTCCATGTTTATATTCACCCTCGAACTATCTGTACAAAATTTCGTTATCGTACATGCTTTTGCTTAAGAGATATCACCAGAAAAGTATGAAATGAATCTACAACGGACACCCTGTATTTCTAGTATTTTGCCCACAACTTTTTTGTTTATTAACCGATTTTGCTCATTTTCAATACCAAACAAACCTTATATAAGATAAATATTGGAACCATATTTCGTCTTCCTAGGTTGTCCCGTTTGAGCCCTATCCTGCTTTCAACAGACGGACAGACATAGCTAGAACTTTTTGATGGTGGGTATAATAAACTTGGGTATAATAATGGGTATAATAAACTTCATTTATTTTATTTTAATGCATTTTTTATTAGATTTACTTTTTATTTTTATTTTATAACTAGCTGTTTGTACCCGTCGTTGCCCGGGTTTTCCGATATATTAAAAAAATTACTTTAAATCGTAAATTTAGAAAGCCTTACATTAAAAACACTTACGGTTTTCAGAAATTACTCTATTTAATTGCGTAGTTGGATTTCATATTTCGAGTTGAAAATAGAGTTTAAATCACTTAATAAATATTCCTAAATATATAAAATTATTACTTTGAACCGCATAGCCTTATGTTCCTGTGAATGATATAATTACCTATGAAGTTTTATAGTTGAGATGGTAAAAATGGTCAAATATGTGAGGAGGTATTAGTATCTGCAGAATTATTATATTGAAAGTGTCAAATCTTCGTGGAAAATTTTTTCAATGATAGTCTTCTTCTTAAAAATTCTTATTACTTTAATTAAAACTTAAGCAAATAATATCGTGTTTAAGAATTATATCACAATAGCGAATAAATTGTTCTCTTAATCATTTTCTATAAGCATGAATAACGTGATTGATATTTGTTTTCTGAATGTTGTAATTTCCATCATACTCTTGGCATAGTACTTCAAATAGAGAAGCAAAAGGATGTCTCACTAACGACAATTTTATGCGTTCACAATGGAATTTTCATAAAAATTTGGAGGTAAAAATATTCTATACAGAAAAACGCTTTTAAAGCAAATAGCATCTCTAAGTATCAAACTACTGTTGATATATTCTCTGCTAGTTTAGATATCCAATATTCTCTGTAAGTTGAGATATCCTTTCCTTATTATTTATTATTTGGAATAATAAAGTGCAAACAAATTTTAGATTTTTATAAAAGCAGATCTCATAATTCCAAAAAATATCTAAAATAAAATTTATTTTTAATTTTGCCATAGAGCTTGCCTGGGAAATGCATTTTGGAAAACTCATAATTTTTATATTGAATAGTTAAAATTTATAATCTAAATTGGCTCATATTAAGAAATTACATTTAATTTCTCCTTAGGAGTAGTCTCCTATTATATAGCTTTCAGAAAAATGAAAAACTACATTTATTTACGAGGTTAAAAAATATTAATGCCGTGTGAGAACAGAAAATTAGCAACGATTAAAACTTTCATGCAGCGTTTGAAAATCTCCAACTGCTATTAAGTTTTCTGAATTGCTAAAACTACAGCTACTGAAAATTGTCAGTAGCTGTAGCCAAAGCAATTATAATTTTTTGTAGTCTAACACTTTCTTTAACTACTGCTACTTGCAAAAAAAATTAAATTTTAAAAACAAGTAGTTAAAATGAAGCAGTCGTTTTAAAAACAAAATAATTGACTACCAATTTGTAGTCTAATTTTTATTACTACTTGCCTTACAATATTTTTTTATTTTTACTGCTCCTTCAATGTGTAGTTAATACTTAAAGAAGAGGTAGCAGTAAACTACCAAAGAAGGTAGCCAATAGGTAGCAGAAAAAGTAGTTTTTGGAGCAGCAATAAACAAAGAACAACAAGAAAACATAAGTTTTCACACAATGCGTTGTTCTTGTAATAAGATTAAAACATAAGCTTTTATTTGTGTTTTTATTTTACAAGGTTGCCATTTTTTAAAAATGTGTGTGTATTATTTATTACTTTGTATTGCATTTAAATGCGTTTTTGTTTTCTTTATATATTAATAAAATTTGAGCTTTGGATTATATGCCTTACGTGGGTGATTGGCACATTATGTGCATAAGAAAAAGAATACCAATCGACTCAGGATCATTTTCTGAGTAGATTTATCGTCCGTCTGGTCGGCTGTCCATGTAAAGTTCGTGCGCAATATACAGACCGCAATTTTGGAGACAATTTGATGAAATTTGATACATATCATTATTTTTACACAAGGACAAGGCCTATTGAATTTGATCCTCCATAACATAGTTTTAGCATTAAAAAGTTCCTTAAAAATATTTTAATGAAATTTGGCACAAATAAGTTTAAATATGTTTACTAAATTTCACAAAGATCGGTTCATAAAAAAATGTTAGTATTGTATTAATATTTTACAAATACATATAAAAGTTTTAAAAATTTGTTTACAATATTTAAAATTTTTTAAATCAGACTGGAAATTATATAAATTAAAAACAAAAACATCATTTTTTTATTTTGTTTTCCGCCAAAGAAAATAATGCTTTACAACTGAAATTTACTACATTTTGTAAGTAAGGAAAAAAATCCCGTATTTATTTTATTTGGCAACCCATATGACAACTATAAAATATTTGTAAAATGGAGGGCAATGTAAATAATATATTTTTTAAATTACTTTTAATTTTGATATTTTAAGCTACTTCGTTTTTTATTAAACTACTGCTACATCTGCTACTCCCTCTGCTGCTCCCTCTGCTTTCTATTTACTACTTTTAAAACTAAACAAAGAATGTAGCAGTTTTCTTTTGTGAATTTAGATAAAACTATAAATACTTATACGTGAAGGTAGCAACAGTAATAAAATTGTGAAAACACTACTTTCAGAATTTAAGTTTTTGACTACAACTAAAAATAATGCTACCAAAAAGTGATGGTAGCTGTAGTTTAAGCAAATGAACGACTACAAATTTTAAACATTTCTTAAACTCCAATTTTAATTATATTTTGCTGCTACGACTACTTGGAGTCTAGTTTTTCAAACGCTGCTTTCATGTCAAATGTGAGTATCCATATATCCGTTCCTGAGTGGTCTGTGTAATATAAAAAGACTGCTACTGTTGTGCAAATTTTTACGTTTTTAAGACTGCAGATTAGATATTATAGATTTATTCAGTTCATTTAACTTTTGTAGTCAATATAATTAATACTTTTAAAGCAGTAAATCATGTCAAATTTCAGAAGTATATCATAATGTCCTATGTTATAATATCCTAGGATATTATGACACACAAAAAATAGTCATAGTGTCACTTCCAAAAGTGTCATCAAATAAAACATTTCTTTAAAAAAAGTGCTTAAATAAACAGGATTAGGTATCTTCTAAAAGTAATATATTTGTGTCAAATATAATGTTCAGTAGTTTTGACGTGATGTCTCAAATGCGGCAAATAAATGCCAAAACTACGGCGGAAAATAATGCTTGGCATTTTATGAAATAGCTTGAACATGTACTACTTCAGTACTATATGAGTGTCATAAGTTGTATAAGTTATTCCTTTTCGAACTATATGTGTCCCAAATTTAGAACCGATAAAATGGTTTAGTCAAAAATTTAGAAAAATCAAGTAGAATAATATGTAAAAAAGTGGGTGTGTCAAATTTCAGGTAAATCCATTGATTTAAAAATAATAAAAATCACGTCAAATAATTTGTTAGAAAAAGTGAGCGTAAAAAGAAGCTTGGTATAAAATAAATAAATCGTATAAGCTGTAGTTGATTCAGAACTATATTTTTACCAAATTCCATGTAAAGTGGTTTTGCAAAATTAAGTAATTATTTACAAAAAGTAGGCATAAGAAAGGGAGTGGCATCTAATAAATAGGTCTTTAAAGAATATCTTATTTCTTAATTATAAGTGTACAAAATTTACGTAAATGAATTAGAGGAATAGGTAACGAATGAATTTAAATGAAATCAAATATAATTTTCACAAAAAGGGGGCGCAAAAGGGCAGTGGCTTCCAATCAGGATCCGACTTAGCCTATAAGTTCCCGAAAATGAACCACTTTAGTGTCAAATTTTATGTTAATCCATCCATCAATTTTGTCGTGGGTAAAAAAACCAAAGTGTCCTTTATATGTAAATTAAATTATAATTTTTGCAAAAAGTGGGCGTGAAAAGGGGCGTGGCGTAAAATTTGGATCCGATATGGCTTATAGTTCCTTCCCGAAAACGAACCATCTGTGTGGCAAATATCATGAAAATCGATTCTGTCATTTTGCCATGAAAGAATAACAAACAGTATCTCTATAGGATATAATTTTTGCAAAAAGTGGGCGTTAAAATAGGCGTGGCATCCAGTAAATAGGTAATTTAGTATTTTTCTTTGGAACTATTTTTGTGTGCCAAATTTTGCGTGAATCAATCAAGGGAAAAAAACTAAGTCAAATATCATTTTTACAAAAAGTGGGCATAAAAAGGAGCGTGGCTTCCAATCTGGATCCAACATAGCCTTCCCGAAAACGAACAATCTGTGTGCCAAATTTCATGATAATCGGTCTAGTAGTTTTGCCGTGAAAGAATAACAAACAAACCAACAAACAAACAGTCTTCTTTATATATATATAGGATAGGATATAGGATACACACATAATTTAGTGATTTTATATTAAACTTTGTACAGTTTTTTGTAAAAATACAAGGGAATAACAGAAAAAGGATGTTTTGTCATAGAGAACATGTCATAGTTTGTTTTGGACTCATCGTTTCAATTTGTTTCGTTTTATATTTTAGCTGTAATGTAAGAGCATGTACAACCTCTGCCTACATTTTCTATCGAAATTTAGTTTAAAATGAAAAAAATGAAAAAAAAAAAAAATTAAGTTATTTTTTTTTTTTTAAATTAATTTTAGAACACATTTTCACAACTTCAAAAGTGCATATTTTAAACTTTTTTGGAAGTTCTTAATAACTACTTCAACAAAAAAAGTGAAAATAAATAATTTCTAACAAAATTTAAATTTTACAAATTTTAAAGCCAAAAATATAATTTTTATTAAAAAAATTTATAAACATAGTTTTTAGAGAAGTGCTTCAAAAGCAGTGAATAAGAAGTATAAAAGAATAACTTCCTACCAATGACAACCATGGGTTAAAAAAAGAACTTCTGCAGCTCTTTTCGTCACTAAGTACTTCCTTCCAATGACAACACAATGTTAAAATCATGACTTTTTCAGTTCTTTTTTTTTTGCTGAGATATGATATCATTTTCTTGTCGAAAAAGAGTACCGTTCGGGAAAAAAGTGTCTCAGTTTTAATTGTTTCGTGCTTTTTTGAGTGTTTTAGTGCTTTTTTGAGAGTCGAATTAGTGTTATTTAGAAATGTAGAAGAGTACGATAAGAAAGTATCGAAAAATTATCGCTTTTTTATAGTAAAAATAAATTTGGGAGAAAAAATATAACTAAAACAATAATACTAGAACTAGAAACGTAACTTATTTTTATGTACATAACAATATTTAATTATTTTATTGAATTCATGTTCACTTTAAAATTTAATATAAAATATTAAAAAAATTCTAAAATTAAAATGAGTTATTTTCTAATTTAATCCATTTTTTATCCGTCACTGTAAAAAATTGCATTGAACACTTTAAAAGTTGAACATTTCTGAGCAAATCATATCGTGATCGTTTTCTTTTCTTTGTTCTAGAAGGCAAAGAGTCGCCTAAAGCAGGATTTTTGGATCATAATTCGATGGTATTGTGTTTTGTTATTGTAATTTGTGTATTTTCCATATTTGAATGTCTAAAAGTGACTAAAAAGACACTTTTTAATAGAAAAATCCAAAAACTCATTCGAATTGCTGGCAGGGGCAGAACATTACTGTGAACTGAGAAACAAATATTTTGTTGTCGAATTAACAAATCACAACCTTTATATAGAAAGTTTTGATACTATAAGTTTTTAACTCTGGTTGAATCCCAATATGGATGCAAATATCTTTAAAAAATACTGTGTGTATTTCATTGATTTTAATACATTTTATAGTTTTTTTTTTTTTTTGTATGGGAATTTATTTATTAAAAACACTTGATCTATACCCAGCTATTTTCAAACTGTTCGTTTCAGATATTGGGATTATATTATTATTATTAAATATTTTTTTTAGGATGTGAACTCTCATTAAAAAGTATTTTTTCCTAATTCTTCACTACATCATTGAAATGATGCTGTTCGTCTATATTGAGTTCTATTGGAAGCCCTGTTTTTCGGTGAAATCCTTTACATTTTGGAAATTTTAAAATGCTTGTAAGGGCATGGTGGCTTCTTTCATCAACTATATTAATTTTTTACCGATTTTGATTTTAAAATCATATATTGAGACGTATTAATTTTTGGTATCTTTCGTGATATTTTTTGGGATAAAATTAGATAAAAAGTCTCTAAATCGAAGAATATATTATAGCTGCAGTATATGACTTCAATCTTGACCCATAATCTCAAAATTAAAATGAATTTTTACTTTCCTGTGCCAATCCTTTTTTCCTTAAAATATTAAAAAATAAATTAAATTTTGCAATTTTTATTTTTTTTTTTTTTTGCGAATGATTTGCATTATTGCCGAGGTTAAATGGTCATTAAACATGGATGTATCAAATACATAAAACTCTCCATTCTAACTAAAGAAGTTTAAATGCAGTGACCAATTTAATATAAATTTATTTACCGTGCCAATACTTTTTTCGGTCTCTGTATTTTTAAATTAAATGTCAATAGTGATTTATAACGTTTTATAAACAGTTGCAATAATTAAACACTTATTGCATTTTCTTTTTAAAAATAAATTAATGTATAATGACAGATCTACTAAATAATTTTTACAAAGTAAATTTATAAAAATTAAAAAAAAAATATATATATATATATATAAGGTTACACCCCAAATGTACACACAGAAAAAAGATTGGTTAGAAATCGTTACTCATTATTAAAATATTAGTTAAATCTAACGAAATGTCACGGTAATCATTGATAAAATTTAAATAGAAAAGTTTTTCTTTGTTTAGGATTGCAAATATATAATTACAATTGAATTAAGATTCTTACAACTGAAAAATTCATCGATTCAGTGGGTTTGTGTCATTACTTAAATTTGATTAACTTATTTGAAAATTACAGTCGAATTGAATTCAGCATTATACGTTCTAATACTGAATATTGGTTGTAGTAAACGAAAAATTCAATAGAAGCTTAAAAATTTAAATTTGATGACATTTGAAAAAATAAATATTAAAAAATAACTTAAAATTATAAAATTAATTATAAAAGGAAAGATAACGAAAAGAAATAAAAAACGCATGTGAGAGGTATGTATTTATATTTTTCATTCTATTTTGCATCCTTCAAAAAGATAATTTTTATGTATTTTAGGCAAGGTACGGAAAAATTCGGATTACGAATTTAATTTTCAGATTTTTTTCGCTCTTTTTAATATAATTCGCAAATTTAAAAATAAAATTCACTTTTTGGATTTAATTTGTATTCCTTACTTTTTTTAATTTGGGTTACGAAAATAATCTAAAAAACTTTTTTTTAAATTTGTATTTATGTGGAAGATCGTTATTTTACGATTACAAACGGTTCGGTCGCCTTACATATGGTACAATGATGTGCGCAAAAAAGTGGTTGAAAAATAGTAAAAAAAAGTTCATTGTGTGCATGTACACTTATACATACATGTAGATGTGTATAAAAAAATATTTTTTTAGCGGTATACTGTCGTTTAGAAAAAAACCTAACTATGAAACTGCAATGATATTTGTTGTTTTAAATTTGTAAGTTTATACATATGTATGTAGGTAAGTATATGAATTCATTTTTGTCTGTGATGCAAATACATATGTATATATATTCATGTACGTAAATATACATATGTTTTTTAATTATCAATATAGAAAAATTAGAATTATTATAATATACATGTGTATATTTTTTTGCACATTTAAATTTATATTTCATAATTTTTATATGAAACATAAATTTTATTATGTTTCATAATTTTTATATGACAGCAATAAAAATAATTATTTTGTACGTATATTTTGCGGTAAATATTTAATTTACAAAATTTAATAATCCCATACAATTTTTCTCCAATCAATCTATGCAATGCATATTTATGAATGTTCTAATTTTTTTGTCTTTGTAATCAACCCTTTTTTACTTTCTACAATCATTTAAAGTACTCAAATTTATTAACCTTATAAACAAATTTGTATTTCTTGTTTACACAAAAACAAAAAAACAAAAATTTATCGATATTACGCTAACAACATTTTTATTTTTTACGACAGTTACTTTTTAAATACATAATTACATATGTATATACATACATATGCAAATAAAAAAACACAAACTCAATTAACTATTGCCATAAACATTGTGTTGTTGCTTCATTTTAACAAACAAAAGAAAAACACGCAGTTAAAAACACACAAGCGCATGTACAAATGTCTTTAACATCCACACATCCTTCATTTAACATAAGTCAACACATTTTATATCGTTGTACACGACTTCAATTCGAATAATTCTTTTCGGGTTAATTCCCAAATAATATTTTTATTTTCAAAAATAAAATTTTTGATCTTCGAACAAATCTAAAAATTAAATTTGTAAACAAAAAAAATAAAATTCGTTCCAAAAAATTAGGATTAAATTCGCTGATAAAAATTGTGTTCCGAATCAATCAAAAAATGAGCGTTCTACCTACCCTGATTTTAGGTTTATTTATACTAAAACTTCTGCATTTGTGGCACATACAAGTATGCAGATGTGTGTACATTTATAAGCAAAAGAAACGTGTCAGAACCCCATTCTCTGGATATGGATACAAGAAAATACTTATATGTATAAAGCAATCAGTAGCAATCTTCAATATGTTTTTTATGGATACTAGATGTATGCATATTCGAACGGTGGCTAATGGACCCAATAAATGTATGTTGTATCTTAATTTATATTATTTGTATACAAACTAATAGTTATTTTTAAAATTTAGTGCATGCTGTAAATATCAATTACGGACCAGCTGGTTGCTTTAAATAAAGTTAATATTAAGATCCAGACTTAAGCTACGCCAATCTAAAAAAAAAAAAAACGGAAGCCACAATTTCTTTGCTTTTACTTCGTCCCATACAGTGTGGTCAGATTTGCGGGCTTAAAATCATGCTAGCTTTAACATATCTATGTACATATATGTTTTAATATTTTAAATAAAAAAACAAACCTCTTAATACTATGAAATTAAAAAATTCTGTAGTTTTAATCAAAGACCGGAAACATTTTTTATTTTGTTTTTTACAAAAAAATATTTTCATTGAAGTTAAAAATTATTTTATAACATACTAAAACAAAAAATATAAAAAAAAGTTTTTAAAAAAAATGTTTTTTTTTTTCAAGTACAAAATAATAAAGTTCTCAAAAAAAAATTTTCCAAAGAAAAGAAAACACAAAAAAAAATTTTCTTTTTGTACAATAATTTTTCATTTCAAAGTCAAATATTTATGAAATTTAAAATAAAATATTGATAATAAATGCAAATTTTTAAGACAAATAATGAACAAATTAAATGATTTTGTTCATATTTATCAACAGTTTTCATCACAAACTAAGATAAATTCATATGAATGTTTGTATGGAGTATTTTATCTGATAACGATGTTCTCATTTGGTTCCTATATCTGCCGAAGGAACAATATGAAAATTTGGTATCGTAAGAATGGACTTTGGGGCTGGTATTTAATGACGTAACAAAAATTTAGGACCAGGTCCAAATAAGTCCAAAATGTTGCAATTTTTCACAAAAAATTTTAAAATTTGAATTTTTTACACAAATATTTAAAAAATTGGGATCAAAATAATACAATATAATCCTATAGCAGTAATACCAAAACAAGTTTTTCTGTTTTTATACACTACACCACCATAGGTATGTTGGTGCATTATTTGTTTGGGCAGAAATTGTAACGCAGAGGAAGAATCTTCGAACCCACACCTTAAATTACACAGTTCGACTCAGAATCACTTTCTTAGTGGATTTAACAATGTCCGTCCGTCTGGTCGGCTTTCTTGCTGGCTGGCTGTCCATATAAAACTTATGCGCAGTTTGAAGGTAATTTGATGAAATTTGGTACATATGCTTTCTTCAACACAAGGACGAACCAAAATTTTGATCTTATTTGAATCTGGTCCTTAATTTTTCTTATGTCATTAAAGTCTAAAGTCCTTTCTTACGATACCAAATTTGTATATTGTTATTGAAAAAAGAACCTATTTTCATTTTGATCTTGCTCACGAAAGGATAATTTCAGGACCAAAATTTTGAGAAACGGTACCTTAGAATGAATCAAATTTTTATTTAAGATAGGAACATCTATAATTTTCATTTCGCGGCCACCTTAATCTATACCATTTAAAACGTTGCTTTTTTTCGATAATCCGCAGCGACTTTGGTCATTTATTATATTCAAAGTCCAATATGATTACTAAGCAACTACCAAATTTCCAGTTGTTTAAAATGAATTCATTTCTAAATTGATATTTTTAAATTATACAAAGAAAAAGTTTTTTCGTACATAAAAAAAAAACTTTTTTTTAAAACATTTTTTTAAAGTACAAAATTATTTTGTACTTTACTTAAAATGTTTGTTTTAATAATTTTATTATTTTGTTTTTGAACAGTTAAGAAAAATATTCTATTTTGAACTTAAGTGTTTTTTATTTTTTCAATGAAAACTTAAAATTTTATGTTTTTTGTTCGTAATTTCTGGTCTCTGGTTTTAACTAATATTTTCAGTACCCGTCATCGAATTGCTTTTTTTGAATCAGTTGTGTGTACCGATAACTCAGCAATCGAACAGTATTTGTAATCAAATTTGTGATAGTATTTGCAACCGACAAAATTCGATTGGCGAAAAATTCGGTTGCCACAACGATAGTGTTTTCTCTGTGTATGTATGTCAGGAAAAGTACATTTTTGAATCGCTATGCAAAATACCCTTTAACCACTCTTAGTGGGGGAGAGTATAAAAATTAAAAAAATACGTAAAGTGCAAAAACCATTATCCTTTACTTTTAGAAATAGAATACACCTATTAACTCATTTTAATATCATTGACAAATTTCAATAGAATTATTAAAACTTAAATAAAAAACAATCAAGTCGTAATTAATTGTTGTTAATTTTTAAACAATTTCTTTATACACAATGTTTCATATTAAGTAATCTTGTAATAAAACAAAAAAGTACTCAAACCGTCAATTGATACAGGTAGTCAAGTACAACAACAGCGATATCAATAACGACCAAGAAGTTCTACAACAATAATTTTACCCTGCAATTAAAAAAAGATGCATACAGAGATTACAATTTATAATGTGTTTTTTATTATTATTATTTGTATATTAAAAGTTAAAAACGCATTTAAGAAAGAAGTACACAAATATCATTATAAATTAAGCCATTAAATCAAACAATTGAATCAAAAACTAGTTATAATTTATGTATTTTCTTTGTTTTTTTTTTTTTTTTTGATGTCAGTTGGAACCGGACTTTTTTTTTTTTAACAAATAATTTTTATAATTTCTTTATTTATTTATATGTACTTTCAGTGTGTAGTGCACTTTTGAAATGTTTGTAGTCGACACAATAATTTATTTTAGCTTTTAATATAAAATCACGAAATTTTCAAAATAATTCTAACAGTTGGAATCTTTTAATTTGACAAATCAGTTCTATTGCAACAGCCTTCTAATTAAAAGCAAATAAATTTAAAATGTTGCAAATGCGTTTTGTGTTGTGTCTTTTACTGTTGGCTATTGTTACCGTTTCGGCTATAACTGTGAAACCTCTTAAGGAAAAACAGCAGTCGCTAATCGATGTCGATGATGTTGGCCAAGCTCATTCAAATGTGGGTGAACGTTTAGTACGTCAGTATGTTAGAGGTCGTGGATATGGTGGATATGGTGGTCGTGGCGGTTATCGTGGACGTGGCGGTTATTATGGATAAGGATTCAACAATTTTTTTAAATTTGTAATGTAAAATACAATATTTTCTTCCATAATATAAGATTTAATAAAGTTATACTTATGTACTATACGCACAGAAAAAAATATTTCAAATTATTTTTTAATAAAATTATTAACTAACTTTATATTTCTATTTAATTATATGACACAGGGAAATAGCGATTCTGCGGCACCGGCTTTCTCAGTCAATTCGGATACACGTTATTAATAAGTACCTACTAAGCCTCTAATCCACTTTTTTTTTTAATTGACTCTAATTCTCGCGATAAATCGCGATTTGTAAAATAAAATTTCAAAAAATTTTAATAAAAATTATTTTCAATTTGTTCTTACATTACTTTTTAATACAGTCAACAGTTATGGAGATATTAAGCCCATCTTCTGAGAAAAAAATTAAACTTTATACAAAATTTTAAGAAAAAAAAAAAAATTTAAAAAACATAAAAATTTTAAAGTGTCAATAATTCGAATTTTTATTATTTAGCCATAAAGATAAATTTGTTGCAAATAAAACAAAACATATTTCATTAAAATCAATGCCTAAGTTTTGATTAAAAAAAAAAATTGCATTTTTTCTAGTGTTTATAAACCGGTTAACCGAAAAACCGGTTTTTTCTTCAAATTTCGGTTATTTGCGAACCGTTTAATTTGAAATAATCAATTTCGGTTAACCGGTTTATCCGGTTTTTTTTGTGTCGATTAACCGGTTTTAAAAATTTGCTAAAAATATCACTAAATTCCTCCATTTGTTACATTTTGCTGAATTTAAAATATAAGAAATTATTTTCAAACTACTAAAAATGCTTGCTGTTTGAGTTAACAATTAGTCAGGTGACATATTTACTTGTTGGAAGTTAAATATATTTTAAAACTGTATTTATAATAAAATCAGATATATAATTAAGCATTCCATTTACAAAAACTTTAATTTCATGCGAATGAAATTTTCCAAAAGAAGAAAATAAAATTACACATACTAATGTACAGCTTAAGAGAAAAATACGATTTTAGATAGGATAATAGGAAAAAAATAAAGACTTCAAAAGTAGAACTAAATAAGTGCAGAAAATGTACTTTTAAATGATTAATAATTCTTCTAAAAATTAAAAACAAATCTCATTTTAACGAAAAAATTTTAATTATTTTAACAAATTTTATACAGATATTTTTATTAATTACATTTTTTATAAAAATTATATAAACATTTCTTTAAGAGAAAAACTTCAAAAGCGGTAAGTATAAATCATAATATAAAGTACATTATCCTAGGTCTGAAGCATAGTTGCCAGATAAATTTGGAGAAAAATCGTCAAATTTGGAGAAAAAAATCGTCAAAATCGTCAAATCAAGTATTTAAAATCGTCAAAAAATCGTCAATATGAAAAACTACGTATTTTATATGTCAATGAACAGTTTTTATGCTTTTTCTGATGAAAAATCAATTAATTAAAAATTGAAAATAAATTAATAAAAATTACATTATTTTTATATTGGTGGCATATTATGAAAATCAAGTACACATTACCTATTAAGTCCGATTATATGTATACATACTTATACATGCTTATTTAAATATACATATTTTTGGGATTGTTTTATAATTTTGTTACATATTTTGCCGTTTCCCATTTTTAATCGAACTAACAATTTTAAGCACTTTTTTTTATTTTGTAGCCATTATTTCATTAAATAATCTATTTTTTCAATAAATTCATTTCAATACGCTACCGTAATTTACGCAATTCCAAGTTTGTCACTATTGTTTATATGCGTTGTAGCAAGTTCGCGTTAAATAAAAACCCGTATTTAAAAAAATGGTCTATAATAGAAACGCGTTATAAAGAAATTGCGTAAATGAAGTAATTCGTAAATCGAGGGTTACCTGTATGTAATTTTCTATGACTTTCAAACCAAAATAAGTTATTTATCTTACTTTGTTATAAAAAAACGAGAGAGAAACTATAGTCGGTCAAGACCGACCATATGATACTCTACACCATTAGACCTGTGGTCAATTGTAGACCAACACTTTTACTAAATGTAAAATAAATTATACAAATAAAGAACAATGCATTTATACTAACATCTATATGATTTTATGCCCTTTAGGGTGATTCCCGAAAGTGGGTTTATATGGGAGCTATGGTAAAGTATGGACCGATTCTCCTAAATTTTGGCAATGTTGTTTCTACTTATATGAAACTTATTTGTGTCGAATATGCACGTTAAAGTGACTTTTGGAAAAGGGGTTTATATGGGAGCTGTTATCAATTATGGACCGATCCTGATGAAATTTGGCACAAAGATTAACACTTATACAGAGCTCATTTGTACCGAGTTTCATTAATATTGTTATATTTAAGGCATTTATGATCGTTAAACCCCTATTCCGGGAGGACATTTGTATGGGAGCCAGGTGAAATAATAGACCGATCATAACCAATTTCAATAAGCTTCGTCCTTGTACCAAAATAATTATATATGCCAAATTTCATCAAGATATCTTTAAAATTGCGACCTGTACTTACTCAGAAAGTGATTCTGAGTCGAACGGTATACTTTAAGATGGGGGTCCGATATTTATTTCTGTGCATTACAAACATCAGCACAAACGCATAATACCCCAACCACCTATGGTGGTGTAGGGTATAAACACATAGGCTCCTTTGTGAACCTATCTACAATATATACAAAATTTAGTTTTGAATGAATTCATCAAAAATGTCTTTGGATTCTTAGTTCGACTATTTAAGTATTTAGGCCATTTGTAGGATTTATTCGCCATTTCGTAATAAAATAATATTATATTGGTTCCCATAAATCCTTCCTAATAAATGAACCATTTACATTAGCAAATTTAAAAATATTTTTATTTAAATTGTTAATATTTTTGTACCAACTAATTTACTTTTAAAGAATAGTATATAAAAAATTGTAAAAATAGTTCTGAATTTTCTTTTAGAAAAAATCGTCAAATTGGGGGTAAAAATCGTCAAATCGTCAACAGGCCATTTTTAGACCCAAAAGTGGTCTGAAGCTTTCTTTTTGTTGAGATGCTTTAAAACTTCGATAATTTAATTTTATTTTTAAATTAAAAAAGTTGAAAAAAAAAAAAATAATAAATAAAAATAATAAAAAAATAATATTAAAGATACTTCATAGAATAATTTTAGATCATTATAAAGCTTCAAAAGGTGTGCTAAAAGATGCCAAAAAATATTGTTTTTATAAATTATATTAAAACTAGTTAAAAACTAAAAGTATTATAAATTTTCGATATAAATCAGTCGCTATTTATAAAGAATAGTGTTTATTATTTGGTGCATGGTTAAGCCAATAAGTTGAAAAACACTTCTTTTAACCAAAAATATTTTTATTAAGCTTCAAATTAGAGCAATTATTAAAATGTTGGTTAACCGGTTATTAAGTAGACGGATAAATGAAAAACCGGTCTTTTAATTTTACCCAATTTTCGGTTAACCGTCAAACCGGTTTTTTATAAACACTAATTTTTTCTTAAAAGATGGGCTTAGTATCTCCATTGTTGTTGACTGTATTAAAAAGTAATATATGAACGAATTGAAGATAATTTTTATTAAAATTTTTTGACATTTTTTTCATCAAAATTAAACAAGTCTTTTTCGAGATATGCTTCAATATATGGTGCAACCTCCTTAATTTTACAAATCGCGATTTATCGCGAGAACTGGAGTGAATTCAAAAAAAGTGGATTAGAGGCTTAGTACTTAATAATGCCGTGTATCCGAATTGACTAAGAAACCCCGTTCCGTAGAAATTTTTTCTCATTTTGTAACTCTGTGTTATTTATTAATATCATAGCTGTAAATTATGAATGAAATAAAAAATAAAAATACTTTTTATTTCATTTCTAGTTCTTATTTCTAATTAAAAAATATTTGTTAATCAATCTATTACCTTTTGAATAAAAATATTAAGGATTTCTATTTATACTAAAACAATTGAACAAAATAAATTAAAAATTAAAATATTTTATTTAATCAAAAGAAAAACAAATATATTTTTATAAGAAGATAATCAAAAGTTTTTTATTTGACTATTTTAAAGTTTATTTATATGTATTTTATTTAAATAAAAAAAGTTGAACAAATTTTTCTGATTTTTTTTAAAAAACTTTATATTCAAATAGAAACATTTAAAATAAATATTTTTATTATTTTATTCAACAAAAACTCCAAAAAATAAAAATATTCAGCCTCAAAAGGCTTGAATAACAAAAAATTATAAAATTTTTTCAAATATTCAAGTATAAAAAAAAATATTTTACTTATTTTTCTTTTTCAAAGTAAATTTAAAACTATTCAAACAAATTCATGTTGAATAAAAATATTCAAAAGTTTTCTATGAATAAAAAAAATTGAATGTTTTAAAACCGATATTATTTTATTTTTAAAATGGAAAATAAAATAAAGAACAATTGTATTCAAACTAAAGATATAAAATATATTTTAAAATTAGTTACAGACTTAAGAATTTGATTTATATTTTATAAATTTATATTCGAATACTTTTGTGGAAATATTATTTTATCTAACTTATTAACAATGGAATAATATTTAAATAATTTTTATTCAAATTAATTTCAAGTAACTGAAAATCATATTATAAAGAGTATAAAATAATTTTAAAGAAATTTATTTCTAAAAATATAAATAAAATATTAAAATAATTTATTTTTAACAAATATTTTGATTGAAAATATTCACAATGAACAGCTATGATTAATATAGTAAATTTTCTAATTGGTTTACAATTTAGTTTTTTAATAAATTGGCAGCTGTTATTAAAATATAAAATTAAATTAAAGATTTGTCTACAAAAACACAGAAATAAAATGAATTTAAGTCAATTTCCAATTTCTATTTAAAAAAAGTAGTAATAACAAAATCAATTATTCTAGTTATTAATATTATCAATTTGATGAATGGAGCAAAATCAATTAAAAATTAATTAATATAAGCAATTTCGTAATTGAAGTCCATTTTTACATTTTCCTGTGCATATTAAAATGTTTAATTAATTGAAAGAATGAAAAGAATTTTTGAGTATGCAAAAATCTGATTAAAAAAAACGAGAAGAAAGTGATAGTCGGTCAAGCCCGATCATAAGATACCCTACACTATTATGGACAGATACTTGTATAAAAGTGTAAAAAAACGTACTAATACAGAATATTGTATCGATACTAACATTCACATGTATTTATGCACACGGGTGATTCCCGAAATTGGGTCTTATATGGGAGCTATAGTAAATTATGAACCGATCTTCATTAAATTTTGCACTGTCATTTATACTTATAAAAAATTTATTTGCGTCGAATATTAAGTTGATACTAACATTTTTATGTGATTTATGCACGTTAAAGTTATTTTCGGAATTAGGGTTCATATGGGAGCTATGGTTCAGGAACGGAGCTACTGGGGGTCAAAAAATCTGACATAGAGAATTTTCCATTGTTTTGAAATTTTTATTTTCTTATTCGAATTCATAAGGCCTTTAATAAGGCCTATGAAAAATATGCATGTGTTATTTATCTCTAATAGTTTTTAAATAATTTCTAGCATTTAAAATTTCAACTAGAGTCATTTCATTTAAAACCAACCAGCTGATTTTATCACCTCTTCCGAATTTGATAATATTTGGTACAATTATTATTATTGTTAAAACTACCCAGCAAAAACTTTGGTTGCCATGTAATGAGTTAAGAAGCTAATATAATGGCTATCCACTACTTACACATTAGCTGAATAACTCATTATTTTAACACGGTGGTGACATTAGAGGCAACTACTTACCCTATACATTACTTAGATGTAATTACAATAACTAATTACTTCAAAGCTGTTAAACAGCGCATTGATTTTAAAGAATTACTGAAGTCATAGGAACTAGTTACATTTTAGGTTGTAAATAAGTAATGAAATGTCAGGATATAAACTATTTTTTGTTGTTATTGTAAAAATATTTTTTAAATTTTAATTTAAAAAAAAACAACAACCAAAAATTTTGCCTTTAATTTATGTATCCCTTCTTCAAATATATGAATTGGTAACTGCATTATAAAAATCAATAATAATTAATATTTTCAAAAATCTGATCATAAATAATTATTTACATTCAGGTTATAAATTATTAGTTACTAAATAACTTCTATGTAATGCAGACGTATGTTGTTGTCATTACAAAGTAACTACATCCGTAACTACATGTCATTACCAAGTTTTTGCTGGGTAATACTAATTCAAAATTTCATCATTTCACTTGATGAAAAAAACTATTGAGAGTCCCATCACGATACTTACAGAGAATATTTAAAATGTATCCATTTTCTACATATATATTTTTCACGAATTTAAAAATAAAATTTTTGAACATACGCGACCGCGAAATTTAATTCGCGAATTATCCACCAATAAAATTCAACATAAAAACACGTTTCAGGTACTATTTTAAAGGTAATTTCATTACCTTTAAATATTCCTGTTAATGAACGTTGTAACATAAATATTTTGGAAGATATTTGTATTTTAAAAAGACAATTTTCCTCATTTTTGAGATATTATAAATCGCGAACTATAGCGGTAATCAAACATAAACTTGGCATTTGCGTTACCAGCGTTAATATCGTATTTATTATTATATTTGTTATAATAACTCCTAAAATATTGCGAGTCCCAGAATGCCACTTTCCATGGTTTTAGAAAATATTTTCATCATTAACATATATTTTTTAATTTTTTTTTTTTTTTTTTTTGGAGAAATTTATCCGCGAACGAAAAATATCGAGATATGGACCATTTTGATGTTGAGAAAAAAGTCATGTTATACGTCATATTAAAAAATATTGATACCTTTAATGTGACATCTCAATAAATCTTATATAATAAATACTTCGAAAGATATTTCTAATTATGTGTATACAACAAAAACAAGGTCGGATGAAAGTATATATTTTTTTTTTTAATATACAGATCAAGAAAATCGCAAAAAAAAAAAAAAAATTATATCTCGAAAAATTCGGCAAAATTTTTATCCCTTATTGTTGATATAGCGTAGAAAGTAAAATAAAAATTGTTCAACACGTCCCATTTTTAACCAATTGATTACCAGAGAAAATTTACTTTCTTGAACATTTTTTAGGTTATAAGAAGTAGAGGAAATTAGTCACTCATGTTTTATAGCCATTACATGGGGCTACAAAATTTTAGTATTTTCAAGATATAATTGTTTTCTTATTTTTTTAAGTTTTGTTATTTAAATATGGATTTTTATTTTTTCAAACTTTTGAAAGCTACACATTTTCTGTTATTGCGATTTTAAAACTTTTAACGTTTTTGAAATTTACGGTCAAATACAAGAGTTAATAGAGAATTTCTTGATTTTTACAACTTTAAAGACATCTAGGGGCTATGTGTGATAAGTTAGAGACTTGACTAGTACTACATTTTTGTAGCCCCATGTCTTAACTATAGAACATGAGTAACCTCTAATTTCCTCTATCTATTACTTGGAAAGTTTAAAACCAAAAAAACTCATCATTGAACCATATTTTCTTTGGTCCTTAATCGGTTAAAAATGTGACGTGATGGAGAAAAACCGTCACACGTTCTGGAAATTGGGATGACTATACCTACAATATCCGCAACATGATTTTCCAGATATTTTTTTTAGTATTGACCTGTATTATTTAAAAAACATTTTTTTTCGAACAAAACTAATTTTAAGTTGATATTTTTTCCGGCTAAAGAATGAAAAACGATTTTGAAAATTATTTTTTTCTTATCCAAAATTTTCTATACTCTTTTTCCTCTAAAGTAAAAGTTTCCTTTTGAACTATAACACGGGTATACACTTATTCTGCGACATGGGATTTCAAAGTCAATTTGGATGAACGTTATTATGAAATCCCTAGAGTAAAGAGAACCGGTTCAAAACTAGTCACGTGACATGTTCTCAGGGCTAGTGACCGGTCCCAGTTCCGGAATTTTATATGAGAAGAACCTGTCACTTTTACATGGGGTTGTCATTGGAGGTGGCTAATTAGCCCCTTGGGACAGGTCACAGGAGATGTTCAAGAGGACAGGTTCAGTAACGATTATTGTAATAAAAATTTTATAAAAATTCGGTAATTGTTTACTTTTTAAACATTATTTTTATTATTATCTTTATTAAATTATGTTTATTTTAATTTTATAATTTTTCGTTAATGTCGATGGCGGCACCCCGGCTCGAACCCATGTTCATCTGACGTATGTTATGTTTTACAGTCTTCAACGCTTACCACTCAGCGCACTTAGCGAGCATGTTAATAGTGACTGTGTTTGTGTCAACTGGTTATAAATTGGAACTTTGGAGACGAGTTAGGTGTCAACTGGTACAGAGAAACCGGTCCATTACTGCAATTACCACAAATTTCCCGCAGGGATACTAAGCCAGAATCGATGGTTCATAATACACAACCTTAAAGGCTTTGGTTAAAAAAAATAATACAAAAATTTAAACTTTTTGAAAATTAATTAATTAGAATAGAACAAGCGCGAATTATATTCGGCCCGGCCGAATCTATATACCCACCATCAACTTTTTCAAAATTTACGTTATATGGGAGAGGGCGGTAAAGTGGGCAGGCAAGTGGGCGGACCACGCCCATTTTTTTGTTTCCGAGTTTACATTGGTCCTTGAGCTATTTGAACACAATTTCGTTGATTTTCACCTTATATGAGAGGTGGGCGGTAAAGTGGGCGGACCACGCCCATTTTTGGTTTCCGAGTTTATATCGATTCCCGAACTATACATACAAAATTTCGTTGTCGTACATGCTTTTGTTGAAGAAATATCAACAGAAATGCATGAAATGGACACCCTGTGTTTCTAGTTTTTAGCCCATTTTTTTTGTTTATTAACCGATTTTTCCCATTTTCAATCCCAAACAAACCTTATATAAGACAAACATTTGTGCCAAATTTCGTCTCCCTACGTTGCCCCGTTCGAGCCCTATCCTGCTTTCAACAGACGGACGGACATAGCTAGATCGACTCAGAATCTAACCAGGACCCAGAAAATATATACTTTGTGGGGTCTTAGATGATTCCTTCAACATGTTACACACGGAATGACAAAATCAATATACCCACCATTTTTTTGATGGTGGGTATAAAAATATAAAATAATAGATTTATTTTGTCTTAGCTCTATGATCTCTAAATTATATATATCCCAGCAAAAAAGCTCTAAAACCGTTGATTTTAACAATGTAGTGACAGTGTTTTTAACCCATGATTTTCCTATCAATGACAACACTTTTTTGTGGTCTTTTTTATGCATTTTGTTAAATGCTTCTCATAAATTGAATGTTTATAATATTATTTAATTAAAATTTCGTTTTAAATTATAAAAATACCTATAAATTTGTGAAATTTTGATCTTATTAGAAATTTACCTTTTCCCTGCTAAAAAAAAAAAATACATTTTCATTAATTTTTTCGGAAATAATTGTTCATAACTTCCAAAAAAGTCCAAAATATTCTCTTAGTTTTACTTTTGGAGGGTTAAAGTTCTCTTTTGGAAGTATTTTCTGTAAATCATGGAAATCACATATTTTTTTTTGCTACTGTTGCAATCTTGCATTAGAATACCATTGTGTTTTTGAGACTTCCTTTTTTTTAGAAATTCAGTTTTTCATTTGCACCGTCTTGGGGCATGAGAGACTTTTTATGAACAGTTAATTTACTTATTTATGAAATTAAGTTCCATTGAAATTACACAAAAATTACATAGAAATTTCATTATCCAAGAAATTTAAAACTGTCCCATTTTTGGATAATTACACAGAAATCGGCAACACTGCACTAAGCCCACAAACTATGTCGTAAACATTATTTAAGACCCCATAAAGTATATATTTTCTGGGCCCTGGTTAGATATTTAGTCGATCTAGCTATGTCCGTCCTTCTGTCCCTCTGTCTATCTGTTGAAAGCAGAATATGGCTCGAACGGGACAACCTAAGGAAACGAAATTTAGCCCAAATATTTATCTTATATAAGGTTTGTTTGGTATTGAAAACGAGCAAAATCGGTTAATAAACAAAAAAGTTATGGGCGAAATACTAGAAACACAGGGTGTCCGTTGTAGCTTAATTTCATACTTTTCTGCTGATATCTCTTATACAAAAGCATGTAATTTTTTATAAATAGTTCAAAGACCTATGTAAACTCGGAAACAAAAAATGGGAGTGGTCCGCCCACTTTATCGCCCACCTACCATATAACGTAAAATTTTTAAAAGTTGATGGTGGGTATATAGATTCGGCTGAGCCGAATATAACATCCGCGCTTGTTTTTAATTGACTCTGGCTATCGCGGTAAATTACTATTTGTAAAATTTGGTTCAATAAAATACCAAATATCAATTGACAATTTAGTATACCTATTACCTAGAAAATTTCATAACTTAAAAATTTCTCAGAGAAGCAAACTTTTTTGGTCCTTAATGGGTTAAAATATGACGTGATAGAAAAATTTCATTTAACTTTCTACAATATACCAAGCCTAAAGAATAATAAGTTTTGCAGATTTATTCGCGATGTAGTTTTTTTGCGATTTTGTTGACCTTTAAAACTAAGATGAAAAATTAACTTGGAAAGGCAGACGAACGTCGTTAAATCGATTCAAATAGTGATTCTGTGCCGAAAGGTACACTTTCAGGTAAAGCGCTATATTTTTTCTATACGTTAAACATTAACACATGATAACCCTATCACCTATGGTGATTTATGTTATAATTATTGCATTTAAAACTGAGGTTCTGAGTGGTTTTGGATATTGCTTACTATAATGATCCTCAGAGGTCATTATAACATAAAAAACTATTTGAAGATTTTTTAAGAACACTATTAAATATGTGTGTTCAGTAAACACAAAAAACTAACGAACCCATTAAAATTCTAACACATATTTAGATTGCATGTACCCAGTTGGCCATGTCTTCAAGACAACATCGACGACGCGTACAAGACCCATAGTAAACTCTTGACGACATGTTGACGACAGCCCTTACAATTCGTCGACGACTTTTTCAAACAAATGTCCGCTAAATCGTTAACAACATTATTAGCAACAATGCCGTGGAATTTAATCTGACGTTAACGAATATGTTGGCGACATTTTTAGATGACTATGGTTGCAATAATATATTATATGGAATAAAACAAACTCAAAAAGTTTTGAAATTTTGTTTTTATTGAATTGACCCACGAAGGTCATGAAGAAAAGAATATAATGTTGATTAAAATGTTTGTGCATTTTGCATGGATGGATGTGGAATGTCTCTGCTGCATTGATTAGGGTGAATATAAGCTGTGGATTGACTTATGTTGATTGCAGAATGTTCATAATGGCATTTTTCGGCATCTTGCTGCTACCACATATCGTCTATCTGCATTTTATTCAAATCAAGTTTGAGAAGCAGTACTCAAATGCTGCCACCGACCAAAAACCAGCACGAAATATTACCGTATCGTGGAATAACAATATTAATTTCTTTTTGTTTATTTTTATTTTAACACGCGTTAAACAATTAGAGTTATATTATAATTTTTTTTGAAACAAACTAATATTTTTTCAGAAATAAATAATTGTTTGACAATTGAAACAGAGCAAATACAGGACATTGTGACTCATGTAGTCCTCAATTGAACCAGAAGCACGACAATATGCATGCAATTGTTACTTAATTTGTCTTGAATAGAATTTTATAAACAACAAAATATACAATTTCCTGCAGACAACGTCGACGACAATATCGTCTATGATCATTCGGCCAACTGGGTACTTTTGATTATAAAAGTAAATTTTATTTTTTTAGGATAAAGAAAATATTTAAAAAGTCTTTGAAGTTCAAAAATATTTTAATCTAGTACTATTGTTAAAAATATATTAATAGAAACTCGTTTATTATTATAATTAAAACCAAATGCTTTTTAATGCCTATAAAAAATCTTTAAGCTTTAAAGTGCTAATTTGAAATATTGTGCACATAAATTACTATTAGCCATCAATATTATATATTTTAGACTTTGTACTTCAATATAAGAAATATTTTATGCGTTAGAATTTTAATTCTTTATTTTAGTTTATCTATTATAAACAAGTTTTAGTGAAATACTGATTATAATTATTTTTATTTGGATAAATATTATTATTATATATTAAACTTCTTAATATTGTTTTCAAGTACCTTACACTAACCTAGTTTAGAGAAATACGAATGCTTTTGTCAAACAGAGCAAAATGTTTCAAATTATTTTTTAATAAAAATTATTAACTTAACTTATATTGGAATTTAATTATATTATTTATTATTTAAAATTAATTTTCTAATTGGTTTAATTTTTATTAATAAATATAAAATATAAAGAAAAATAAACATGCGCGAATGTTATATTCGGCTCGGCCGAATCTATATACCCACCATCAACTATTTAAAATTTTACGTTATATGGGAGATGGGCGGTGAAGTGGGTGGACCACGCCCATTTTTTTTTTCCGAGCTTACATTGGTCATTGAACTATTTGAACACAATTTCGTTGAAGTTTCACCTTATATGGGAGGTGGGCGGTAAAGTGAGCGAACTACGCCCATTTTTGGTTACCAAATTTATATCGACCCTGAAACTATTTATACAAAATTTCGTTATCGTGCATACTTTTGTTTAAGAGATATCATCCGAAAAGTATGAAACGTACACACCCTGTGTTTCTAGTTTTTAGCCCATAACTTTTTTATTTATTAACCGATTTTGGCCATAACTTTTTCAATACCAAAGAAACCTTATATAAGAAAAATATTTGTGCTAAATTTCGTCCCCCTACGTTGTCCCGTTCGAGCGCTATCCTGCTTTCAACAGACAGACAGACGGACGGACATAGCTAGATCGACTCAGAATCTAACCAGGACAAAGAAAATATATACATTGTGGGGTCTTAAATGATTCCTTTGATATGTTACACACAGAATGACAAAATCAATATATAGAAATAAAATAAATTTTAGTAAATTTCTAACAATTTCAGCTCATTACATCTATTTTAAGAAAAAGCAGTAATAATAAAACCAATTTTTCTAATTATTAATATTATCATTTTGGTGATTGGAGCAAAATCAAACAAAAATTAATTAATATAAGCAATTTCGTAATTGAAGTTCATTTTTACCTTTTTCTGTGCGAAGAAGCTCAGCTTTATAATTTACATAATTTTTATACCCTACACCACCATAGGTGGGGAGGGTATTAATCGTTTGTGCTGATGTTTGTAACACCCAAAAATATTGGTCTAAGACCCACCTTAATTTATACCAATCGGCTCAGACTCACTTTCTGAGTCGATTTAACGATGTCCGTCCGTCCGTCCATGTAAACCTTGTAATCAAACTACAGGTCGCAATTTAAACCAAAATGTATGAAATTTGGTACACAGGCCCCATACAAATGTCCTCCCGGAAAAGGTTTTAACGATCATATATTAAAAAGATCGGTCCATAATTACTCATAGTTCCCATATAAACCCCTTTTCAGAAAATCTCTTAACGGGCATAAATCCCATTCAAATGTTAGTATCAAGTTAATATTCGAAACAAATAAGTTTTATATAAACATAAATGATAGTGCCAAATTTTATATAGATTGGTCCATAATTTACCATAGCTCCCATATAAGCCCCCATTTCGAGAATCACCCAAAAGTGAATAAATTCATGTAAATGTCAGCATCAACGTAATATTCTGAATTCGTAAGTTTTATTTTACATTTATGAGTATCGGTCCACATTTAACTCCAAGTCTAATAAAGGACCCCTCCCCGAATTATACCGTACACAATAGTGTAGAGTATCATATGGTCGGGCTTGACCGACTATATCTTTTTCTCTCGTTTGTTCTAAAATTGTATAAAATTGATATTGTATCAATTTTATATGTTTCTACACGCAATGAAAAAACATGGTTCCTAAATGCTCACGACAATTAAGTAAATTATTGTATTTTAGACTAAGATCAATCAACTAATTTTTGTTCTGATCATTTTAACATATGATACTTTATAATAATATGGTTATCACTATCGAAATAGTTTGTTATGTTTCCTAGAAGAAATTAGTTTGAATTTCCAAATATAAAATGATAATAAAAATCGTAGCATAATTTTATTTAATATATACAATTCAGTTCTTTTTTGCTATTTGAAATGTTTGTTTCGTAGTTCAAAAAAATTTAAAAATATCAAAATTTTGAAATAAAAAAGTTTAATAAAATTATAGTGCAATAAATATAATTATTTTAATACATAAAAATAAATCAGCAAATTGTTCAACACATATAAATATGATGTATGTGTACACATATTATTTTAATAATACTTTTATTCTCACACGGAATTGTTTAAGAAATACAATCCATTAATTACACAGAGTTACAAAATGAGAAAAAAATGTCTGCGGCATATATAAAGTGACTCGAATGCAAATTACACATAATATCAAAACCTACTGAGTTATTCAAATAAAATTTATGATACTTTCAATGTTTGATGGTATTAGTGCAGCATATTTTAGGGTTTTCTAGTAAAATTTTAAAAATTTTCTTTTCAATAAAAATCGCGATTTTTAAAAATTTGGTGAAAAATTTGGATCGAATCTAAGTTATTTTTCCATATATTGAATGAAAATATATTTTATTAGAATTTATTACAAAGAAATGCTATTTCATAAAGTCATCCTTTTTTAACACAAGTAAATATTTTCTGGTCCATAAAATGTTTATCTCTCAAAATTTTTTGATGCGTCCCGAATTTTTATTAAGCATAACAAACGCCTAATAATTATGTCAATTATAGTTAATTTCATGCTGTCCACACGATGTGCCTTAGCGAAATGTGTTTTGACAAAAGTGTCCCGTTTTCAAATTTTCAACGACATTTGACTTAAATTTATGATCTCAATCAATTATATTTATCGCCACTCTAATATTTATATATCTAATATTTGTTTAAATTGCAATTTTCTATATAAAAATACAAAAACAAAAAGTGCAATTTTTGCATAATTTTCAAAAAGTCACTAAAACTCTTGTATTAAATTTATTTTTAATGCTCCTCCGATTTTGTTATGTAAAATAACAAAAAACTAAGTTCACGCAGTAATCCAAGCAATTCCATATGAAAATGTGAATGTGCCTCGCGAAAAACTGACTTTTTGAAAAATTTTCGCTCTTGTTTTCCAAACTTTGAGACTATCTACTACGTTGACTATTTCAGGCACTTCAACGGTATATAGCGCAGCATTATACGTTTGTGCTGATGTTTGTAGCGCTTAAAAAAAAACCATCAGACCACCACCTTAAAATATAACATTCAACTCAGAATCACTTCCTGAGTCGATTTAACGATGTCCGTCCGACCGTCTGAACGTCTGTCTGTCCATGTAAACCTTGTAATCAAACAGGTCGCAATTTTAAAGATAAATGAAGGAAATTTAGCACACAATCTTCTATTAGGCCAAGGACGAACCCTATTGTAACTGGTTATAATCGGTCCATTAGCCATAGCTTCCATATAAGGCCGTCTTTCGGAATTCACCCAAAAGTGAATAAATTCATATAAATGTAAGTATCGACGTAATATTCTGTATGCGTATGTTTTATATTACACTTAATATGAGTATCGGTTTACAGTTGGCCCCAAGTCTAACAAATTCAAATAATGCAAAAAAGTACGTTTTGATCTGCGACTCCTCAAATAAAATATACAAATACAAAATAATGCGTTAATAATAACTTATTACTTTATGCACTATACGGTCATTCCCGTAAGTGGGTTTATATTGGAGGTATGGTAAATTATGGACCGATTCTCATGAAATTTTGCAATGTTGTTTCTAAGTACTTACATAAATTTAGATTAATTTACTTACATTGTGCCGAATATTAACTTGATACTAACATTCGTATGGGATTTATGCACGTTGAAGTGATTTTCGAAAGAGTTTATATGGGAGCTATGGTTAATCGTTGACTGATTTTCATAAAATTTCGTACAAAGATTGACACTTGAACAGAACTTTATTGCACCAAATTTTATTCAAATATGTGTCATAGTGCGTCATAAAAGTCCTACGTGCCAAATTTCATTGAATTATCTTCCAAATTGCAACCTGTACTTTGTGCACAAATTATTCTGATCTGGTCTGAAAGTTCACTTCCTTTTTTTTTAATTTCCCAAACCTTTGTTGTGTTTTCGAACACTTATGTACGCAACTTAGAGACTTTTTATTTATTATTATTATTATTTTTTTTTTTTTACAAAATTTAAACAAGTTAAGTATCTTTTTCTGTATTCATGATGTCAGTCCATAAAAATTACTTTGCACTTAATTAAGAAACGAGGGTGTTCTGAAAAATATTCCAAGTTTAGTTGAGTGTTAAATTTATATTTTTGGCTGTATATATCATCTATAACCCACCTAATAACAATCGACACAGAATTACTTTTTAAGTTAGTTTAACGATATAAGTTGAAATCATATTAATTAATTTTATAAGGATTAGTTTATAAATTTCCATATGTCCAAATTAGGTACATTTCCGAAGATCTTGAAAATCACCATCACAAACGCAATGGTGTAGGGTATCATATTGACGGGCTTGACTGAATATAACTTTCTTGTTGTTTAGCTAAAAATAAAAATTGTTGATGCATATTTTCCTTAAAATTCTACATAATTTATAATATTCCAAAAATTCGAAAAAATCAAAATAAGCCTTTTCTATATTAAGACAATATTATATTATTTTGCATCCATATTTGTAATGAATAAAAAAAATCTTTTTTTTTTATTTTGTCCTTCAAAAAAAGGCAAATTATATTTATGTTTTTTTACTAAATCACAATGTGTACAGTCATAAAATTATTGAGCATTTTTTTCCATTTCAGATAATGAGATGATGTCCTTTTAACCGTAGAAACCACCACGGTAACCACCGATGCCACCATAACCAACACGATAGCCTCCGATAGCACCATAACCACCACGGTAGCCTCCGTAGCCACCATATCCACCACGGTAGCCACCGAAACCGCCATAACCACCACGGAAACCACCATAACCGCCATAACCACCATAGCCAAATTGACGGGCTTCACGATCACCAACATTTTCATGACCTTGAACATCTACATCGTATAGAGATTGTGGCACTTCCTTATCCTCGACATTGGCAGGAATGGCAGCAGCAACGGCAACAACGGCCAACAAAACACAACACACTAGGAAACGCATTTTGTACACTTTAAGTTTGTTATTGATTAATAAATAATTTAGGAAACTTCTGGATTTATTTATTTTTGATCTACCAGCGAACTATTCACTAGAAATCTTTTTTTGATTCTGTTGGTTTTGCAATCTTAGATGCTTCATTATATATGGAAAAAATAAAAAATAAAAATCTGTTTATAGTTGACTTTCATTCAACTACTAACTCACACGCACTCACGCTGATCTACAGCTGTTGTTTTGACAAATAAAATTTTAAAACACTTAATACACAAGCTTACAAACATACATGTTTGTATGTATGTCTGTACGAATAAACGTAATATTGTATTATAGTAGATATACGATTTTGAATATGACAACCAATATGTATGAGAACGCTTACTTTCCCAGTCAATCTCCTACACTTACAAACACATTTGCAAATTTTTTGGTGAAATCTATTCTACGTAATCAGCATAAAAAAAAAAACAATAAAATAAAGAATAATATCTACGAACTTAAAATAAATTAGCCAAGGGTCATTTTGTAAGATTGCTAAGACTTAGATTTATTATTAAGCCGTTTTTAACTATTGCCATTTCCATTATCTTCTCTCTCTTATATTTCTATCTCTCTTTACGCTATAACACCATAATGTATGGGTCATTTGACACATTGGGACACATTGAATGGAAAGTTTTACTTCTCATCTTTATTTGTCATTATTTAAAAGGGTAATTAGCAAATATGATTTATTTCCGGATAATAAACACAAATTTTAAAAATTTTATGTGATTTATTGGCAAAAATTATTGTTCTATTTGCATATAAACGCCTACTCATCCATAAAATTTAATGTGTGAATTTTAGCTGGTTGATAAAGTTAAACGTTTTGTTCCGCATCTAAAAATAAAATAACTACTTTAAAATAAAGAATACAATGTCAACCCCAACAACTTTATAATTTTAGGATGCTTTTAAAGGCAATTTTTTTACCTTTTTACTCAGAAGCCATTGCGAGTCCCATCACGATATTTACAGAGATCAATCAGAATGGCTCCATCCTCTACATATACTTTTTTGACGAATTTAAAAATACGATTTTTGGAGATACGCGATCGCGAAATTTAATTCGCGAATTATCCACCAATAAAATTCAACATAAAAATATGTTTCAGGTTTCATTTTAAAGGTAATTTCATTTCCTTTAAATATTCGCCTCAATGATCATGTAACGTAAATATTTTGGAAGATATTCGTATTTTTAAAAAGACAATTTGTTATTGCAGAATTTCATTACATTCGGCTGATTTTTGGAAGCAATTGGATATTTTTCTGTTTTATTATAAACAAAACAATACAAATTGAAATAAATATTTCCTATTTATTATAACATTCAAACCATTTTCTTAATACTAAGATTATTTATTGAAAAAATGGGCGTGATGGGATAACTGCCACGCCTACTTTTCATATAACTCAACTCAATTTTAATAGAGAAAAGTAATATGATTTCTACTCCAATCTTAATTAATAAAAAAATGATTGATCTGAAATATACGGCTTTTTATGCAAATTGGCCTATATTTTATATTCGGTCTAAAACGATTATAATTTATTGTCATATACAATATATCTTAAACTTATACTGAATGTTGCACAGTGGTGCCAAGCGCAAAATGTTTGGTAATAATTCTGTATCTCCTAAATTACTGATCGGATCTAATTGAAATGTATGGCCAAAAGTGGAGGAGAACCTAAAGCTATGTTCACATTTGTCAAAAATTTTACCAAATTTGAGCGACCATTAGTTCTACAAAAAAATTGTTTGCCGTTGTTTGATCTTGTAAATGTTTTGTAAGAGAAAACAGTGTCAAACAAGATCCAGTAAAATGTCAGCTAATGATAAGTAACAAATATTTTTCCATTAAAATAGGGAAGTTAGAAAATATGTTATATAGTGTTTACGTAATTTTGGTCAAGTATTTTACTAGTCTGAACATACCTTAAGCTTTCAGAAAACTCTTGTTGTTACTCTGTATTAACACGAGATAATCTATAGGGTGTCAAATTTGAATACCTTCTGCAAATCAATACCAATTTCCAGGATAAAGAATCAATTAGCTTACTCACCTTAATTATTTCCTACAGTTAAAAAGATATTTATGCTTGAATTTCGAATTTTTGTTTTATTGACTTCGCATTAATTCGTTTTTTGGGAATAAGTTCTCGGTTATATAAGGGAATTTTTTTTTAAATATTCTATATTTTAAAATAAATTCCGAATAATATGCTGAAAAAAATTTTGGATTATCTTAATTCGTCTATATTTGAACACATTTCGAAGTCTGCACTCAAAAGTTAGTATGAAAAATGCCTATTTTTTATACAAATTCTTTCACTTTTTTTAATCTTACATATTTCACAATAAGCGGCTTCATAAATGGTTAATAAAGAATTTTTAAATCGATTAAGGTTTGCACCCTACATTCAGCATTGGTTAGAAATGGTGAAATTAAAAAAAACAAGCGCGAATATATTCGGCTCGTCCGAATCTATATACCCACCATCAACTTTTTCAAATTTTACTTTATATGGAAGGGGCGGTAAAGTGGGCAATAAAGTGGGCGGACCACGCACATTTTTTGTTTCCGACTTTATGGGGCGGACCACTCCCATTTTTGGCTTCGGAGTTTATATCGACCCCCCGAACTATACGTACAAAATTTCGTTGTCGTACGTGCTTTTATTGAAGAAATATCAGTAGAAAAGTATTTAATGGACACCCTGAGTTTCTAGTTTTTAGCCCATAACTTTTTTGTTTATTAACCGATTTTCATTTCCATTTTCAATACCAAACAAACCTTATATAAGATAAATATTTGTGCGTTGCCCCGTTCCCTACGTTGCCCCGTTCGAGCTCTATCCTGCTTTCAACAGACAGACAGACGGACAGACGTACATAGCTAGATCGACTCAGAATCCAATCAGGACCCAGAAAATATATACTTTGTGGGGTCTTGGATGATTCCTTCGACATGTTATACACGGAATGACAAAATCAATAAACCCCCATCTTTTTGATGGTGGATATAAAAAAGTATATATACATATATTTTTTATCGATTAATAAAAATGCGTCTTTCTAATATTTTTAATTTATTGACAAATTTAATAAAAAAGAGATTTAGATCAATTTGACTCTAAATTGTTTCCCGCCCTTTTTTTAATTGCACAGAAAGGCAAATTAGCATAATATTTTCACTATTTTTCTTGTGTAATGTATAAAATAAATATTAATATTTCCATTTTGCAAAAATAATTTAAAAAGCTTTATAAACCCATTTTTAGCAATTTTTAAAAAATAAACAATATAAAAAGTAAAAAAACAATAGTTTTTTAACCCTATGTTACATACCCGGGTACCCGGGAAGCACCAAAATTTTGTTAACTTGGTCTATACATAAATGGCTTTAAAGTTTATACCTACTAGAGTCAATAACTATCGTACCCGGGGGTACCCCTATATAATTTCTGTATTTTGCAGTACAAATAACTATTATTTGCACTATTTAATGGGGTTGGCACAAAATTGTATGGGGTTGGTTATAATAGGTAATCATTATAAATTAATTTTAACACAGCTCGTGTCTGCATCATATAAAGACAAAACTCATCCAATTGCACTGGTCGACAAAAAATGTTTTTTCGTGCTCCTTCAAAAAAAAAAAAAAATATATATATATGTATACTAGATGGAATTCCGCATGCTAAACTCGAATCAGCTTTCAGTTTTCTCCCATCAGGTCGAGATTTTTTTTAAAGTGAAAACATCAAAAATGTTTATCACATTTATCTCAAAGCTGGCAAAACTATGAGTAAATAAAGCCACGTATCATAAAAATTGATGCACAAATCATTATTGCATTCACAGTTAAGTTAAGATACCCATGCATATCTACAGTTAAGTGGAAATACACTAGTGGGCAAAAAAAAAAAATAGGTGGATTACATGGAATTGAACGTGCTAAATAAGAATCAGCTTTTACTTTTTTTCTATCACGTATCGATTTTTTTTTATAGGCATGACTACTATGACCCCGCCTTTAGGCACTCACACTTGTACAACTCGAGAACGGTTTGTTCTATTACGAAAAATTAAACTCCAATATATAGCGACTTAAATTGTCTTTAAGCTGAACTTACATAATTTTTTGTTCAGTTAATATTTCCGTAGTTATTTGGTAATTAGTAGCAAACAAAATTTAAAAAAAAATTAAAATCGTGAAAATTTTGATTTATAACTCTGAAATTCTTGAGCGAATAAAAAATATTGTTGACATATCATAAAGACAATTTGCGTATGCATCTTTTGATGTATCACTTATCAAAATCGTGTGAAGGGCTCTTGAGTTGTAGCCTAAGTTTGACAAACTATTCTCGAATTTTATAGTGTGACAGCTGAATAAAGTGATGATATTAGTCATGCACATAAAAAAAAAAAAAAATCAGTACCCGATAGAAAAAAAAGTGAATGCAGATTCTTGTTTAACTCGTCAAAATCCACCTAGTCCACCCATTTTTGTTTCAAGAAAAAATAAAAAATTTTTTTTTTTTTTTGCCCACCACTGTATTTCTACTCAATAGTATGTAACATGGGTATCTTTACTTAACTGTGAATAAAATCAAGATTTGTGCATCAATTTTGAAGATACATGCCTTATTTTATTCGCAGCGTTACCAGCTTTAAGATAAAGATGATAAACTGAAATATTTTTGATGTTTTCATTTATTTTAAAAAAAAATTTAGTAACAAAAAAATCTAAAATTTTGCGACTTGTAACTTCATTAAAAGTTTAATATGCACGACCAGACAGACGTACGAACATCGTTAAAATACTCAAACATGTTTTTCTACGTGTATTTATCGATTTTTTTTAGGCTAATGGTAGTAATAAATAATTTTTATATCATTATAAATCTTTTTTAATAAAATCAACGAAAACTACACTATAGTACCCGGGTACCACGGATATTGACTAACGTTAACTTTTTTGGGTATGTACTGTAGGGTTAAAACAAAACTCTATATTTTCTTCAGAAACATATAAAATATTACAAGAATATAAAAATAAACTAATTTGTCAATTTAATGATGTATAATATGTACAGTTAGGGACAAAACTATTTGTACACCCATGCATTTCGTATATCTTCAATAATTTATAAAGAATAAAAAATTATTATATGTAGTTTTAATTCAGGTCCATTTTTATTGAATTATTTGATAAAAAATAAATTAATATATAACACATTGTTAAAAAAAAGTACAATTTAACTAAAAATCTTTGGGACAAAAGTATTTGTACATCAGTACTTTGTACAATTATTTGTACGTTGGACTCTTGTATGATGATTTTTTTTAAATACCTTTATATTTTCTTCGTTAATCGAATTTTATTTTACAAAATAAGAAGTTGGTTTTAACGTTTTGAATAATAAGCACATCAAAAATGGGAAAGCGAAAAGAGTTGAGTTTGGATATTAAAAATTTAATTATTGATGAACATAAAAAAGGAAAATCTCTCCGGAATATAAGTAATTTAGTAAATTTGCAACATTCCATAGTACAATACATTGTAAGCAAGTATAAAAACAGCGGATCTGTTGAAAATGTGCGTGAACGTATACGAAATATATGAGGTGTACAAATAGTTTTGTCCCTAACTGTATATATAAGTAGATCATTTTAAAACAATAACATGGCCTCAAAACTGACGACTTAAGTCAAATTCACTGTTTTACAATATTTCCAAAATACATAACTTTAATATGTAAGTATAGGGAGCAAACAAATCGTTGTGTTTAACAATATTTTCATAGGTTTAATTATTTTTTAAACTGTTTTGAACTTAATAGCATCAATAACAACAACTCCTTCATTTCACTTGAATAATAATAATGACAGCTTAATTGTATGTATGTGTGTATGAATATGTACAATTATTTAACTATTTGTTTATTATTCATTTTATTTTATTTTTTGCTTTTTAACTACCAAAATATTACGCTACTCTAATGGGCAAGATTTCAATTTAATTTTTTTTTTTTGGGATTTTACGCACAGTAACCACAGAATTTCGGAAAAAAAAACTTAATTATTTCAATATTTTAAAAATATAAAAAAGTAGTAAACATTGTTTGTTTGTATAAGATTTAAACAACAAAATAAACAAATAAACTTATTCTTTAGAAATTCATATTTAATACCGTGAATTTAATACACACAAACATTTCCGAAATTTATTATAAACAGACTTAATATACAGACACAAAAACGTCAACAATTATAGGAAGACTTTATCTTCAATGATTTAATGAGAATACAAAATTTGATAATTTGTCAAACAACAATACAACGTGGTAATTAGAGACATCTCCGTCATCGATTCTTAACAATGACATTTTGAGAAACTATGTGAAACACAAATTATTCCTAAATTTTAGAATAGTGTTTTAGCAAAAAAATTCTGAATCATTGTTATGACTTGAACTTTTAAATTTCATTTTAATTTGTGATTTTTTTTTTTTTTTTCAAAATGTAAACAATTTTATTATATGTATGTACAGAAAAATGTATTAATGAGTTTAGAACTTGTTTTAATAAAATACTATATAAAATATCGTATGTTAATAATGTTTAAAAACACATAATAGTTTATTAGCCAATGTTGGCTACCCTTTCAGCTAGTATGTCGAATTCCGGTAAAAATGGAGTTTGGACGATCAAAATTTGTATATATTTTATTGAGTGGATAATAAGATGTTGTTAAGATATAATGAAAGCAATTTAAGTTGACATCTTTTAGTTTTTATTTATATAAATCGGTAGGCTTGTGTGACCACTAGGGTGGTCCAAATTTCCTTTTAGCGAGCTACATTTAAACGTACATTGACTCTACATTACCGAGGAAAGTCAATTGTTTTCATTACACGCTTTCCCGGGAATTTAATGCAGTATTTCCCTGATTTTTTTTTTTTTTTTTTAATTTATATATTAGTACAATATTGTTTGTCAAAATATTTTTTTACTTTTGAGATAATAGCAAAAATTTTGAAATTAATAGGTAGAAAATTAGGGTATAAAATTTATTTTATATAATACTAGCCTTTCACATTTATCCAAATTAGAACGTCAAAAATACAAAAGTAAAAGCTTATTAATTGAAGTAATTCTTATCGCATTTATTAGTAAATATATCATGTATTATACCCCATTTACATTGGCTCAAAATCTAGTTTAAATGAGATTTCAAGCTAAATCTACATAATTTAATTAGGTTTTAATTAGATTTTCCGTACAAATCAAAATCTAGTTTCTAACAAGATTTTACCAAAATCTACTAAAATTTAATTAGATTTTGGAAAATATCGTTTTTCAACACTGTTTTTCTTTCAGAGTGTAAGTAAAATGCAACAATTTTCTAAATAAAAATGACATTTCTGTTTAAACAAATATTTTTAAAATTAAGAAATAAATACAATTGAATTGAAAATTTTGTAAAAATAAACTTAAAATAAAAGATAAAAGTTTTTGTGAAACATGAAGCTGGTTGAAAAGTGTTAAGTGCGTGTCTTTAATTTTACCAAAAGTATTTGTCAAACAAAATCTACAAAATTGTCCAAATTTTGTAATGTAAACAGGGTAGATTTTGTTTTTTCGAAATCTCGTTCAAACGAGATTTTAAGTGTATGTGTAAATTAGGTATTATGGAAAAAATACTTAAAATATTGAAAAGTATCTATAGCTCGAATTATGGATTTTAAGTTAAGTTGCAACTTTTAAAAATATTTTCATTTTATTTAAAAGATTTGTAAAGAAATATGTTAAATTTAACTTCATATATCGCAGTAAATGTTACAGATATTGATATGATTTGTATGTAATAAATGTATCCAAATTATTCCATTATAATTTGCTTTATTATTAATATAATACCGAAAATATTGCTTTTTATTTAAAATAAATCATAATATTAAAAAAAAAATATTTCTTGGGAAATTCTATTTTTAATGGACTTGAACCAAAAAGTTCCAACAAGTTCCAATTTAAAAATACGATTGTTATATAAAACAACACAACTATAAAATTATATTTGAGAATATTGGCTGCGACTTTTTGTGATCTTTTAAAATATTAGAATAAAAGGTGCGGTACCTCATATTAGTAATTTTGTAAGAATTATTTAAATATTTAAGGGTAATGGATGGAAATTTGTTATGCATATGACCCTTCAATTGAATAAATTTTACAAAAATATATCCGAAATTCATACAAATAAAGCATTTTTTTTAAGTATGAGAGTGACAGTGATTTTTAGTGGGAATATTTATGGCCTTATCTACTAACATAATGTACAATTTTAGACCAATATCCCCAAAATTGGATTTTTGTCGTTCTAAAACTGCCAAATTATTAATTACTATTACTTTTTATGGGGCTACTAATTTCGGAACACAATAACATAAATCCCACGAAATCTAAATCTTTAGATATTCGACAATTAAGATTTACTTTATACTAGGTCTTCCACCATTTCCATTTGTACTTCAGAAATTTATATTTTAGAAGTTTCCATTTATATTTGAGAAATTTCTAATTATATTTCAGAAATTTCTAATTTTGCTTCAGAAGTTTCCAATTATATTTCAGAAATATCTATTTGTAGATCAGAATTTTATATTTGTAGTTTAGAAAATTCTAAATGTAGTTTAGAATTTTCCATTTGCATTTCAGAAATTTCAAATTCTATTTAAGAAATTTCCATTTGAATTTCAACATTTTATAATTGTATTTCTGAAATTTCCATTTCTATTTCAGAAATTTAAAATTGTATTAAGAATTTTTTCTACAGAAAATACCTATATGTTTAATTTCGGAAATACAATTAGAAAATATTGAAATTCAAATGAAAATTTCTTAAATAGAATTTGAAATTTCTGAAATTTCAATTAGAAAATATTGAAATTCAAATGAAAATTTTTTAAATAGAATTTGAAATTTCTGAAATGCAAATGGAAAATTCTAAACTACATTTAGAATTTTCTAAACTATAAATAGAAAATTCTGATCTACAAATAGATATTTCTAAAATGTAATTAGAATCTTCTGAACTACAAATATATATTTCTGAAATATAAAATAAAAATAAAAAAATTGGAAACTTCTGAAATATAATTAGAACCCAGCAAAAACTTGGTAATGGCATGTAGTTACAGATGTAGTTACTTTTCGATGATAACAGTATACTGTCTGTATTACATGAAGGCAGATTAGTAAGTAATTACTTTTAAGCCGATATGTAATCTATTACTTGAGATCAGATTTTTAAAATATCTATTAATCAATCTTTTCATTTAAATTATAAAAATATATATAAATATATTTAAGAGTGGGGCAAAACATAAAAATACAATAATTACTAGTTTTTCTGTGTTATTCGAAAATCGCATTTCGACAATAAGTTTCATATTATAAGGCCGTGTGCTGTATTTAAAAAAGAAACTTTAAATCGAAAGTGGAAATGAAATCATTCTTTCGATTTTAATTTAAAAGTAAATGTAATGAAAATATATTTGATTTCATTTTAGTTTTGTTCCACTGAACTGTTTACTGTCAGAAATATTATAATAAAAATGAAAAATATTAAAAACACTTATTAAATTAAAAAAAAAAATTATGGAATTCTTCAAGAAAAAGCAAGTTGGTCGTTAAGTAATAATTCCACTTCAATAAAATTTTTGTCTTTTGGTACCTATTTATGCCAAACTTTTGGGTAAAAGAAGTTCCTTCAATAGATTTGAACAAAGAACATGCTGGAGCAATTATTATTTTAAGACATAGATGTTTCCATTTTGTTAAAAGCTTGTTTCTTTTTAATTAATTTTGGAAACTTATATGTAAGTTAAACATAATTTCTTGTTTTAACGTTTTTCTCCACCTATATATTTACATATTTTTGGCAGCCTGGCTATTCAAGTAATACTTTTCGCAAAACCCACTATTTCAACTTTCTCAACTGGCCGAAATTATTTTAACAAAATTTGCGCACATAGTCCATAATCGACCACAGCTTTCCTTACATTTGTCCTTGTAATTTGTTATAAAATAACCGTTCGAATTGGAATCACTATCTCACTTGATTTAAAGAAGAGGTCCGTCTGTTGGCTAACTGGATGACTGGCTATCAGTCGATGTAAGTCTAGTGAATTTTAAAGATATTTTGATGAAACATCCAATAACCATTTTAAAGTACATTTATCACATTGCGTACATTAGTCCTTAAATTCTATATTTTTTCAATAATAAATGTTATAAATTTCACTTATGTTTATGATTTGGAATCATATTCTTGAAAATTGTATGAAACAAAATGAAACTAAATTTTCCGAATTTGTAACACTAACTAAGTTAAAATTGTCATTTTCATAGGAAAATGAAATGAAGGACATTCACAAATGTTTTATTTATGGTTATGGACCAAACCCACCACCTGCCCCTGACCTGTGTAACTTTTCCTCCTGAGTACCCCATCGACCTCCGGAACACTTTGTTCCATCCTTTACCCCATCGACCTCCGGAACATCTGAAAAAAAAAGAGGTACATCCATCTCCCCACCAATAAAACGACAATGGATCTTTTATTGTCTTATAATATTGTACACTAAAAATTATTCTTAAATTTATGTGGGCCAAAATTCCAGGAATTTTTGGTCCTCATAGTTGCACTCTGTAATTTTAAAATATTAATATTTTTACGTTTGAAGCAAATAAATTTCAAAAATATCAGCTTTTTATTTTTCCATATTTCAGTACTTATTTGTAACCGATAATGTAACTAGTTACTATTAATTTTGATAATAATGACTTCTGTAATTCTTTGAAATTAATGAGTTATTGATTAGCTTTAAAGTAATTACTTCTTGTAATGATATCTAAGTAATGACTTTCTGAAATGCCTACTTGTAATAATATAGAGTAAGTAGTTGCCTCTAATGACATCACCGTGTTAAAATAATGAGTTATTCATCTAATGTGAAAGTAATGAAGAGCCATTATATTAGCTTCTTAACTGATTACATGGCAAGTAAAGTTTTTGCTGGGAAGCTTCTAATACATAATTAGAAAATTCTAAAATATAAATGGAAACTTCTGAAATACAACTGGAAATGGTATAGTGCTCCTAGACCTATCCGTTCTTTTTTCTTTTCAGTTGTGAATCTTGATAAGAAAATTACTCCACAAAATTTTAATGGTTTTTTAGACATGTGATAAATAATATTTGCTTTGTATGGGGGCTACCATTCCTACTAGACCTACCCGCCCTTTTATAATTTCAATTTGGGGATCGGTACGATAAGTTATTCCGACATAAGCTTAAGACCTTCGCTATAACATTTCTTTAAATTCTTTAAATAAATAATAATTCTTTTTATGGGAAGCACTCTTGCCCCTGCTCCGATAAAAAAAATTAAAATAACTTTCTGTGAAAATTTCAACTTCTCCTCTTCAATCTATCAAATTCAAAATTTGATAAAAAAAAAAAAAAAACAAGTAAGAAAATATCGTCGGTCTGGATAGACGGCCAGCCAGACAGACATCGCTAAATCGATTGATGATTCTTAGTGAAACGGTATACTTTAAGGTTCGGGTTCGATGATTTTTTTCCGTGCGTTACAAACAGCATCACAACATTTTTCGACTTCCTGGAATTCCCAGGATCCCGAATTAAAAACTATAATTATCGCTACACTAATTAGCTAAACAACTTAGACCCAAGTAGGATATGAGTCTTTGCATTAGCAGATTTAAAACAGGATTGTAAATGAAATGAGACACGAGGAATTCAATTGCTCAATCTAATGATTAATAAATAAAATATTGATATATTATTGAAATTTCAGTATAATATGTATAAACTTGTCTTAAAATCAGAGAATTAAAAAAAACTCACCATAAAAATGCCCAAAATACCAATCCGTAGAAAACATGTTAAAAATTTAAAATTGAGATGATCACCCTGTCGTTATAAGGGCCGTCCGTTAGAAAATATGTATTTTTTGGGTGTTTACTTTACATATGGAGATATATACTTAATTAAAATAATTTTAAGTCGATCCCAGCTTAACAATTTGAGAACTTAACAAAAATAATTTGCTTTACATGTATTTGCATTAAGTTTTATTTTAAAAACATTAAAAAAATGATAAAGGCCAGAATAAAATACAAATTTTATCAGTGAATAAATATTGCCACCTTTTTGGAAAAAAAAAAAAAAAAATTGAAATTTTTTTAATGTTCCAAATTTAGATTAATATAACTTTTTAACGGATTCATATATTTATATGATTCTTGTAGCAATATTATTTAGAATTTTGTAGAGAATTTATGGGCAATATTAAGCCCGCCAAGTTAAAAAAAAAAAAAACTAAAAAAAAAAATAGATTTCGACCTAAAAAAATAACCTACACATGTTATCATATTTTTTTTAGAGATTTAAGAGAACTATCTATATATAACATTTCTTTTCTATCATATCGTAAACGAATTTTTGGCGATTTTTCAGAAAAATATTATATCCGAGATGGCCAACTTTGTAAGGAGACCCACTACCCCCCTGACACGCTAGGAAACTCCTCCAAATCAACTCGAAAACAATTCAACTCTGAAAAGTTACACATTATTTCTAGAAAAAAGCGTTTTGGAACCAATGTGCAATGTTAAGAAATCGAAAGCCAATTAAGAATTATGTCCAAAGAGTACCAGGAGACGAAACTAATTGCCAAAAACTTAAGTCGGTTGTCAAAAAACTAACTCATGCGGAAATAAAATATGTGTAATCAAATACATTTTGCCGTTGATAAAAAGTAAAAACAAAACTTTTCTACAAAATAACAATTTATTTTTTCAGTCAATCGAGAGTTTCACCTAGTGTTTATAAATCGATTAACCGAAATAATATTTTTTTCTCATAATTTCGTTTTTTCGTGAACCGGTTAACTAAAAATGTTTATTTTCGTTTAACCGCTTTGTCCGATTTTTTTAAGTCAGTTATGAAACCGGTTACATAAATTTGATAAACATATTACTAGATTTCTTCATTTTGTTACTTCTTCTGAATTTAAAACAAGACAAACTTTTTTGGAAGAATTAAAAACTCTTGTAGTCAAAACAAGTAATCAGGTGATATAGTTACATGTTTAGAGTTCAATATATAATATATCCTAGCACATTTAAAAAATTTTGCGAGATTTTTTTTTTAAAGAAGAAAAAAAACTTCTCACACACTTACAGTGATGGTCACGATTTTATCCCACCTGATCTGAACTTTTTTTGGCCTTAATTTTTTTAAGGCCAAAGAACTATATAATAAAATGTTCACCACTTCAAAAATAAAAGTAAATAAGTACAGGAAATGTATATTTACTTTATAGGGGGGCTACTAGACCCCCTCGACCTATTTTTACTAAAATTTGATATCAAAATTTGTTTTAAAATTGTTTCTAAAACTTTCACTAAATGACTAGTTTAGATATGCCAAAATAATTATTTGCTTTGTGTATGACCTGCCCCTATCCGTCCTATTATTATTATTACATGAACGCAATATGATAAGGAAGTAATTTCCACATAATTTGAGGGCTCACCATAATAGTTCTGTAAATATACCGTTAAGAATATTTGCTTTGTATGGGGTACCATTCCCCCTGGTCTTTTCCGTATTTTCGTTGTATGGAGTATACCATTTCCCCAGATCCGTTACATTATTATTTTGAGTTTGTAGGTTGTAAGACAGGTATTCCTGTAAAAGTATTTAACTTATTCGTTAATAAATTTGTTCTTTTAAAGGGGGCTAATATTCTACTCTACTTCTATGGAAAATATCACTTTAACGCTCAAAGCTTAACTTTTATTTTAGTCGTATTTATTCTACTAAAGGCACAATAATCTGAGGTACCAAACTAATAGTTTTTATTAATACTGTTTCCTTTACTAAAGTCATTAAAAATCAACCTGTAGCGACATAATACGACATAATTACTACATTAGTATCATATACTTATTTTCTTTTAGAAACTTTTAAGAGCAAACTGTAAGAGCCTTAATATTTTAAATTATCTTAAATTATATTAAAGCACAAATAATGATCTTTATAATTGCGTATTATTGTTAACAAGTTTTCAAGATTAAATTTTAATTAAATTATGTTTAACAAATCCTATTACAAAATACACAATATGTTTTTAATTAATAGCAATGAGTTGTCATTAACAGAAGATTATATATTGTAGAATTGATCTTTATTATTAATTTTGCAGATCAACAATAACAAAAATTTTTTTTGTGGAAAGTGTGTTGAGAATTTTGTAGAAATACATATTCCAATCACAAAAACAATTTTAGTTTTATTCTAGTACGTATAAAATTTAACACATTGAACACAAAAAAAAATATATATATATGATTCTGTAACGAGTTTTTAGATTATACTGCACTTTTTTGTTTGGAAGGAGGACCAAACAGACCCCTCAAGGCCGGAGTTAAGGGGGCTCAAGTAGGGTACATCTGACATAAAATTTTTTTAATCGCTTGCCAAATGTTTGTTTCTCGTCCGATTTCAAATATTTTTAAATATTTTTGTAGGCCCTGATAAAAAATGCGTGCATGTCCTATTTATCTCTTACAGTTTTTGAGTTATTTGCGTTTGAATTTTTAAGTACCTCAATTTTGCATGTTCTTGGTCCAGTTTTTTTCATATACAACCTAATATTTCCTAGTTAAAGAACAAAATTATCTCTAGAATAAAAAAAAATTAAAGTCGACATCTTTACCGAGTCCAAAAATAAATGATTTTGAATTCGAAAATTGCAAAACCGACGACTTTTCCTGTTTTTTTGGCCGGCATATTTTTCCGAAGTCCCGTAGATTTTGATTGAAAACTTTTAACAACATATCATAGATTCTGAAACTGCATTTCGTTTGTCGATTCGTGCTTTGGGATTTGAGAAAATATAGACTAAAGTCAAAACTTTCATATAAAATGGGTTAAATTCGGGAGGGTGTGTAACTTGACCACTTGAGTTATTGGGCTTGTTTTTTATTTTGAAGTCATATCTGTAAAGATACCTTTCAGAAAAGTATAAAATTGTTATATGTTGTTAAAAAAAATTTTAGTTTAGACAAAAAAGAGTGTAGATACTTTAAAATCGTTTATTTTTGGACTCGGTAAAGATATTGAGTTCAAATTTTATACAATAGATAATTTTGTTCTTTAACTAGTTAAAAAAAAATAATAAAATCGGTAGGAAATAATAGGATATATATGAAAAAAACTGGACCAAGAATATGCTAAATTAAGGTACTTAAAAATTCAAACGCAAATAACTCAAGAACTGTAAGAGATAAATAGGACATGCAAGCTTTCGAAATCGAATGGGAAACAAACATTTGGCAAGCGTTTAAAAAACTTGTACGTCAGATATACCCTACTTTGAGCCCCCTTAACTCCGGCTCTGATGGGTCTGTTTGGTCCCCTTCCAAACTTAATATAGTATTCTCCTCTGCTAAAATAGTGAATATATGCATAAATAACAATAATAGTAACAATAATGTTTATTTTAATTACATTATTTAAAATTTAGTACTTTTATTAAAGCATTGCACTTTTTTAACAGTAAATTAGCACTGTTTTCTGCAAAATTTCTGGAAACAGTGCTTAAAACTCTATGCTCTTGTGTATCTAAATTAACTGTTAAATTGCGAAGCAGGAAAAAAATATTTTTTTGTTGCCCTGTGTTACTAATTCGTTTCGGTGTTGTAGAATATAAAATGAAAAAAAAACTTTTTTATTATAATATTTATATTTTATTTTATTTATTTGGTACAGTAAAAACTACAGATTTTATTTTCCAAACGAATTTCCAATAGCAGAAGCGGATGCACTGCTTTGAGCTAAACTTTGACCGCCACCAGGATATCCACCAAGACCTCCACCAAAAGCTGTAGCAGATGATTGTGCAATCGCATTGCTTTGACTGATACCTGCTCCACCAGGAAATCCACCGTAGTTACCACCGGGATATATACCGCCAGTATATCCACCACCTGGAAATCCACCAGGATATTGACCACCATAACCACCACCACCATAACCACCACCGCCATAACCACCACCACCATAACCACCACCAAATCCACCATGGCCATGATGATGTCTATGATGACCGTACTGTCGGGCCAGACGGAGATGATCATCAGTGGCATCACCCTGAACTTCAGCATCAACTGCTGCCAACGTATTAAGATATTGATTTTGAACAGGCCAACTGAAACATATGGCCAACGAACACAGGACCAAAATTACGGCAAATACTTTCATGTTGTTTTAATTATTTTAATATTAACTAGGGATGCAAATACTAAACGATGTCTTTATTTCGAAAAGTTATTGAATTCTATAGATTTTTGGAAACAATAACGATATTTTATACATCTGAGATTTGAATACTTAAAAGTCAAAAATCTATAATAAAGAAAAAGTAATAATTGCAACACGTGTACAACTCAAAAGAAACGGGTAAATAAAACAGGTGCATGAAATATTATTCATTCATTTTTGGACTTTGCATAATTTTTGTTGTGGATTAAAAATTGGTATAATTATTTTTTGTTTCATTATTTATTTAACATTTTAATTCTTAGAAGAAAAAAGTTGTTCATCATGTTTGGTAAATAAAAAAACAAAAATCTTAACGGGTTTCAAAGATAACTAACTCTTGATATTGTCACCTGCAATCGGATCATCTATTGATGTTGTCTCTTTTGAGTTAAAGTGCTTCACGTGATTTGCTTCGTTGAAAAATACTATTTTTCTTTTTATTTCAAATTTATAATGTTAATTGGTTACATTAAAGGTTACGCTATCAGAGTTCACAATACCCACATTGATTAACATTTTAGATTGTAATAAGGGATTGCAATTTCCTAGAAGAGCGGGAAAAATATTCAATGTTGTCACAATAACGAGAAAGAAAATTGATAGTCTGTCAAACCCGACCAAATGGTACCCTACACCATTGTGTATGAGTATAAAAATCCAAGAAAGGGACTTATATTAGAGCTTTGGCCAATTGTAGACCAATACTTTTACTAAGTGTACAATTTCCGGAAATGGGTTTATATGGGAGCTATGGTAAATTATGGACTGACTCTCATAAAATTTTTTACTGTTGTTTCTACTTATATAAAACTTATTTGTGTCTAATATTAACTTGATACTAATATCTGTATGGGATTTATGCCCGTTAAAATGATTTTCGGAAGAGAAGTTTATATGGTAGCTATGGTCAATTATGGACCGATTTTTACAAAATTTGGTACACGGATTTATAATAATATAAAACTCTGTGCCAAATTTATCCCAGTATTTTCGACCGATTTTATTAGTTTTTCTTTAGCTAATTAAAATTTCACAACTATCTATTGAATAAAGAAAATTGGAAGTCGATATCTTTAGAGAGTCCGAAAATTAACGATTTTGAATTTGAAAATTGAAAAAATTATGATTTTTGACCGAAAAAGTGTCTACATTCTTTTTTCTCTAAATTAAAACTTTCTTTAAAAGCATATAATAATTTTATAATTTTTTGAAAGGTATCTTCACAGAGACTTTAAGATAGAAAATAATCCCAAGCGGTCAAGGTACACACCCTCCTGAATTTGACCCATTTTATACGAAAATTTTGACTTTAGGCTATGTTTTCTAAAATCCCAAAGCACGAATAAGCAAATATTTAGGAGTCTATAATATGTTGTTAAAAGTTTTCAATCAAAATTTACGGAACTTCGGAAAAATGTGGATTTTATAGCCGAAAATGTAAAAAAAAAATTTTTTTGGAAAATTGTGGGATTCCTTTTACAAAAATTTTTTATTTTTTTTTTTTTTAATTTTCTCATTTTATACGATAAAGTTTACAATCAACGAAAATTTTGCTAAGATATCTTTACTAAGAAAGATTTTATTACAGATAAAACATTTATAGTTTCTCAAAAACTAATTTTTTACGCAAATTTTACTTTAATTGCAAAAATCAAAAAAAGTGTAAAAGATATTGAAATCAATATCAACCTTGTATAAAACTTATTTGTACTTATTATGGAAAAAGTGATATAAGCATTAAAACACTATTCCGGGGAGTATTGTTTTTAGGATTGTCAGACGCCTTGAATGAACTTAATTGTTAAGATATTTTAGAAGTTGTCAAGTTACAAGTTCAAATGTAATTTGTCAAGTTGAAAATAATTTGTACCTATTAGGCATATTTTATATTTTTATAAAAATAACACCGAAGTATATTTTTGTATTTTACATGATACAAAGTATTTTGCTTTATTACACCCTAAAACAAAACTTCATAACATAATGATTGAATTTTAATTAATCTTTAAATCATTTAAATATGAGATATAAGAATCATTTTACAAGAAAGGACTGTTTTAAATTTAAACAAAACATACTGATTACGATATTTTATACATCGAATTAATTTATTATTAATGCCGTGAATAAATGTTCAAAAGCAATGTTAATTTATATTGAAATATTTGTGAAGAAGCTGTGCCATATGTTTATTTTTTCAAATAACAATAGCAAAAATCTAATATCCAATTTCGTAATATTAATATTTTCATGGCCTAAACGGATATGCTAATATTTAAACTATTATTTTCGCAAACATTTTAAAATCTATATTCCTATTTTATTGACAACACCCTAGAGTATAAAGAACCGGTTCAAAACTAGTTAAGGACAGGTTCTCAGAGCTAGTGACCGGTCCCCTTTCTGGAACTTTATATGAGAGGAACCTGTCACTTATACATAGGGTTGTCATTGCAGGTGGCTAATTAGCCCCTTGGGACAGGTCACAGGATAGGTTACAGTACTGATCCAAGAGGACAGGTTCAGTATCGATTAATATAATAAAAAATTAATAAAAATTCTGTAATTGTTTATTTTTTATTATTATTTTTATTAAATTATGTTTATTTTCATTTTATAATTTTTCGTTAATGTCGATGGCGGCACCCCGGATCGAACACATGTTCATCTAACGTACATATGTTATGTTTTATAGTCTTCAACGCCAACCACTCAGCCACTGATTGTTATTGCGCGCGAGTTGCTTATTGCGCACTTATCAAACATGTTATAAACTGACTCTTAACTGTTACATAGTGAGTGTGTTTGTGTCAACTGGTTCTCAATTGGAACTTTGTTGACGAGTTAGGTGTCAATTGGTACTCAACTGGTACTGGTAGGATTCATATAAAAAGTAAAAGATTTTTGGCGGATGTCGATTGTCAAGTTCTTTTATTGGAAACTAAGCTTGTTTTTCAGAAATGTCAAATTAGATCACAATTTAAATCTGGCAACCATAATTGTATGGAAGCGAGGTGAAATAATGGGCCGATCATGAAAAAAAACATATGTTCCAAATTTCATCAAATTATCTTTAAAATTGCGACATATACTTTGTATGCAAAGTTTACTTAGACTCTAGGGTGGTCCAAAATTCCTTTTTGCGAGCAACATTTAAACGTACCTAATATAATAAAAGGGGATGTCATAAAGAACATACTTACAAAATTTCAACTTCATACCATGATTGGAACTGGATGCTACACTGCCATTTATATCGTTACAAACACATAATAAAACTACCTTTGGTGGTGTAAGTTATTAAACAAGCGCGAATGTTATATTCGGCTCGGCCGAATCTATATACCCACAATCAACTTTTTCAAATTATACGTTATATGGAAGGTGGGCGGTAAAGTGGGCAGACCACGCCCATTTTTTGTTTCCGAGTTTACATTGATCCTTTAACTATTTGAACACAATTTCACCTTATATAAGAGGTGGTTTCCGAGTTTATATCGACCCCCAAACTATGTATACAAAATTTCGTTGTCGTATATGCTTTTGTTTAAGAGATATCAGCAGAAAAGTGTTTCTAGTTTTTAGCCCATAACTTTTTTGTTTATGAATTGATTTTCAAACCCAAACAAACCTTGTATAAGACAAATATTTGTGCCAAATTTCGTCCCCCTACGTTGTCCCTTTCGAGCCATATCCTGCTTTCAACAGACGGACAGACGGACGGACATAGCTAGATCGACTCAGAATCTAACCAGGACCCAGAAAATATATACTTTGTGGGGTCTTAAATGATTTCTTCGACATGTTACACACGGAATGACAAAATCAATATACCCCCCATCTTTTTGATGGTGGGTATAAAAAAGGGAATATTTTGCAAGTTATCTTTTTCTTGCAATCATAGTATGTTTGCTGTTTTATTTATCCTAACACACTAACACTCTTTATTTGTAAAACATGAAAAACCTCTTTTTGGTCATAAGAATTTTTTAGATAATTTAAATATATGATGCAAAAAAAAAGGCAATAAAAACAATTAATAATTCATAATTAAATTAAACAATAATCACAACAAAAAATAATAAAGTTCAAGCACCTGTTTCTTGTAGACGCTCGTGTTAGAACAATTACTTGTTTTTGTTTATGATTATGCATTTTTGTCTTAGAAGTGATACTACAACAAGTGAAGAATTGCTCCTAATATTTTAATTTTACTGCAATTTTAATAATTGCTAGTAACAGACAATGTTAGAACTATCTGAGATTTTCTTTTACTTATTGGACTATCCGAAAGTGCTTTATTGATTGCCTATTATAAATTTTAAAATATTTTTAAACATTTGAATTAGTTCATCAAAAGGAATAAAGTGTGATTTTGTATAGCATGAGTTATATTTTATTTTGTTAGCCTATAGGAGGACTCCAAAAAAAAAAAAAAAACAGTTCCTTATGGAACGACATCCTATATAAACCTATATGATCAAATCTAAAATGCATAATGAAATATTAAAATTTATTAATGAAATGTATAGGATTATTCTGATATTATGTTCTCAGATAATATGTACATCTCTTCTTAAATCCTTCATTTATTTATAATATTAAATTCAGTTATAAAGTAAAAATCTAAAATTGAGTTAAAAAATTATGCTTTATTTAAAGTCCAAAATATGGTAATTAAAATTCGAAAATTTTACTTATTTTCCAAAACCACCGCCATATGATGATGATTGAGCACTGGATTGAGCAGTACTAAAGCTACCTCTATAACCACCACCAAGTGGAAAACCATAATAGCCTCCAAAAACAGGAAAACCACCATAACCGCCATAACTACCAGGTCCACCATATCCTCCAAAGCCACCATATTGTCTAGCTAAACGTGTGTGTTCCACATTGTTTAAATCACCTTCAATCGGAACATCGACAGTTTCCAAAGTATTTCTATGATCACTGTCAACTGGCAAACAGGAACAAATGACGAACAAATAAATGACCAAAATCATTAACAGAGATTTCATATTGTATTAAGTTTTTAGATACTTGTTTTAGATTCAAAGTAATCTTTTTTATTTGAGGACTAATTGAAGTTTGTGAATTTCTTTAAAAATTTACAATGTTTTATAGGTCTTGAAATTTGTATAAATACATAAGTTATTTTTCGTAAAATACCACCATAATACACTTATGATATTGCAAAACAAACTACTTGAGTTTATTAAGTATTTAAAGCCAATTAATCTGGCAATAAAAGCCAATAAATACATAAGTACTTAAGAAAAAATGTGGATCCTTAAGTCACTGTAGCCTCATATGAATAAATATTTTGTATATAAGTACTTAATTTCTTTCGTGAACGAATAATATTTCCTGTTAATTTTTTCAATGGGATTTTATTAGCATTTAATATTAATAAGTAATTATTCAAAATTAAGAAAATTTATTGATCAAATAAGACCTTGACCTCAATTGTTGCACTCTTACACTGAACCAAAACTTGTAGTCAAACTGATGTTTGTAATACCTAAGATTTAACTAAATTTATCATCCCTAAAAGAATTTAATTTGAATAAAATTTTTATTGATTTGATGAGATTTCTTTCGATTTTAAAATTAACTTTTATATTTTAGTCAAATTAAATCAAATTCTTCAATATGGCAATATGACAAAAAGACTTAAAAATTGACTTATCTTTTTTAGTAAAATTAAAGAATAAAATTAGTCAATTTAAATAAATATCTTTAAATTAACTAAAGGCATGTAGAATTGAAGAAACTTCGTTAACAAAATAAACAAAATCAGTCATGCATTAATATACAAAGTCTATAAAGTTATAACTTCCTTCAAAATACCATAGCACCACCTTAAAGACAATATTGTATTGGTAGTAAAAACTGAACATTTTAGAATATTTGGACATAATACTTCGCAACAACTCACAATGGACCGATATTGGTCTCTGGATGGAGATGTGACACTATATCACATCAACCTTCTCTATCTATAACAACACTATTTTCCCTGCAAGCATATATTGTTATTGTAAACATCTTTACCTTTTATTGGATAAATGTACTATATATAGTACTGTGCAAATCATAAGCAACAAAATTAAGGTTTTCCTAAATATTGAATTGGAATATGAAAATATTTCTGGGTATCAAAATAAATTTCCAAAAAATTATTATACTTTTTTTAGCTACAGAGTACTGAAATTCAAATATTAAAAACGAAGGATACGACACCAAATCATTGAATGATTTTATTCAGATAAAATATTAAAGTTATTAAAATAAACTTATAAAGAAAAAATACATAACTTCCTTAAAATCGAGAACTTCAGCTTTAGTTTTGTTAAAATGTAATTCAGTTCCTGACATCTTTAAAAATTGGAACATGGGTTCACCACAATTTTATTATTACTTCTAAATACATACAAATCAGAGATGTTAAAAATCATAAATATCTATTCGATATACACTAGAAAGCATAAATCTGCGTACGAACTAAAACAATAATTTTTGTCGTAATTTCTCTACTATATCTTCAAAAGATTTTGATTTTTTACAGCTTAAATCCTTGACAATGTTGTAGTAAAATATTAAGTTTAGAAATATGAATAGATTTGCGGTTTTCCAAGAATATTTAAATTAAGGTTCTATAAATAAGTATATAGCAAAAGTACACTATTAAAAAATGTATGTTGATTTTTAAATTTTACGAGATTGAATTTGTTTGGTTTTAATTTTCTATTGATTACTTAATTATTATTAAAAATTTATTCAAGATGTTTTTCGTAATAAATCAAAGAAGAAATTATCCTAATTTTTTTAAGGATGCTGAATGAAAGTTCCGGAAATAATTATATAATCTGTTTAAAGAGATATAAGAAGTTATCAAAATAATAGAATTCCATTTACCAAGATCATGTTTTGAAAGCATTTAGGACAAAGATTAATGAAAAAATAAAAATTTACGTCATGTTATACGTCAAAAATCGGAAAAACCGATGTAAAATTTTCTAAATTATGAAGATATATATAAATTGAAGTGTATTTTGAGATTGTAAAATGATATCATTAAATATTAGTCTTTATGCTATAATACCACTTATACTTTATTGAAAAATAAAACAAAAAATATGCTCACTGGATAAAAGCTAAAAAATCAATAGATTTTCTACAAAAGGTGTATTCCAAAATGATGCTAAATGTGGTTCTCTCTAAATGAGGCCATAGCACAACATAGCACGTTGGGGTAAAATGTTTCAAAAGTGGCGCTTAATTGAATTTTACAATTTAAAATTTTCTAATAAAAATGGGTACCGAATAAAAAAATACAAAATTATGTATCAATATTACTTAAAATCTTTAAGCTACGTAGTGTTGTTTTATTATAAAGAGCTCTCAAAGTTAGGACTTTTTTAACATTTTTGAAAAATAGTAAAAAATTCAATTTTCATCAACTTTCAGTGTCTTTTAAGGTAAAAATTTTAAATAAAACCATCAACTTCAGATATTTAAGTGTATTTTTCTTCAAATATTTGCAAATTATATTTTGTCCTAATATTTTTGTTATTTTTTTGAAAATTGTCCTAAAATACACTAATTTTCAATTTTCATGGAATACAACTTATAATGTTACAGGATGTTTGCTCTGAAAATTTTCTGAAAAATAGTATATATTGTCTACTTTAATATTATGGAAAAAAATCGTGCGCTTTTTGAGAAAATATTTTTCTTTTTTTTTTCAAAAAAAAAAAAAAAAACAATAGATTTCATACAAAAGTGCAAACATTTTATTTGCTTTATTAAACATTAAACAGTGGGGAAGAATCGAAATAAATCTGTAACTTCTAATCGGCTGGTTGGATTTACATGAAATTTCACATAGGCGTAGCAATGCATTTCGAGTTTAGAAACAGGATACAATATACGCATCAGGAGCGGAACTATGGGGGTTCAAAATAGGGTACTAGTGTCACTGAAAAGGTTTAGCCACTAGCGAATTTTTGTTCCTTACCCGATTTCCAAGATTTGTATATCAGCTTAAAGTCCTTGATAAATCCTTTAGAAAACATACTTGCATGTACTACTTATCTTATTTTATTATATTTTATGTAGTTTGTTAAATACTTAGCAAAATTGCCTATCGAACGAAGAGTCGTTATCTCTATTAAGTCAAAAGTTAAATGATTTTGAATTGGAAAGTTTGCCAAAATTAACAAACATACGGAAGGATGGACGGACATTATAATTCTTTCAAAAAGAACTTAAAATTCAATAAATAGTTTTTTTTCCACTTCTCGATTAATATGGAAATCAAATGAAAGTACTAAAATTTTGATATCACCTTTCCCTGAATTAAGTGGCATTTTCGACCCATTTAACCCAAATGTATAGACGGACGGACATTGCCATGCTGCCAAAAAATATTTTAGAATTCTAAAAATAATTTTTTTTACTAACTAATGAATAGAAAAAATCGAAAGTGATCATCAAAATTTGTATATCAGCTTTTCTTGAATTAAGCGTAATTTTCGTCCCCTTTAATCCAAATGTATAGACGGAAGGACGGACGTTACCGTTCAGCCAAAACAACATCTTATTATTTTAAAAATATATTTTTTTACATACTAATAATCATTAAATTTTCGACCCATATAACTCTAATGTAACTACAGGCATTACTGTTCTGCTAAAAAAAAATCTTAAAATTCTAAAACTGAATTTTTTTTAATCAATAAAAAAATAAAACGTGATCATTAAAATATTGATATCACCTTTCCCTGAACTAAGCGCCATTTTCGACCCCTATGCACTGTTCCAAAAAATTATTTGAACTATGATTTTACTTGAATTCTAGCGAAAAAAACTATGTCCTTTTCTTAGATATGTAATCAAATTTTGATATTTTTAGATTAATAGGTTAAGAAAAAGCATAGAAATTTCGTCATACATAGAGAAATATCTTGTTTAATTCTATGCTTTTGTATGAAAAAAGATGCGAAATTTATTTTAAAACTTTTGAAGGATTGGATTAAACGTAATTGCTAAAAATTTTTTAACCATGTGGTTTAATAATCAGTCGCAAGATCTGTGGAAGATTTTTTATGCCGCTTTAACAATAGTCAAAAGTGTTGTGTAGTCAGCAAATTAAAATGAAAATCATTCTAGAGAAATCAATTAACAAATTAATCGCATTAAAATTACTTAATTTTGCAGAAAATATATCAATATAGTGCTATTGTTGTGCACTCTCCTACATGAAAATTGCAGTGTTTTATTCCAGTTTTTATACCCTAAACCACCAAAGGTGGTTGGGGTATTATGTGTTTGTGCAGAAATTGTAACGCAGAGAAAAAATCTTCGGACACCCACCTTAAAGTATACCGTTCTACTCAGAATCACTTTCTGAGTCGATTTAACGATGTCCGTCCGTCCGTCCGTCTGGTCGGCTGGCTGGCTGGCTGGACGGCTGGACGGCTGGCTGGCTGTCCATGTAAAGCTTGTGCGCAAAGTACAGGTCGCAACTTTGAAGATAATTTGATGAAATTTGGTACATATGCTTTTCTCAACACAAGGACGAAGCCTATTGAATTTGGTTATGATCGGCCCATTATTTCACCTAGCCCCCATACAAATGTCCTCCCGGAATAAAGTTTTAACACTTATAGATGCCTTAAAAATAGGAATATTTTAATAAAATTTAGTACAAATAAGTTTTATATCAGCAAAAATCTGTCTGCCAAATTTCATGAAGATTGGTCCATAATTGACCATAGCTCCCATATATACTCCTCTCCCGAAAATCACTAACGTGCATAAATCCCATACAAATGTTAGTATTATGTTAATATTTAACACAAGTAAGTTGTATATACGTAAAAACAAAATTATATGGATCGAAATGGTGTAGGGTATCATATAGTCGGGCTTGACCGACTATATCTTCTTCTCTCGTTGTTAATAGATAAAGTTAAAGTTCTTTAAATATTTGCGTTTTTGTTAATATATAAATATGTATATAATTTCAAAAAAAATTTTTTGTTGTAAACCAAATATTGTAAAAAATAAAACTATTCATAGGTTTAACCTTAGTTTGTTGCTTTTGTTCTGCTAGTACTGTATATGTACGTTAGAGCGTCCCAAGGAAAGCCTTTTTCGAGATTTTGATGTAGGAAGACCCTTCAAAAAATTAGCTTAATACGAACGAATTATTTACAAAAATGTATAAATTTAGTCTTCAATTGAAAAATCATGGTAAAAAAAATTTGGATTTTGTAATCAAAATGGGTATCAAAAAATTAAATACCTTCTTTTAAACCCAAAGAAAAGAAGAACGGAAAAAGTCATGATTTTAACATTGTGTTGACATTGGAAGGAAGTTTTTAGTGGAGAAAAAGAGCTGCAGAAGTTCTTTTTTTTAACCCATGTTTATCATTGGTAGGATGTTATTCTTTTAAACTTCTTGTTCTTTGCTATTGAAGCACTTCTCTTAAAACTATTTTTTTACAATTTTTTTTTATTATTAAATAATAAAAAAATGCTTTAAATTTTGTAAAATTTCTTAGAAATAATGAACATTTTTGCCGCTAAAAATTCATTTGTTTTCACTTTTTTTTTTTTTTTGGAAGTAATTATTTAGAACTTTCAAAAAAGATTAATATATGTACATTTTTCCACTTTTGAAATTGTAAATTTTTTTTTTTTGCTAGAAAATATTACCTTGAGTCGTGTGTGAACTTTTCAACGATCTCGAAGAGTTAATTTGCAGTTGTTTATAATTTTGAATCCACTTATTATATTTCTTCGCATTAAAAAAGGTTTTAAATACATAACAAACTTATAAATAATTTATTTGTTTAACACATAAATTAATAATTATAAATTAAAATTTTAAAAATCTATTTAAAAAAATCCACCACCAACTGATGATGCGGATGCACTTGCAGAAGCGCTAGCACCACCGAAACCACCAAGTGGGTAACCACCATAGCCACCATGATAACCACCATAACCACCAGGATAACCTCCATAGCCACCATGATAGCCTCCGTAACCACCATAACCACCGTGATAACCTCCGTAGCCACCATAGCCTCCGTAACCACCATAGCCACGAGCTAAGCGCACATGCTCGACATTAGCATCACCCTGTACAGCAACATCCACTGCATCCAAGGTATTTTTATATTCATTTTCAATTGGCAAACTGGAGCAAATGGCCAACAGGCAAAGTCCCAACAATGTTACGAACAATTTCATGATATTCAAAAGGTAATAATATTTTACTAAAAAAAAAATAAAAATAAACTAAAGCAATATTGCTGAATGATCTTTTTATTACGAAAAGTAGATAAACTCTGTGAATTTCTTTGAAAATTAACAATATTTTATAGACCAGACTTAATAATTCCAAAAAATATGTATGTATATTAACGGAGTTTAATTAACACATATTAGCAAATATAAATACTTAAATATAACTTTAAGTGTTGCCAGTGTTTGTAACGTACAGACACTGGATTTTTTGACCTTCATCAAAAAATCACTTCCTAAACTAATTTAACGATATCCGACTTTCTGCCTTTCGGATTTGTTGTTTGCTTATGTAAACATTGTTAACAAAGTACAGGTAGCAATTTTAAAGATATCTTTAAAATTGTTCACCTGTAAATATTAGGCTAAAACTTGGAATTCCTACGTTTCTAGGCTATTATAAAAATTCTAGGGGTGAGACCGAGAATCTGAACCCTAGTTGCCCTAAAAGACCGATTTTTGAAAGTACATAAATCACATATACAAATATGTTAGTAGTTAATATAAAATTATGGATGGAGTTAGTATAAATTTATTTATAAAACTTATTATTAGTAAATCAATATAATCTCAAGTGTGAGAATATTTTATGTGTCTTGCTGGCAACACTAGATTCATAAAAAATCCCCCAAAAATTAAATCAAAATATGACATATTTTACATTACGTATATATCAATCGTAGTTTTGAATATAGATTCGCAGATTATGAGAAACAAATAAAATAACATCTTAAACTAGTTTTTGTTGTTTTCTTTTATCTTATTGTACATTTTTTGTTTATGCTGTTACACATAATGCGTGTTTTTTTTTAAGTTAAGCTATAACCCGGTGTGCTTAGTTACCATCATCGAGTAGAAATTAAATCAAATTTTTAACATTAAAAGATTTGGTATTTTGATTGAATATCAATGTTTTAGTTTTCTTACCTTCCTAGCAAAAACTTCCATTGGAAAATAATGACTAAAATGCTATTATAATAATACTACACTACTTACACTTTAGAAACTTAACTCATACTTTAACTCGGTGATGTCATTAGAGGCAACTAGAGATATTGTATATGTTTGCAAATAGGGTTTTAAATAATTTAAATTTAATTTAAATAAAACTGCTTTTCCGGGAGGACATTTGTATGGCGCCTAGGTTATTAACCGATCATAAGCAATAGGATTCGTCCTTGAACTATGAGAAATCTGTGTGCTAAATTTTAACAATTTATGTCCAAAATTGCAACCTGTAGTTTGATTTGAAAATCGACTCAGAAAGTGATTCAAAGCCGATTGGTACACAGAGAAAACAGATTTGTTGTGGGAACCGAATTTTTCGCCAATCGAATTTAGTCGGTTGCATATACTATCACATAATTCGGTTGCAATTACCGAATGAAGATGGTGCACACAACTGTGTAATTCGATGAGTATAATTAAATGTACTAATAATTATTGTGAATGATACATATAAAAAAAATATTTTGTAATTGATTTTATTAAAAAAAAAAAAAGACAGTAAAAAAATATATAAAATACAAATGAATATCATTAAAATTGTATATTATATTATTTAAATTTAGTATTTTAGGATGTGTGTGAAGATAAACTCGTAGTTTATTTACTTATAAAAAAATTTAACAACCTTCAATTTTACTTTAATTTTTAACAACTTTAACATAATGAAATAATAGGGAAATGGTACCAGGTCCACCTACTAAACTACACTAAACTTCTGTTGCATATTAACTATTTATACTCTTTTTAGACAGTTAAATATGCTCGCAAAATAATTTTTCTTTTTTACGAATTTTATATCAATTTTGGGCGTTATTCATTACGTATAGTATATATGTCAAAAATAGATTTAAAAAAAGGTGAATTTACTCGAAAAATGTTATATAGGTATGATCTTCGTTATCTCTTTTCATAGGACCTAATTATGTGCTATAAAATTAAAATGTTTGATTTCCTCTCATAGTTCAATATTTATCTTCACACACATCTCAATAGATAAAAACATTTCCTAATTTAATTCTACTTAATCATATAATTTGTGAAATCACCTCCGACGCGCGCACTTAAATCACCGAATTATGAACTTGCAACTTGAGAACCAGACATGTGGTGTTGGTCATTACCTATAAGAAATTTTGCTAGATAATACTAACCAAAAAATTTTAAGATATTAGATTATACTTATCATGACTTAGACATACCTTCACCCTTTATTTTGCATTTCCTTGCAGCGTTCACTTTAATAACTGAAATAAAAATTAACAACTTTTGATCAATGCAAATTGTGCTGTTGAATAAAAAAAATATAAAATACGCTTATAATAAAATACCACAACAATTTTTTAAGATATTAAGTTTTAAGGCTAGATGACCTTTATATCAGCACACATATGGGGAAAAGTACATAAACCCTTTATTTCGCATCTGATACAAAATTATATTGGCATCATCTGCTTTGTTTACATCAAATTCCTTATTTCTACGTACAGTACTTGCACTTTTTATATAAATCACTATTATATAAACTCAATTTTATACATCTTTTTATTTTTCACATTTCTTGCACAATATGTTATATTTTTATTTTAATTTATTTTATAAATGTCACAAGAATTTACCAAATTTTCGGTTGCGAAGCCCGAATTAAGTTTTCTTTTGATAATACCGAATTTCAGAATTATCGAAATAAATTTTTGATTGTAACAATCAATAATTTTATTCTGAGACCTTATACACAAAATAAAATTCGGTTGACTCTTCAAAATACTTTTAATAAATTTACGAATGTACATAATTGGTCTAGAAAACTGAATTTACGTTCGTGAAAATCCTAATTCCATAACAATAATGTTTTATTAATTTCAAGCATAAAAAATAAGCTCCTATATGAATTTTTTTAGAATTGTAATTAAATATTAGCTAAGATAACAGTTTTCTAATCAATTTGTTTTCTGTGTGTATAAATTAAAGTGGGTCACAGACCAATATTTTTGGGTGTTACAAACATCAGCACAAACGCATAATATCCTCCCCACCTATGGTGAAATAAGATCATTTTAACGTTTTTCTTGAAATATTTTCAGAATTTAATGATTAAATAATATAAAAATTGTCTTACCTTGAAACAAATTCGAAAAATAGTCAATATATTGTCCACATTCTGCTCATCAATGCGCATCGTTATCGAGAAGATGATCATAGTTATAAAAAGCTTTACACTTTTAATTGTCAAAAACGATATATCAATTTTATTCATGTACAGAGTTTTCGTTGGAAAAAAATTGTTATTATTATTTACACTTAAATATTTGGAGGCATTTTATAAAAAAATTAAATAAGAAAATCGAATAATTGCACTGGTCGACAAAAAAATCCTTCCCTAAAGACAAATAGTTGGATTTGATATATTTTGATGTGCTAAACACGAATCTACTTTCAGTTTTTTTCCATCGGGACTGGATTTTTTTGTTATGGCCGTGTCTAATATTTCGACCATATTAAGACCATTAATAGAGTATTATATTTCTTCATAACTCAAGAATGGTGTGTACGACTGAGATAAATTATACACCAAAAGCTGCGGACTAAAAATGTCTTCAAACTTTTGTTATGTGCTAAAAAGCTTCGGAGTTTTTTTTTTTAAATAAATGTCAAAAATGTTTTAGTTTATCATCTTTGAGATAAAGATGATAAACTGAAATATTTTTAATGATTTCACTTTTATAATGAAGTTTTAGTAAAAAAGAGAAATTTTGAATTTGGCATGAAATAAATTTTTTCGAACACTTATTTCGAAAGATTTACTATATTATTGAGCGGATAAATATTTGTTAGTAGAATGACTTAAAGCCAATTTTATTCCACATATTTTTGGTGTATCATTTATATAAATCGTGCTTACAGTTCTCGAGTTATAATGAAATATATACGAGTTTATTTTGGATGCAATATTAGACACGCCCATAAAAAAATCTCGATCTGATGGGAAAAAATTAAAGCAGAATCGAATTTACTATGCGAAATTTCATCTAGTCCATATATTTTTATTATTATTATTATTATTACTTTTGAAAGAGCACGAAAATTGTTTTTTTTTTCAAAACGGTGTTGTTAGAGTTAAAAAAAAGGGATTTTTTATAAAAAGCGGAAAAAATATTTTAAGCGGCGTCGAAGTTTAAAAAGCAGGACGTCTGATTACGTTACCCGGTATAGGATATGCAAAATTTTCATCATTCAAAACTCTATTTTGGAATGGAATCATAGAATGATTAATATTGAAGAAAATATTGTCAAGTTTGTTGAGTAAATTTCAATAATTTTTCATCAACATTTACAAAATTATGAACGGAAATTTTCAAAAATTTCCTACTCTGCATCCTAGAAATATTGATAAAAGAAAAGGTGAATCAGTGGTCAAATTCGTATGGCTGAAAGTCGGCTCGGCACCTACGCCTTTTTCAAAGATTGTGCCGCCGCCGATGTAAACGGCTAAAATCAGCTAATATTTGTCAGTCTTATCTTCGGCTAATATTTTTAAGCCGTATTGTTATATTAATATTTTTGCATTGTTAAAATGCAATTTTTCACTACAAAATATATTTTTTATTTTGTCAAAGAAAACATCGGCTTCAGAAGGATTTCAACCGCCGCCTCCGACAATTTTATGACGAATTTTTGACGAATCAAACAACCTACCAAACAAATACAAATTAAATTTTATATATAGTACTATTTAAAGAGAAACATTCAATATTCGTTCATTTCTTGTAATAACGTGATAAGTCAAAAACACAAACTTCGTGTTAACTTTACTAATGTTTAAATATAATCCTAATAGGACATACCCATGTTAAAGTGATTAGTCAGATGTCAGTAAAGTAACTTTGCATATAAAAGCACTTATTGAATCAAATTCAATTAATTTATTTTTACTGCTAAGATTGTTTAACGTCTTGAAAATTTTGCAGATATAAGCAAAGTAATATATAAAAATGTTTTCTGTATTTTTTTTTTAAAATAAATTAATTTTGTATAAAAGGAAAAGGTTTCCTTCGAAAACCAACAGCACATAGGACTTTAGGAATTCAATTTCTTAAGTCACTAGTTTTATTAAATTGAATTACACAGTGAGATTTAAGTGATTTAGAAACTTGATCGCGAATCTATCATTGATGCATCTACATCTTTACACCTATGGAAGTGGTAGACAAAGGCTTAGTAAACAATAATACTTCCTTTATTTCACTTTCTGAATTAAAATATGTTGGTTGATATTGGAAATATCAGTAATTTCATTACATTGCAGGCCATACATTTTTTGTCAAGAGTTATCTGTCATATGTATTCTTAGGTCTTTTTCTTTTCAATAGATTTTTCCATATCCAAATGAAAGGCACACATTTTCAGGCTCTTTCGTAAATCTCCTAGCATTTTGCTGTGGACCCATTTCGGAAACCTTGCAATAAAGTAACTGAATTCGCAACAGCTACCGAAGCTGCTGTTAAGTTGTTTTATTAACTGAAAGACTTGTATATGAAAAATTTGATTTTTTGAGTTAAGACAAGCTTTCAGCAAATGAGCGATATTAATATTTAATTTATTAAACAAATGTTATGCAAAATATACAAAATACAACAACGTATGGCCCTTATTTTTAACAGCTGGAAAGTGTGAGCAAACTAATTATCAATTCTATTTAAAAAATCTCCTTATTTAATACATTTGTTTATTTACCAGTTTATACACAAAGTTATGTAAAATCTAGACCTTATTTTCTCTTTGCATGTAACAGTCAGTCTAGACTAAAAAAAAATTTATCAAGACAAACATTATATTTATATTTGTAAATGTGTACGCAGTATAGAAAGAATTTAATAGTATTCGATATTGATAAATCTTATTTGTAATGCTTTTGTTAATTCCATATAGTTTATTATGACATAAATATAGCTACACCTATAGCTGATACTAATTTTCTATAATTCTGTCAATATTTTGTTACAAGTTCTTATAAATATTTGTCAAATTGTATAGATATAATAGCGTTGTCATGTAGGGTACTCCAAATAGGTGGTTTTCTTTTTTCTTTGTGCCAAACTTTACCATTGTGTATATTTTTGTTGTATGTAGACGATTTTAATGTTTCGGTAACAAATATTAAAAAAAAACTTGTAAAAGAAAACAGAAAAAACCCATAATGTGGTGATTTTTATAGCAGATGTGTGGGTCAAACACGGTTGCGGTTGTTAATTTATTATAGTCTATGGTAATTAATGGCTTAAAATGTTATTATAGCAACACATGTTATGATTGAAGTATGTATAAAGATAGAAGATATCATGTTAGTAATTGTTAAAAAAAATAATAATGTTTTTTTAAATGTTTAGCGATAAATTCATGTCTACTAAGTACTTAATATATACGTATAACGTATGAATATATGTTTGTGTATTTAATATATTAATTATTTTATTAAACAATTCTTCAAATTAGTTTTAATAATTTTAAATTAATATAATTAATTAAATAAATCAAATAACACGCATATAAGAATATACATATTTAAGGTAATTGAAATGAATCACCATTTTTGTTTACTGGGCAAAGAAAAAAAAATCCAAACTTTGTTAGAATACAATAAAACTATTGTTAAAATCCAGTATTTTGTTTTGAATCTTTTTTTCAGTGTTAATGACATTGAAACTTGTTTTAAAATCAAATTTAGTGTAAACATTAAGAACATTATAATCACTAAATAAAATTTATTATTTCTATTAAAAAAACGTGAAAAAAGGTATAGTCGGTCAAGGCCGACCATATAATACCCTACACCATTATGTATGACCATAAAAATTCGGGAGGAGATCTATATAAAATCAACACCTTTACTAAATGTGAAATAAAATATACAAATACAGACTAATGCATTGATACTAACCTCTACTTGATTTTATGCACTTAAGGGCGATTCTCGAAAGTGGGTTTATATGGGAGCTATAGTAAATTATGGAACAATTCTAATAAAATTTGGCAATGTTGTTTCTACTTATATAAAACTTATTTGTGTTGAATATTAACTTGATACTAATATTAGTATGGGATTTATGCACGTTAAAGTGATTTTCGGAACAGGGGTTTGTATAGGAGCTAGGTTAATCGTGGATCGATCTTCATAAAATCTAGTACAAAGATTGATGCTTATACAAAACTTTTGTGCACCAAATTTCATTAAGATATTCTTATTTTTAAGGCATTTTTTAGTGTTGAAACTCAATTCCGGGGGGACATTTGTATGGGGGGTAGGTGAAATAATGGACCGATCATAACCAATTTCAATAGGCTTCGTTGTATCATAAAAGTCCCACCTGTCAAATTTCATTTAATTATCTTCAAAATTGCAACCTGTACTTTGTGCACAAGGTTTACATGGACAGACAGATCAATTTAAAAAGTGATTCTGAGTCGATTGGTATACTTTAAGGTGGGTATTGGATAACTTTTTCTATGCGTTATAAACATCAGCACAAACGCAAAATACCCCAACCACCTATGGTGGTGTAGGGTATAAAAAAGAATAAAAAAATAAAAATATCATAGCAATATTTGTATGCGACTTTATATGTTCCCTATTGAATGAGATGTATGTATGTATATCTAATAAATATCAATATTATTTATAATAATTAAATTTATATTTTAATAAATTTGAGTGATGTGTTTCTTAATTTGTATAATCAGTCATTTTAATTTATTTGTATTTTGCAATACTCTATATTTCTAATTTTATTAATTATTAAAATTAACCACCATGTACCCAGAAAAAAATTTTAGGGTTTTAATAATGAGTTGTGTAAGTAGAATACATGACTTCATGGATCTGCTCCATATACAAATAAGGATTTTCACCCAAATAAGAAGTTATTTTTGTAGTTTGTTCAAGACATGACTTTTAATGACCTGTAGGATTTGTATACAGAACTTTTTATACTTCATCTGACACAATTATCAAAACAGATGTCATTCACCGTATATTAAAAATAAAAACACAAATCAACTTGTTTTCTACAAAATATGATTTTTGAATATATTTCCATAAATGTCTATCAGCTTAAAGTGATTTCTAAAAATTTTAATTTATAATTAATGAAAGGTTTTTGCCACTCATTTTTATATGTATCTAAAGCTACCATAATAGGGATGGTATTAAAGATTTTTAATAATGTTTGTTATTTCAGCAATATTTTGTTAACTAAGAAATATTAATAATATATAATATTATTTTGAAATAGTGACAACAGATTAATATATAAGATCATTCAGTTTAAATTGCGATTAATTCAAAACTAATATATGAAAATCGGTTGTTATATGAAAAAAAAAATCAAATTTGCGGACTACGCGGCTTTAACAGTTTGTATCTCGAATCAATTTAAGTTCCTTATACTGCATTAGAAAGAAAATACCTTAATATAAACTAATGTATATATAATACACATTAGAGTGTCTCGAGAAAGGCCTTTTTGGATATTTCGATCTAGGAAGACCCCTCAAACGATACGTAAAAATGAGCAAAATATGAAAAAAAAAAAATATTTAAGAAAGTTTAAAAATTGATCTACACTGTAGATTCTACAGTTCCCTACCAGCGACTGAGAAATCATGGGCCCCATATATTTTGACGAAAATCATTTTTTGGCCAAAGTAATCTTTCAATCAATTATATTGTATGCTTGCCCAGTTTGGGGAGTTTGTGCAAAATCCCACATTAAAAAAAATTGTAAATTTGTCAAAACAAATTATTAAAAATTATGCTTAATCTACCTTGGCATTTCTCCACTAAAGATCTACACAATCAAACAAATATAAAATTAATTAATGATAAAATATCTTTTATAACGAAACGGTTTAAATTATATAGTAATCTATCGAGTAACCCTCTTATTTGTAATCTATATGATTAAGTTTCTTTATTTTTTGTAATATGAACCTACTAATAACAAAGTAAATCAGAGGTTTTCATATAAATTATTTTCCTCTGAAGTATAAATTTTCCCATATAAATAATATAAAATACATATATATATATATATATATATATATATATATATATATATATATATATATATATATATATATATATATATATATATATATATATATATATATATATATATATATGCAATTTTCTAGAAGAAAAGTTAATATATTACTAAAACTCTCTAAATTGTGTGATAACATTAGGTTAAGAAATATTTTAATAAAAATAAAAAAAATATATCCTGAAAACAATTTCAAATATTGACTTTTTCATTCCGTATGTAACATATCGAAAAAATCATTTAAGACCCCATAAAGTATATATTTTCTACGTCCTGGTCAGATTCTGATAGGACTCGAACGGTACAACCTATTGAAATGAAATTTGGCTCAAATATTATACTTAAAAAATTAAAATTAATATCAAGTAAATAAATAAAGAGGATATTGGCAAAAAATTATCAAGAATATTAAAAAAAAGTAAAAATATAATTACTTAAGTTATGGAATAATACTTTGTTTAAAATTGTTTGTCTGAATTCTTTTTATTATTTCTATAAATAAATTTATTTTTGTGCTAATATTCTTGAAAACCATCTTTAGATCTTGTATCTTTACTCAATAAAAATAAATCACAAATTATCAAATTATCAATTCTCATTTACTTTTAAATTAAGCATATGTATTTATATTAATATTTCAAATTTAATACAATGTACAATTTTATTTTGGAAAGCCCCTTTAAATTGTGTGCTTTTTTCTTAAGTCTTTTGTTTTGGATAAACTGAAATAATGCTGCTCATTTATATTTCACAACTTTTTTATTTAATTGTGTATAAGTGTTTTATTGACAACATATTTATATATAATTTTCAAGATTTTAATCATGCATCAAAGCTGTAAAGTTTGTCATTCCATTTATAATTTCGGGTTTTTCAAAGTTCGAACTTTGGTTTTATGGCCTCTTTTTTCAATGTGATTAGAAATAAAAATCATTTAAATTATTCAATTCGCACTTTATTATATATTGTTGTTGTTTTATAGGCTACCAACATTACTACATTAAATTTTTGCTGAAAGCCATTCACTTTTTACGCCCTTTTTTTGTCATAAAATTGTTGATCTTATGTCTAAATTACTGAATCGATAAAAATGAAATATGACATGCATATGTAAATCCTCGAAGGAAGTAATAACTGAATGCAACGCTTTCTCTTATTAAAGAAAGAATACTTAAAAAATTACTTAATTTGTATGAATTTCGGACACATTTTTGTAAAATTTTTTAAAATAAAGGATATTTTAAAAGTAGGCGCGGCCAGATGTAATCACACCAATCTAACTGCAACATTTGAATAACAAATTTTCAGCCATTACCTTAAAATGTTTAAATAATTATAAAAAAATTGCTAATATGAAGTTCCGCATATTTTATTCTAATATTTAAAAAGATCACAAAAAGTCGCAGCCAATATTCTCTAATATAATTTTATAGTTTATGTATATATGTATATATGTATATATATATATATATATATATATATATGTATATATATATATATATATATGTATATATGTATATATATATATATGTATATATGTATATATATATATATATATATATATATATATATATATATATATATATATATATATATATATATATATATATATATATATATATATATATATATATATATATATATATATATATATATATATATATATATATATATATATATATATATATATATATATATATATATATATAATAAATACTGCATCTTAATAAATACTGCAGATATTTATATGATTCTTTTTGGCATATAATAATAAATGTATCCAAATTATTCCATTTTAATTTTCTGGGTTAAAAAGTCAATACTGAAAATATTGCTTTTTATTTAAAAGAAATCATAATATTAAAAAAAATATTATAAACAATAAAATAAAAAAGTGGTGAAATATAAATGGGCAGCATTATTCAGTTTGTCAAAAACAAAAGACTTAAGAAAAAAGCACACAATTTAAAGGGACGCAAAAAAATCTAAATTGTTTTAAATTTGAAATATTAATATAAATATTCTTAATTTAAAAGTAAATGAGAATTGATAATTTGTGATTTATTTTTATTCAGTAAAGATACAAAATCTAAAGATGGTTTTCAAGAATATTAGCACAAAAATAAATTTTTTTTGTAGAAATAATAAAAAGAATTCAGACAAACAATTTAAAACAAAGTATTATTCCAGAACTTAAGTAATTATTTGTTTTACTTTTTTTTTTAATATTTTTGATAATTTTTTGCCAATATCCTCTTTATTTATATACTTGATATTAATTTTAATCTTTTAAGTATTTATTTGGTTATTCATTATTGTATACATAATTTTAATCATTTAGATTCCTATGAGTTATTATTTATTACTTCAATATTCTTAAAGTCATATTAGACATTTTAAAGTGATCTTAATGGAATATCACGACATTAAAAAAGTTTTAATATACTTATGTACCTAAATAAAAATCAAAACAATTAATTGAAAAGCAAAAAACAAATAATAAATATGAATCCAAGTGTTATATTTATAAACTATAAATCTATAAATCTAGATGATGTATCAAAAATCTGTACTAAAATTTTCCAAATTTCTATTCAAAGTTAAAAAGTTTATTAACATAATTCTCGAAAATAAAGTGCAATTTTTTGTTTGTTTTTATATTTTTGTTAATTTTTTTTTTCTTAATTTATGTAAGTCATTAATAATAAAAACTCATTTAGCGGAAAACAAAAAAAAAAAAAAAAAAAAAAAAAAAAAATATTCAATAACCGGCTATTCATATGTAAAGTATTTCTCCAGATGTTTAACAAATACCTACTTACAATAAATAAAAAAATATAAAAACAAAACTGTTTATCAAAAAGCTGCCAAATTCAAAACAAACGCCAAAAAAAATGATAAATATTGAATAAAAAAAAAGTTAATATTTAAATGCTAAACACAAATTTAAATAAGAAAGCATCAAAAAAAGTAATTATTAACAATCAAATTTAAGGTGATTCCCCAAAGCACAATAAATGTTTTGCAAAATAGCTGACACATAAATCCATACATATAAATACCTACCCAGCAAAATATTACGGCTTTAGAAGAAGTTTGAATAATAATTTTTACTCACTTTATAAACAACTTGTTGCTGATAAAAAGTAATAAATTAGTATTAATATTTTTTTTACTTTCTAAAGATAGACTTTTACATAAAAAACCAATATGCTGGTGAAATTTAAAAAGCTTCACAATTACTTTTACAACCTAAATTTTATCAATGCTATGTTTGATTTAGTTTCAAAAATTTACCCCTTTCTGCTTAAAATTTTAAACAAGACATAATGTGAACATTAGAGGGTCCCGTAGACAAAAATGTTGTAGGAAAACCCTTCAAACGATGCGTAAAAATTTGCTTAATATGGGACAAATATTAAAAAATAATTTAAAATTGATCTTCTGTTCCCTAGCAGCGATTGAGTGTCACGGGCCTAGAACATTTTTTCCAAAAAATAGTATTGAATTTTGTTTTGAAAAGGATATTTAAAAAAAAATTTCTCAAAAATTTTGCTCCATAAACCTTCATTAAAAATTTCGATATTTTTCTTAAAAAATTAATTAGAATTTTAGAATTTTGTTCCCTTTTTGGCTAAAATATTAAAAATTTGCATAGTAGTAAGTACCGCTTGATATATACAATTTTCCAATAAATGCTCATCAAAATGCTTTAAAAAGTCTTCTAGCGAAACAAAATCCCATGGGAAAAATTAAAAATTGTTTTTCTTTAACCAGCATAAAATAATGAATTTTTTGATACCCATTTTGATTAAAAAATCTAAACTTTTTTTAACAAAATGTATGGGACCCATGATTTTTCAATCGCTGGTAGGGAACTGAAGACCAATTTTAAACATTTTTAAAATTGACATTTTAATTTTTTCATATTAAACAAATTTGTACGCATCGTTTGAGGGGTCTTCCTACATCGAAATCTGAAAAAAGGCTTTCCTCGGAACACTCTAATTAACATATTTATTTAAATTTGTTGTTGGGTATAGATATGTACGTATGCAGGTATATAAATTGATTTACAACAATTTAAAAGTAAAAACGACGTATTTCTATACACTCATGTGTAATATTTAATTGTAGGAGAACACAAAATAAAAGTCATTCTGGAGAAGAGTTCATTAAAAAAGTTTAATAAAGCACATGATTGTGACGTACTTGGATTTTTAATTTTTATATTGCGTCGATTTGATGACAATCATAATTTATTTATTGGAAATTTTAAATAATTGAAGTATTTTCTAGTGTTTGTTAAAATTTTAAATGGGTAGTAAAATAAAATTTTATATATAATTTCATATAATATATTATTTAAGACTAGTATTTCAGAATTTTACAAAATGAAAATTTTACATTAATGAAAATTACTTTAAAATTATTACTTTTACTTTAATTTTTTTGTTAGAAATTTACGTTCATACAAAATAACAATTATGTTTCCTCTTCATGCCATTTATAAAAGAGGCCTGTCCACACAAAACAAAATTTTTTTGCACTCTACTTTCAGTTGTATAAAAAAACATAACATGCATGTTATGTTACTGACATGTCAGTGCTATTATGGTTTTAATAAAAAATATTTAGGACTGCATACGAAAAAATCCGTGCACCGTTAACTATTTTACATTTCTTAAAGCAATTGCTAGGAGTGCAGGTTAGTTGGGAAATTCAATTTTTCGAGTCATAAAAAATATATGTATATAGTTTATGATTATAGAAAGGAACCCTGATTAAAGAAGAAGAAAAAGTTGATTTACAGAAATGTCATTCAATTACTAAATTGCTTACTTTCTTTTATCAAGAAAATTTCGAAAAGTTAGCTCGAAGTAAAAAATTGCAAATAGTTATGCTAGAAGAAATGTGAGGGGAAGGAGAACAGGGTTGTTAGATTTTTTTGAGCCTCTGTCGCTAAATTGTTAATCACAAATCGCCAAAATTAAATTTTATATATTTTTTTTTAAGAAAAACTAAAAACTACTAAAGTATTGAGTGCTTCAAATTTTATATAATTTTAAAATGTAAATTCAGCATCAACAAAGTCAATGATGATTTCAGTAGCTAATAATAACACAGGGAAACACAGATTCTGCGGCACGGGATTTCTCAGTCAATTCAGATACACGGTATTAATATGTACTAAGCCTCTAATCCACTTTTTTTTAATTGACTCTAGTTCTCGCGATAAATCGCGATTTGTAAAATTAAGGAGGTTGCACTATATATTGAAGCATATCTCGAAAACGACTTGTCTCATTCTATTAAAAAAATATCAAAAAATTCTAATTAAAATTGTCTTCAAGTCATTCTTACATTACTTTTTAATGCGGTCAACAGTTATGGAGGTATTAATCCCATATCCTGAGAAAAAATAAAATTTTGTACAAAATTTCAAGCAAAAAAAAAAAAAAAAATTTAAAAATCATAAAAATTTTAGTGTCAAAACTTATTTTTTTTTCTTTATTTATAAATTATATATATATATATATATATATATATATATATATATATATATATATATATATATATATATATATATATATATATATATATATATATATATATATATATATATATATATATATATATATATATATATATATATATATATATATAAAAAGTAATGTGAGAAAAGCTTGAAGATAATTTTAATTGCAATTTTTGGATACTTTTTTTTAACAAAATCAGACAATAGTTTTGGAGATATGCTTCAATATATAGTGCAGCCTCCTAAATTTACAAATGTATCCAAATTGACTGAGAAATCCCGTGTCGCAGAAATTTTTTTCATTTTGTAACTCTGTGTAATTGAATTAAAAAAATATTAATTTCAATACCTTTTTCTGGCATACATAGCTCAATTTAGGTCATCAATTTTAAAAATTTATTGAAATGTATTATATTTTTTAACAGAATAATTGTAAAATTATATAGTGAACATTTGTACTATTTAAATTATAAATTATTTCGAAGAATTCATTTATTCATGAACGTTTTCTTGCCATTACGGCCCATAAAATCTTCATATTTGAAAGACGATGGAAAACAAATTGTCAAACATTTATTGAAGATATTTATAAATTAAGGATTTTTATTTTGTTAGTCGGGGTTCACACACATCAATTTTTCCTGCTGCAATTCTGAGTTCGTAGGAGAGAGAAGAGAAGGGAATATTAACATTTACTTTCACTTTAACTCTTTCGTCTACGAACTCAGAATTGCAGCAAGAAAAATTGCTGTTTATGAACCCCGACTAACAAAATAAAAATCCTTAATTTATAAATATCTTCAATAATACCCCATTTACATTGGCTCAAAATCTAGTTTAAATGAGATTTCAAGCTAAATCTACATAATTTAATTAGGTTTTAATTAGATTTTCCATACAAATCAAAATCTAGTTTCTAACAAGATTTTACCAAAATCTACTAAAATTTAATTAGATTTTGGAAAATATCGTTTTTCAACACTGTTTTTCTTTCAGAGTGTAAGTAAAATGCAACAATTTTCTAAATAAAAATGACATTTCTGTTTAAACAAATATTTTTAAAATTAAGAAATAAATACAATTGAATTTAAAATTTTGTAAAAATAAACTTAAAATAAAAGAAAAAAAGTTTTTGTGAAACATGAAGCTGGTTGAAAAGTGTTAAGTGCGTGTCTTTAATTTTACCAAAAGTATTTGTCAAACAAAATCTACAAAATTGTCCAAATTTTGTAATGTAAACAGGGTAGATTTTGTTTTTTCGAAATCTCGTTCAAACGAGATTTTAAGTGCAAATGTAAATTTGGTATAAATGTTTGACAATTTGTTTTCCATCATCTTTCAAATTGAATATTAATATTTAGATCAGAGGTTTTTACAAACTCTTGATTCGTGCTTTTAAATTTGATAATTTAAAGGTATTTCTGAAAATACGTAAGTTGAATTTCAAGTTTGAATATAAATTAATATTCATTTGAAAAAAATTTATACTTTCTCAATTTCATATCAAATGTTATTCCTAAATAATTCTTAATCCAAAAATAAATGAATCCTTAAGGATAAAAATTAATAGCATATTCTCAATGATACCAAATGCTTTTGTTAAATGAGGCTATATTTAAAAAAATAGTAAAAACAATTAATTATAAATTTTAGATAAAACCTTTGTATTTAAAAATATATTTTAAAATTGCTAATAAATGTCTTATGCCAAGGACGAAATATCATTAAATGTTTTTTACAATTTGCAAAAATTATCAGAATGATAATAAAAATCATGCACAAACAATAGTCTTAGAATTTTTACTATATATTTTTCAACTTTGCAACTTTATAAGTATGGAGAAATTAATATACATATGTGTGTTATCTGTTTAAAGAAATACTTTTAATTTTATGTTCAAGCAAAATGTCTTAGCGACCACCTAACAATCTTTATACGGACCCCCATTTGAGAACCATTTTGGATAGAAAAAATACTAAAAATAGACGTTGGCTAGTAAGAAAACGTAATAGTTTTACTATGCGAATACCTGTTTAATAAAATTTTAAAAATTAGTCAAATAAATCGCCACCTTGTTAAAAATCGCCAAAAAATTCGCCATGTCGCAAAACGGAAAATTCAGTCGCTAAGAGCAATTAAAAATCGCCACGTTTGGCGAAAAATCGCCACATCTGACAGCTCTGAAGGAGAAGACAAAAGTTATTGAACGTTTTACAACATTTTGGTCAGGAATTTTATATCAAAGATGCTGTGGAAAATGAAGCAGTTAAATATTGTGTAAATAAAATTTAAATTGTCGAACAAATTTTTGGTTTAGTCAGACATTTTTACGTGCGTTGAAAAAACATTGTATTCATAACAAATGACACTTTTAACAGAGATATATACGGAAATGAGTGATCTCGGAAATGATTCATTTTCATCAATAGAAACCACAGCGAATTTTAATTTTTCTGGCCTGATCTCACATATCATTACAAAAAAAAAAATAGATGTACGCTAAGAAATAACATGGTTTATAGCTATCATAATCGAATACTATCATGTTATGGTTGGCGTTTATGGTTGTCTGTAAATTATATTATAGTTATGGCACCATAACATAGATGAATCACGATAAAAATATGATTGAACTGTAACCATATTTTTGTTGTATGTGTACTCATGTATATAAAAATAATGTTATAATATATTTTATGGTTGAGATCGAACTATACACTGTAACAAATGACTTCTATCTTTTATCGCAACTGCATAAAACTTGCCATACCAAGAATTTTCTAGAAAATTTTGTCTGCTTTTGGATCCTAAATTTATCTTCATCATTTCCTCGAGCTTTAGCTGTGAAAAATCTGTCACTACATACGTTTCGTCGTTCATTATACAACTTGAGTATTTTTGTATGAAATTTGATTTTAATTTCCGTGCCCTATTCTTGGCTTCTAAATTTTTTGCAGCATTCTCGTTTATTCCTGGATTCTGAACCGATTTTGATCCAGAGGTCCTTTGCTTCCCCTTTGTCTCTCGCGCGTCCTCTTTCGATCGTCCAATCCTCCGTACCAAGCCCCTAATGAGAGTAAGTATGGCTCCGTCCTCCAAGATAGGAGGAGGAACCCATACTCTCACCGTCGTTCGAAAAGGGACTTGATCCAAGGGGACGATCTCGATCTTAGCATTGGACCAGAGTTCACCAAGTCCTCGGATGCAGTTTTTAAGAAAGTCGAATCATCCTCACTGCATCCGAGTTCGTCACTAGTGTCCACAAGATCTTCTCTGATGACAAGCTGGTTGAGTGAGGGTTTCAACCACTTGCCCTCAGGTACCTGCGTCTCACCTGATCTTTGCCGCTTTGTACTGTGCTTGCCGACACTACCTTTGGTAACAGCTGCTGGACCTCTAGTGGAGATTTGTGCAGACCGTACTTTAGTTTATACCTATGCCAGAGGTGAAGAAGATATGCTGCCGCTCTTCTGGAGACAGACGCAGACCAATATGGGAAACAGACGCATTCCGGATTTGGAAGACCTTTCCGTGCAGACGGACCTGGACCAGAGCTGGAAAATCAATGCCACAATCCCGGACAGGCATTTAGTTCGCACAGGAACCCAGTAGCCGACCTTAACACAGGTAACAGACGCTACTGGGTGGGGTCGTGACCACACAAAATGGTCTAGAAGGGTGTCAGTTACTCCACAGACCGCTCTTGACATAGAGGAAAGACGTCTTGAATTATGGGATGGTTGATTCTTGGTTCGCATCCTGTGGATGCTTAAGCACCTGCACCGTGTCTGAAGACCCAAGGTGATCACCCCTCGCAGGGGTTAGCAGACCTTTAATTCTTTGGTAAATTTTTTGAAGAACCAATTTGGATTTTTGTGAAAATTTTTAATAATTTTAAGAACTACTTTTTTTTCGTCACTCATTTTGATCAAACTCACAACACTATTAAAAATAATAAATAACAAAGATAACTCCATCAAAAACTAATTTAAATACTGCTTCCGAAAAAAGTTAATATGCAAAACGTTTGTTAAGATTTTTTCGATCTCAATTCTTATAGCATTAAAGGGGTATTTTTAATAATAATAATGTTAATGCTTGAAGTGTTCGTAGCACCAGTTCTTGTAAAAGTTTGAATTTAATAAAAAATTTGCTTCTTATTTTTTTTAGCAAAAAGTGTCGGAAATGGTCATAATATTCCAAAACATTTTAGAATATATAAGTTTGTCATCACTAATGCAAATACTAAAAGGTTTAACACACGCTTTTATTCGTAAAAACCACAGAACCTAGACTTATTATATTTAAAAGTAGACAGTTAAATTTACTTTCTTGTTCAGAGTAAAACAATTAACAATACATTGAAATATGTATAAGTAAATAATGACTTTGAAATTTTTGTTAAACACAATAAATGCCTTTACTAAAAATTGCAATTTCATTCAAAAACAAAGACATATTTTTAGTCATAAAATATACTTGTTCAAAAACCATTTATCTTTATTTTGATTAATTTCAAGTGTTTTTTTATTAAAACAATTCTATTTAAGCACTTTTTCAAGAAAAAAAAATTGTAATTTTTTCCTTTACCTAATGATTACATTGAATGTTTACACTGTGCTCGAATTGATTTTATTTTTAATAAAATTATTTTTGACTTTTGACAAAACTGTTTAGATATAATTTAAAATTATTCAGGAGATCTAAGGAGATTTTTTTAAAAAATCCACAAGTATTGTAGGGAGGCAAATTGTCATACCTATGTACAGTAGCGAGCATAAAAAATGCAACGCTAGACTATATGATTTTTGATTGTATTGATTAGGGCTAGAACGTCATTAAATTAGACAATTTGTTGTGATTTTATTCTTTGCGGCCTTAGCCAACTATTGTATGTCATTTTGTTCCAAATTGTTACGCATACGAACAGTTAATAATTTTTGTTTTTTTTTTTTTTTCAAAAAGTTGTAAATTTAGGGGAGCAAAAAAAAATGCAACTCCTAAAAAATCATTCGATTTTTTTTAAATTTTGATAAAAACAATTATTGAAAAATGCTAAAAACTATAATATGGTTGTATTACTAATCACTACCAATACATATAAAATTAAGGTAATTTTAACTACAAAGGATATTAATAATATTAAAAACACTCTTTTCTCCATACTTTTTAAGAATTTTGGAATATTTCTGAATAACATTTTGATAATGGCAGTGAAATAATATTAATATATAGTTCTATTAAAAAGATTCTTAAAAATTATTTTAAAGAAACAATATTGAAACGATCATGCCTGTAATAATCGATTCAAGTTATTTAACAGTAGATATTTGATATGATCTAAATGAACACATTTAGCCATTTAAAGCTACTATTGCCAGCAGTCGTTGATTTAATTATGTAAATATAGAAACTGGTTATCCTTCTAACATAACATATATTATTTATAAAAATTAAACTACCACCTTTACTTTTGGAGGCAGGTCCTTTATTATTTTTACGAGTACTATATAATGAAAATGAGAGCCTATTACGATAACTTGAATTAATTTGACTCTAAGTGCATAAATTTCGATTTTAGACGATCTAGGTAGACATACTTACTTAAATATTAATTTCCAATAGTAAACAAGTCCAATAATCACGAAGGATGTACTTTTAATTATTCAACATATGAAGAGGTCAAAATAGGTATATTTCTTAACTGTCTTTCCTTATGTTAGAACTTGTTCCAGGACCAAGATCAAGGGATATTTGAACGTTATAGTGATACCGGGCATTCAGTAATGTCATATTATTGCGAAAAAAATATTTTAAGCTGTTGACTCCATCACAATAACTATCGAAACTGGTTGCGTTATTTCGGCCGAAAGGTCTTACTCAATTATAAATTATGAAGTTAAGCTAAAGTATCATAAATATTTGATCTCTTGTTTATAGAAAATGTTTGTTGGATTTAAAATAACTAACAAAATGAATTATAATTCCAAAAATCTCAATCTCTATTGAAAAATGTCCAAAATAGTTCAGAAAAATATCAAAATTTCATAAAATTGGAATTTATTGCTAATATTTATATTAATTGAAGATTTCATGTATTTTAGTCTATATGTAACGATAGAAAATTTAGTTTTTTAACAATACTATAGTTTCCAACCATTTCCAATAAAAATTTGTATCAAAATTTGAAAAATCATGTTTATTTGTTTAGAGTTGCATTTTTTTGCTCGCTTAAATTTACAACTGCTTTTACTAAACATTCAATAATTTTCCTTACGTACATAAATATTCGACAGGTGTCTATGGCCACAAATAATAAATCACAATAGTACTGTTCCATTAGGACTTGCTATAAGCAAAATATATGCGAACAAAAATCACATCACATTGCTTTGCATTTTTAATGCTCGGTACTGTATATCTCCCAATCTAAGAGTTATATCCAATTAGATTAAATTTGAATGTACATCTTCTAAATGTTACCCTACTCGACTTAAGATAATTTGTTAAAGCATTTATTAAATTTTTAATTTCGAAAATTCCGAACATTATTTACAATTTTAAATTTTAAATTTTTCACTAACCTAGTGTTATTGAGAAAACAATAAATATGAGTTTTTTTTTTTGTTTCTTTAAATTTAGTTATTAAATGTAGTTAAATTAAAAAAATATAGTTTTTGTTAATACCAAGAAAATTTCTATAAATTCTATTACATTAAGAAACTTAAGTTCAGTTTAAATTTGTTAATTAAGCGAAAAATTTAAGTTTAACTATGAAGCTTTTAATTTGTGTAATCATTTTGATCTCAGTATCCTTTATTAACTGTCAACCTATATTGGACTTATTCAATGGTGACGAAATCTTAGAAAGTATTGATGCAAATAGTGAAACTAACTACAATATAAATTCGGATAACGAATTGATACGAAAAGCTCGTAGTTTTGGTACTGGTTACTGTTGCGGAGGTGGTGGTCGTTTTAGAAGTCGCCGTCCCTATTTTGGTGGTGGTAGACCATATGGAGGATTTGGTGGTGGCAGTGTCAGTTACGCTCAATCCAGTTCCCATTCATCATCCGGTAGCATAGGATTTGGAAAATAATTGCAAAAAACTTGTTGTAAAGGATAATAGAAGATATACATGATAAAAAAAAAAAAAAAAACATTTAAAATATAATATAATGTGTTGGTGCAAATAACAAAGAAAAAAAATATTTAAAAAAAATATATTTTTTATATGCAAAAAAAAAAAAAAAACTATTAAATTAAATTTGCTACATTTATTGTAAGTATGATAAAACTTATAATACACTATAGAATCATTCCATTTAAAGCCAACCAGCTGGTTTCCGCACCTCTTTCGAATTTGATTATATTTCAGATAATTTTATCAAGTAGTTCGTGAATATAGCGATTTGAAAGTGCAAAATAGCTAAAAATATTTAAAAAATTGTATACACAAAATTACAAATATCTTTCAAAGTATTTATCATATCAAAGATCAAGGATTTATTGATGTCATATTAAAAGTATCAAAATTACCTTTAATATGACGTATAGCATGACTTTTTGTCAACATTAAATATATCTATATACATTAAATATTGAGAATCCAACCACGTTACTTACATCCAGCGTTACCGTTGAGAATTTTTAAAAAGTGTCCAAAAAAGGGGATTTCAAAATAAAAAGTCGCCAAAAAAGGGGATTATCTGAAAAAAAGGTGCCAACTACTTTAAAACCTAAAAAAAACTCCTTAAAATTTGTTTATTTGATAACAACGACAACAAAAAAGTTTGTATTGTAAGAAAACTACAAAATTCAGTTGTATTAATAACAAAATAATTTATAATTATTTTACAACAATTTTTATTATTGAAAAAACTCACAAAAATAGTTACCATATAATCCTCGTTTTATTAATTAAACTTCCGTACTTTTGTACGAGTTCTTCACTCGTACTCCAGTCAAATTCTTGTCAGATGAATTTAGGACGGAACGCATGGTTCCACAAGAATTGACTTAAGTCTGTTCGACAAACTATTTTTTATTATTAATAGTTTAGTAAAAAAACACGTTCCCCAGGGATTGCTATGAGGAATGTAAAAATATAAATTATGATATAAGTATTCATAGAATCTTTTTTTGATTTTTTCAATCCAGTCCAAAAAGATTCGGCATATGATGATATAAATAGCTGTTCATAAACTTTATTATTATTATTTTTAGTTACTACCAGTTTCAGTTCATTTATAAGTACTCCGTGTACTTTTATATCATTATACTGTGAAACAATCTCAAAATTATGAATTTATTTGTTGAAATTAATTTCAAACAACTTAATTTCTCGTCATTTAGCCATAGCCAGCAAAAACTTTTTGGTTTTCGGTAATGGCAACTACTTATTAAAGTACTTTCCTGGAAAGTAGTCGTCATTATTATTTGCCTTCTCTACATTACATAAATAAGTACTCAATAGTATAATTGCAGAGTAAGTTACAATCACATGGATCAGTTGTCTAGAGCGTAGGTTTAGCAACCAGAAGGTTGCCGGTTCAACCCCATTCTGATGCTTTTCGTTTTTTCAAAAAAGTGTTTTAAAAATATATTTTATGCTAAAACAAGTTTTTTAGCTTTGAATATTAAGTGCGAGATGGTGTACTGAGTGAAACGTTAGTCATTAAAAACGACTAGTTAATAGGGTCCCAGGTTCAAAACTCACTGACGTCAAATTTTTTAGTTTTTTTTTTATGTTTATTTTTTTTTAGGTACATATTTTTTAGTATCACTAGAGTCTAAAAATAACTAGTTATTGAGACAAAAAATAAGTAGTTTATTTTTATTTCCAATTATACCTGCTAGCTTACCAGGAAAGCAAAGTTTTTGCTGGGTAGTCTTAAAAAGTAGCCATTTAGTCGCCATTTTAAAAAGGGGCCAAAAAAGTGGCCAGGTGGTTTAAAAAGGGGCAAATGGCGACTAAAGTCGCCAAACGGTAACACTGCTTACATCATCTAAATATATTTTTTTCACGAATTTAAAAATACGGTTTTTGAGATAATTCGCAAGTTATCGACCATTAAAATTCAACATGAAAACTTGTTTCAGGTATCATTTCAAAAGTAATTTCATTATCTTTAACTATACGCCTCAATGAACGTTGTAAAAAGACAATTTATCTTATTTTTGAGATATAATAAATTGCGAACCATCGCACATTGTTGTAAAAGGGTCGAAATGGCGATATCAGCACTTTGATGATCATGTTTAATTAAATTCGGCACAGCCGAATCTTTTTTTAATTTCATTTTATTTTTTATTTTTTTTTTCATTATTGTTTGCAATTTAGGAGGATAATGCCAAAAAGCGTAAAACTCTCCCTTGTTCAAATTGGAAATAACATAAAATTTATTAGAGTTAACCCCAAATGATACTGTGAACTTTTAAGTTAATTTTTTAAGATGTTAGCAGATGCATTTAATTATAATTAATGAAATTATTATATGTAGCCATCGAAAATTCGAAAATGAACAAAAAATATTCGGTTATTAAACTTTCAGCAGTTGGGATATTTGTTTATATTATCAAAGACACATTTCTTAAAATCATTAATCTTAAATACAATTTATTTTAATAGTGTTATTTTTTATTTTCAAAGTAATTTTATCTATTTTAACATTTATTTGAAATAACTTATATAAAAAATACTTATTATATGGTATTTTTTCTCTTCAACTTATGATTCCTCTGATTGATTATCAGTAATTACGAAAGGAAAAAAAATTAAATTAGAAGTTTAGCAAAAAATTAATATTTTGGTTCTACAAAATATAGTGGGATTTTACCAAAACTTCTAATAGAATTTAGAAACCACAAAAATGTACTATAAATTCTGCAACTTAAAGCATTTGAATTCAGTTTTAAATTGTTAATACAACGAAAAGTAATAATTTTAGTTATGAAACTTTTAATTTATTTAACTATTTTGGCCTCCGTGATTTTTGTTCAATGTTATCCGGCTTTGGACGAGACCTTAGAAAATGTTAATGCAAATATTGGAGTCGATTCGAAATCCGACGACGAATTAATACGCAAATCTCGTGGCATTTGCTGTGGTGGTGGTCGCGGCGGTTATGGCGGCGGCTATGGAGGTTATGGCGGTTTTGGTGGTTATGGCGGTTATCGTGGTAGACCTTATGGAGGATTTGGCTATGGAAGACCAATTGGAGGATTTGGTTATGGAAGACCTTACGGAGGATTTGGTGGAGGTGGCAGTTTCTCCGCATCAAAATCATTTGCAGCTTCCGGTAGCATAGGATTTGGCAAATAATTGCAATACTGTTTCTGAGGATTATAAATGAAATGCTTTTGTTTATTGTGTATGTGTGGGTGGGTGGGGCAAACAAATTTTTAAATTATATAAATTGTAAATTATAAATAAATTGTTTGTATTAAAAAATCAATTTAAAAATGTGTTGCTAAAATTTTAAATAGCCCTTTCGCATTGACAGTATGGTTACAGTGTTGTTGTGTATGATCCGGATGAAAACGGAATTTCAAACTACATATATGGCCAACTTAAAATAGTTGATAGTATAATTTTCAGAAAAAATTTTAACTGTTTTGAAGCAGTGTCGTAAGAGTGTTTGCTACAGTGAAAACTGATTTGAGGAATGAAATAGCAAGTCCTTGGGGACTTCAGAAATCAATAAAGAATATTTTCAATAAAACCTCAAAAAAAAATAAATTAATTAATAACTTTTTAAGATTTTTTAAAGAGAAATATCTCGTTATTCTTGGAATATCTCAAGATTTAAATGGTGTTTCTACATTATGCCCTCAAGGTGATCTACAGTTTACATTAAGCTGTTTTTTCATTTTTTACATACAATTATGCAGAGGAGATTGGGGTTAAGTGAAGCATACTTTAATCTAACTACAATAAATACCAACCAATAATATTTTAAACCCTGTAATGGAACTATTATATAGAATGGATTATTGTCTTACTTTTTGCAATCAAATAATAAGATTATTTTTATACCCTTCACCAAAGGTGTAAAGGGTATATATAAGTTTGTCATTCCGTTTGTAATTCTCACAATTTTCGTCGGAGAGCAAAAAAGTTTACATTTTCGGGATCCTTGTAAGAAATGATGACGATAGGACCATGTCCGTCCGTTCGTCCGTCCCTCCGTCCGTCCGTGTGTCGGTTGAAATGGCGTTTATGAAGCCCAACGATAACTGACATATATAATATATATATCAAACGATCGGAAATGCTTTCGAGAATTTTGCTATTGGAATTCAGTAAGATCGGTTCATACAATGCGGAGATATGTTAAAAAAACCGGTTTTTAGAACCGGTTTTCCAGTTTCTGAAGCCTCTGTATATACTAGGGACTTCGTTTTTACAAAGAAGTCTCGGACATTTTTTTCTAAATTTTTGTTCTGAAAAAATGAAATAAATCGGTTCAATAATAACTGAGATATCGGACAAAACGCATTTTTTATTTTTTGAAGCCCTGGTTTAAGCTATAGATTTTTATTTTTATACAGATCGGTCGCAAATATTTTTATAAAATTTTGGTTTTTTGAATCAGCAGGATAGGTTTTTAAATGGCGGAGATATGCTTTAAAAACCGGTTTTTGGAACCGGTTTTTCAGTTTCTGAAGCCTCTGTATATACCAGGGACTTCGAATTTTTAAAGGGGGCTCGGAAATTATTTTCTGAATTTTTGTTCTGAAAAAATGAAATAATTCGGTTCAGTAATAACTGAGATATCGGGGAAAACGAATTTTTTATTTTTGAAGCCCTTGTTCAAGCTACAGATTTTTATTTTTATATAGATCAGTCATAAATGTTTTTATAAAATTTCGTTTTTTTTTAATAAACCAAATTCGTTCATAATCAACAGAGTTATGGCCCAAAAACAAATCTGTTAAGAATATAAATACACACACAAACATGTATATTAAGCATTGTAATGACTATTAGTGACGTTTTTTGTTTTTTGTATAGACAAGTAGTTTAGTTAGCAACAGAAGTAATATAATGAATAACAGTGTTGTTGTTGTTCTTTGTATATGCAGCCAGTTTGTATATACACACATAAAAAAATAAATAAATATGGAATTGTTGTTGTTTATTTTTTAAAAGCAAAGCCTGCTATGATTGTTTTTTTTTTTTTTTTTTTTTTTCATATTCAAATTTTCGTAGTTTGAAAAAAATTTAGATTTATATATGTGAAAATATGAAAGCATACGTTAAGGCGAAAATTTTATTATTTGTCGGTAATATGGTAATATGATGTCGATAAGATAGTAAGATGGTAATATGGTAATATGGTGAAGGGTATCAAAGATTCGGCACAGCCGAATCTTTTTTCAATTTCATTTCTTTTGATATTATTTTTCGACGTTTTTTTTTAAATCAGCTATTTTTGGTTACAAATGAACATTTTGGGGTAAAGTAGAGAATATTAAAAATTTTAAATTTAAGAAATTTTAGAGTTTATCGAATATGTTTAAACTACCGCTGCACTTTGGGGTAAAATGTGTCAAAATTAGAGATTAATTGAATTTTAAAATTAAAATTTTTATAATAAAGTTGGGTACGGAATAAAAATAGACAAAATAATGTATCAACAGCAATTAAAACCTTGAAGCTAGGTTGTGCTGTTTTCTTATAAGGAGCTGTCAAAATTAAAAATGTTGTTTACATTTTTGAAAATGAGTAAAAATTAAATTTTCATCAACTTTCAAAGTATTTATTTTAAATAAAAAGTTTTTTAAAGTAAAAATTTAAAATGGAATCATCAACTTCAGGTATTTAATTTTCTTTAAGTACTTGTAAATTACATTTTGTCCTAATATTTATATATATATATATATATATATATATATATATATATTTTTTTTTTTTTTTTTTAATTCTCCTAAAATACGCTAATTTTCGACTTTCGTGGAACGCAACTTAAAATGTTACAGGATGTTTATTTTAAAAATTAGTACATACTGTCAGCTTTAAAAATCGTAAGCATATGTAGGCCGATTTGGGAAATTAATTTTTTTGTTCGAAAAAACTCCAGTAGATTTCATACAAAAACGAGAAAGAAACTATAGTCGATCCAGACCCGTATATTAACCAAAAATTAGACCTGTGGCCAATTGTAAACCAAAATTTTTACTAAATGTAAAATAAAATATACAAATACAGAACAATGCATTGATACTAACATCTATATGATTTTATGCACTTTAGGGAAATTCCCGGAAGTGGGTTTATAGAGGAGCTATGGTAAATTATGGACCGATTCTCATAAAATTTTGCACTATTGTTTCTACTTATATAAAACTTATTTGTGTTATTAACTTGATACTATCATTCTTATGGGATTTATGGTCGTTAATGTAGTTTCCGGAAGAGAGGTTTATATGAGAGCTATGGTCAATTATTGACCGATCTTAATGAAATTTGGTACTAAGATTTACATTTATACAAAACTTCTTTGTGTCATTAAAATAATGCTATATGTAAGGCATTTATGACTACTAAACCCCTATTCCGGCAGGACATTTGTATGGAGGCTAGATGAAATTATGAACCGATCATAACCAATTTCAATAGTCTTCGTTTTTGTGTCAAAATCACTGTTCGTGCCAAATTTCATCAAGATATCTAAAAAATTACGACCTGTACTTTGTTCACAAGGTTTACATTGATAGCCAGCTAGCCACACGGACGGACGGACATCGTTAAATCGACTCCGAAAGTGATTCTGAGTCGAAGAGTATACTTTAAGATGGGGATCCGATAATTTTTTCTGTGCGTTATTAACATCATCACAAACGCATAATACCCCAACCACCTATGGTGGTGTAGGGTATAAACAGCTTAAGTGCAGACATTATCTTTGCTTTATCAAACATTAAACAGTGGTGCAGAATGGAAATAAATTTGTAACTTCTAATCGGCTTGTTGGATTTACATGAAATTTTACATAGATATAGCAGAAGACAGTAGAATTTTGAGCAGGATTCCATTTACGCTTCAGGAGCGGGGTTCAAAATATAGTACTAATGTCATAAAAAAGGTATAACCGCTAGGGAATTTTTGTTCCTAACCGATTTCCAAAATTTTCGTATCACCTTAAAGTCCTTAATAAAGCCTTTAGAAAACATGCTTGCATGTACTATTTCCATTATATATTCTTTGAGATATATTCATTGGAAATTTCAACAATCTCAACTTTGAAAGATGTTGGTCAAACCTTTTAAATATATATCCCAACATTTTCAACCCAAACACAATAAATTTTTTGTAGCTTATTAAAGAACAAAACTGTCTATCGAATAATGAAAACTTAAGTAAACGATTGTGAATTGGCAAGTTTGCAAAATTATTAAACATACGGACGAAAGGACGGACATTAGAATTCTTTAAAATATAATATTTATATATACATATATATCGTCCATTCCATGAGAGATTTATAAAAAATGCCAATTTTTTTACGGATGGTCATCCGATTTTGTTCATGTTTGGTACGCATATAATCTATGGAGTCATGTAAAAATCTCCATTTTTATTTTTTTGAATTTTGAAAAATTCGAATTTATTCGCTATTTTGATTTTTCGAAAAGTCAAAAAAATCACAAAAGTGTCTAACTTTAAACACCAATATCTCTAAAAGTTGTTAGCGGATTTTAATGATTTAAATTGCATATTAAAGAAGAATATGTCCACTATAAATGTAGTAATTTAAAAATAATATTATAACCTAAAAATGCATTCATAATGCAAATGCAATTTTAGGATGCATTTTTGAAAAATTTCTACCCTTTCGATTTTAATTTTTTTTAAATATGTTAGAAAGCAATATCTTTACTATAAAATGCAAAATATCTTTACTATAAAATGCAATTTTTTAAAAAAATTTTCATAAATTTTTTCATACAAAAATTTAAATTTTTCAAAAAATTTTGATTTTTAACTTTTTTGGTTTTACTTTTTTAGTAATATGTAACTTTAAATATTTATAACTCCTTAACTATACGTGGGATTTTATTGATTTAAAAACTAGTGTAAAGTTTATTACAATAAATATTATAAATTATATTGTATAAATCAAAAATAATTTTTTTGCTAAAGATGCACTAGCGAAAAGAATGCAATTTTCGGATGCATTTTTAAGAAATTTCTACCCTTTTGATTTTAAATATTTTTGCTTAATATTGAAGACAAATACGTTTATTATATAAAACATTAGCACTTAATCTGGGACAAATAGGTTTTCTACCGCAAGTAACAAATTATGAAATATAATGATTAAAATTAATTTTAAAATAAGCTCACAAAAATTAAAAAATATAAAAATTAAAAAAAAAAAAAAAAATTTTGTATGAAAGAATTTGAAGAAATATTTTAAAAAAATTTTTTAAAATAGTGAACCATTTTGTCCCAGAACAATTTATATTGTAATTTTTAGCAAACGTAATAATGTATCAGAAGAAGAAATAAGTCGAGAGGGTATAAATTTAAAAAAAATGCATTTTAAAATTGCATTTGCATTATGAATGCATTTTTAAATGATAATATTATTTTTAAATTACTACATTTATAGTGGACATATTCTTCTTAAATATGCAATTTAAATCATTAAAATCCGCTAACAACTTTTAGAGATATTGGTGTTTAAAGTTAGACACTTTTGCGATTTTTTTGACTTTTCGAAAAATCAAAATAGCGAATAAAATCGCGAATTTTTCAAAATTCAAAAAAAAAATAAAAATAGAGGTATTTAAATTGCTCCATAGGGTATGCGTATGCCAAATATTATTAAAATCGGAAGACATACAAAATATTCTTGGGCGTTCATTCATGGAATGGACGATATATTTTTTTTATTTCTTGATTAATATTAAAACCAGATCTAAATAATAATGTATTAATATCACCTCTCCCTGAATTAAGTGCAATTTTCGACCCATTTAACCAAAATATATAGACGGACAGAGGAACATTGCCATTCTGCCAAAAAAATATTTTAGAATTCTAAAAATACATTTTTTTACTGACGAATAAATAGGAAAATTAAACGTGGTCGTTAAAGTGATGATATCACCTTTCCCCGAATTAATTGCCATTTTCGACCCCTTTTACCTCAATGTTCGCTGTAGAGTTTATTTCCAATTTTTCGATGTTTTATTGCTTTTACTAAAGCATCACACTTTTGATCTGTTTTATTCGATTTTCTTAAATATTTTCATATCATTGCTGATTAAACATTATATCTTCCACAGAAGCAATTGCTCTTAAATAAACTTGTTTTTTTTTTTTATTATTTGCTTGCGCCAGAAAAGCAATAAAATCTGAGGTTTCATGGCTGAAATATAAGAGTCGTGCGTTGAATCAAAGAATTCCTTGAGAAATTTACGAATTTCATTAAAGGCACTCCATTTGTTGAAATTACTTATTACAGTGTATCATATCATAATTGAATTTTACTTAAGAGATTATAAACAATATTAGACCTTTAAACTATTGTATTAATAGTGGCTTTAATATTTATAATTCAAAATGTAAAAAAAAAAAATTTTTCGGGTTTATATAAAACGTTTACTACATTTTATTTATATGCCTATTCACAGAAAAATTGTGATTGAAAAATAGTCATAAAGCACAAATTGTGACTATAGTCTTAACTTTTCTACTCACAATAAATTAATTTTTCGTTTTCAAATTTAATACATAATTTGTAAACAGTCATAAAAGTTGTGACCGTATATTATTAACGTAGATATGAAGCTTAAAAACTCAACTGAAAAAAAAAAACAGTATATATGTTAATCTATGGTTGCGAGACACTTTTGATGAAAATAAAAATTATGAAAATATAAAAGAATATAAAAAATCTTTGAGGGTCAAGAAGCGAAAATGCAGTTAGCCGCATTTCCTGCAGATTTTAATCGGATATTGCTGCTGTTTTGCAAAGTTTCCTATCTTCTCTAAATATTTTATTATTATTATTTTTTTTTTTTTTTTTCAAAATATTTTATTTTCAATTGACAAGTATTAAGTGAAGAATATGAAATTAAGACCGAGTCATAAGAATAATCAAGATTTTTAATAAGCTTTTACTTAATGTTATCTCTCAGTTCCTTTCAATCATATTAGGAAGTTATTGGCTTCCATTATTAACATCAGCAATTTCCACAGTAATCTACCTTGCGGACCTAACTAGAAATTTTTAATATTCCCTCGGACCCCCAAACTTAGTGTCCTTAGAGTCGCCAAGAAAATACATTGATATAGGAAATTTTTCCCATCGTTTCAAGATAAAGAGATCCCAAAACCGCTTCTTAACTTTTGAGGCAAGAGACGAATCAAAATAAGATGAATACCTTGTTCTAAAGTTCAGCAAACAAACAGAATTTTTAATATTTAAAAAAATATATATAAGCTTAAAATTGGGATAAATTTTAGAACAAAACAAAAAAAAATCAAATTAAATGTTTAATATTTACTTTTTTTTCACTGATTGGTGGGAATGTAGCAAGTCGAATAATATTCTTATTTGTTTTATTTGTCGTTGACTGTATAAAAAGAAAAAACAATACCTAAAAGTATGCTTAGCATTCTCTTGCTATTTTGTCTATTTTATGTAGAGGTATACGGTATATACATACTTCAATATACATGTGTTTTCCCGCCTGACCTGAGTTTCGTTATTATCGAATATTCGCTAAAAGCGAAGAATTCTCGAAACAAATAGTATGTTCGAGAAAATATCGAGAATTATATTATTTACGAATGTTCGTAACTTCGAACTTTCCTCGATAATTTCTCGATAGTAAACATTCGCATAATTTTAGAGAATTTAAAAATATTAATATCGCTATATTCAACTTTTCTAAATAAAATATCGAAACCCAATGTTTCGAGAAATTGTATAGTCTCTTAAATTTCTCGAAGAATTCTTATGTAAATATAAAAGCAACTTATTTTCTTCGAATGTTTTGTCAGAGAAATGTTCGCGAAATATTCGAATGGGATATCATTAACGAAGTTTGTGGTCAGCTGGGTTATTCTTCATAAAAGAAATTTTAGCAACAACAAAAATACTAAGACAGGGTTCATACACAGCAATTTTACTTGCCACAATTCTGAGTTTATAGGAGAGTGAGGAGAAGGCAAAACTAAAAGTTTACATTCTCTTTACTTATCTAGCCTACGAAGTCAGAATAGCGGCAAGAAAAAATGCTGTGTTTGAACCTTGACTAAAAACAATTTTTTGTTGCAAAATCAAAACAAAGAAATTTTTTGTAGCACAAGAAAAAAAATATGAGTCCGACGGAATTATGTGTACAATACTAAAATACGAAGTATTAGTTTTTTTTATGATAAATATTTTCTGTTTGCTGTTAAAAATTGCAAAGACGATTGACACTGTTTCTAGAAACATGAAGTTATATTTGCAATATTTTTAGTTTTCGTGTGTATTAAAAATTATAAAGTTTATTATTTATTGTATAGTCGTAAGTAGAAGAAATTTTGCTGGAGCTAAATACACACACTTACGTGTATATTCATACAGATTATAAAAAGTATTTTAGTTTTTTCTTAAGTGATTCAAAAATAAAATGTGTAATGAAAAATAGTTTTAATACTATTAACAAATCTAAATTAACATTTTCCATTGTTTTATTTTACAATTAATATTTATTTACAAAAAAAAATATTTCAAATTATTTTTTAATTAAATTTTTAACTAACTTTATATTGGAACTTAATGATATTATTTATTAATATAATTATTAATATTATCATTTTAATAATTGGAGCAAAATCAAACAAAACTTAATTAATATAAGCAATTTCGTAATTGAAGTCCATTTTTACTTTTTGCTGTGTATTAGGAAAACATGCATTCCTAATACACAGCAAAAACAAAACTCGAATATTTATGTTGAAAAGTGAAAACAAAATTCAATGCTTATTCTTTGTACTTTTTTTTTAATTGAGCTTCTTCTTAAATTTTTTTAATTTATTAATATAATTATTCGTTTAAAATTTTCTATAGCTTAGAGTCGTTATCATTCAAGTTGTGATTTTTATTATAGGCCTTCCCCTACTAGTAGCCAGATCACCTGTTAAGCTTTAGAAAAGCTCTAGAAAAATAGAACTTTTACAAAAAAGTTAAAAATTCATATGAGAAAAATCTAAAAATTTGAAAATTTTAAGTAAAAATAATTAAATTTTTTTTCTGACATTAACGTTGATTTGAGTTTTTATTATCGACATTGAGTAAATATCGATATTGAGAAAAAATATTAACGCTAACAAATTTTGTATGCTTAAATAAATTTGTTCGCGTTAATAATTTTTCTCAATGCGCGCAAAAGCTGTGGAAGTTTGAATTTAAAACTTTCAAAAAAATATTAAAAATAGAGCTTCGGCTTTATCAAAATCAAAACAACGCGATATTATTGAGCTTCTAAAATACTATCAGCACATGTCAAAATCATTGCAGAATTTTCATTATTTATCGAAATATATTTAAAAAAAATTTTTAATTTTATTTTTTGCACAATTTCGTAAAAGGTAAAAAAATTGGTTTAAAATTTTGCAAAACTATGAACAATAAAAGACACATCTTGGGAACATTTGCTGACAAAATTAAGTGAATATTGGATTAAGTTTACAAAATATAGTCGTTTAAACATTACTACTCATAATAATATTCCTAACAAAAAGCGCTATTTTATTTGTTTTAAAAGTGAATTTTGGCAAAATGTTTAACTTGTTCTTATTTGATGATTAATCTTTTAATTTAAAATTGATTTTATTATTTCAAAATATGAACAATAGTACGAAATATGTACGGTTCATTTTTGAGTTTAAGAACATGTTTTTTTTTTTTGTCCATATAATTATAAGACTTTAAAATATTTTGACGCCTTCTAAATTTTGGTATTAAGCAAATAAAATGCCTTTATTTGACATTAATATTAACATCATTTATACTTCGCGATAAGTAGTTGTCAGCAAGCAAAATAAATTTGGAGATGAATGCTGCTGTAGCCGATATAAATGACGTTTCTTTAATTTTTTTTTTTTCATAATATCAATTTTAGTCATTAACATGATTCTTTACAGATATTTTTCGATGATCTAAAGCCATATCTTACACTGAAAAAATTCAGAACAAAATTTTGAAATTTGTTAAGGGCATTTTGACTCAGGCGTGTCATTTATTAATAAATAAATTTGTCAGTAGCGAAAAACATAATTTTACAAATATTTACGCCAATTATATGAAAGTTTGTGAAGATGCTAATTCTGCCCTTTAAATTCATTAAATGACGCAAATTTTCTATAAAAAAACTGCAAATTTTCAAAAATTTGTTTATAAATGCTCCAGAAAATACTTGCATTTGCATGAAAATCCGCCCCATAACAATAATAGTAATAATAAGAACAATAATGTTATTGATTTTTTTTTTTTTTTTTTGCACTGCACTACATCATGAGTGCATACAATTTCGTAATTTCTTTTGTAAGTCTTCCAGAATTTTATACTATAAATATATAAATCAGCGCCGTTTATTTCTGAAATCACAATTATTAATAAAAAATACAGTAATAACAATGTTAATTAAATGTATTGTGCTACTTATATATATGTATGTATAAAAGGCATTTTTAAATTAAAATCTTAATACATTTACAAAACAAACAAAAAATATTATGTCCAAAATTTTATTTGAAATAACAAAGGGAAGTTATTACCTACTCGAAATTAAAGACAATGAAAACAAGTTATATTTTACTTTTTTAATGATAACAATTATTAAGGTAATAAATTAAAAATAAATAATTTGTTTATTTAAAGCAGATAAAAGATGTTTGTTTAAACAATTCTTTTTAATTAGTACCCCAGCAAAAAACGATGAAGTTCTTCATAAAAAAGAACATTTTCACAACTTCAAAAGTGGAACAATGCACATATTTTTAACTTTTTTGGAAGTTCTTAATAATTACTTCCAAAAAAGTAAAAATAAATTAATTTTTTGCGGGAAAAAGTGGTAATAACTTCTAACAAAATTCCAATTTTACAAATTTTAATGCATTTTTGTTATTATTTAATAGGGCAAAAACAGAATTTTTATTTAAAAATTTTATAAACATAGTTTTAAGAGAAGTGCTTCAAAAGCAATGAACAAGAAGTATAAAAGAAGAACATCCTACCAATGCCAACCATGGGTTAAAAAAAGAACTTCTGCAGCTCTTTTTCACCACTAAGTACTTCCTTCCAATGACAACACAATGTTAAAATCATGACTTTTTCAGTTCTTTTTTTGCTGGGTACATTTTAGTACTCGAATTACGATTTATAATTTGAAATCTTTATATGTACTTTTACATTTTCTATATACATATATTGTAGATATGTATATGAGGAATTTAAAAATTTTTTGAAAAGCAGGACCCAAAAGCAATTGATCTACAAGATCTTGAGAGACAAAGGTAAATTCTCGTAAATAAGCCTTTGGCTTATCTACTGCTTAGCTTTTTATTCAGTTATTATGAGGCAGGCAGATGCACCATCAGTAATAAATGAAGCATTAACAGCTGTTATGGTACCGTGATGCTGTTATGGAACCAAGGTTAGTTCCATTTTACCCAATTGTTCTATAGTCGATACGCGAATACCATTTTCTTTAGATACCAACTCATCAACGCCAGAAACTTTGAATGAAACTAAATCTGTGAAATAGCCTTTCTGCTGAGCCAAAGTGTGAGATCTCAAGCCATATTCATACCGTTTTTGTCTCGAAACTGCCAAACGATCAGCCGAATGACCCATGGTCTCACCAGATTAAAATTTAGCCACAGCTGGCAATTCAGGTATCAAAAAATTTGGTCTAAATGTTGGCCTAAGGTTTCGGCTTTATTAGTCCTCAACATAAGAGAACGCATTTTACGTGAGAATCTAATAAGAACATCAGACATGGACTCAACAGTACCGGCTACAATAGCATCAAAGGTACCGGTAGCTATTAGACCCATATCAGTAGTAATGACAGCATTTGAGCTGATACAAGCCATGGTAATGGTGTGAGCAGGAGTTTTATTACTAAAACTGCCTCATGGGCAATAATGGAAGTCTTGACTTCTTGTATAACTGTGCATTGGCAATGTAATCCATTTGTCTACTTGGGTTTAACGTAAAAGGCTCAAAAGAGAATGACGCGCCAAGTCATGTGGCATTAATTTTGAATAAGTTGTTCCTGATAATAAAAAGGGACTTCTTACGCCATAAAGAAGTACAATATTGTTTTCTTTCTTTTGAGTTTGGGTGTTCGGCGATGTGGTGGACAAATTGCGCAAAGCTTCAATAGTGCACAATTTCTGGGCAGAATGTTTAACTGTATATATCTTTTAAACTACTTTACTATCAGTATATGTATAACAACATGATGATTTTGAGGGGTAGGAAAAGATCTCTCACTCTCTCTCTCTCAAGTGTTAAAAGCCAATAAATCTCCAAATGATTTTAAATTAAAATCGATTAAAAAATTTTTGGACCAATTTAAACAGAGGAGTGCTTGTATAATAAATGATGAATTAATTTATATTACATTTAAGCAAATAAAATTTAGAGATTGCAGTAAATCCACCTTAACCCTAGAATACTAACGTTATTTTGACTACTTTTCTATTTGCCTCTGTACTAATAATTCGAACGACTAAAAATGTTATATTTTTGCATAAATGGACTTCAGAACAAATTTTGAGTCTTATTATTTGTTATTTGGTCCCCTCAAATATATTATTGTTCTATGCATCCCATATGTACCAAAAATAATTATTTTGATCTCATCTGAGCAGAGAATGTTGCGCAATTTTGTTTGATGTCAGTCGGATGGAAGTATCGCGAAACTAAGGCGAATGCGTCTTAGTCTGTAGTTTAGTAATGGGAATTTTTTTGAAAATCTTTTTTAAAGATATTATTTTTGGAGCTGTTGATAAATAGTTGACGAACCAACTTTCGACTCTAAGTAAGACCTATTTTACCTGTACGTGGACGTCACAAATTGTGTTGAGTTCACCAATCGCTTTGTAGGCATAGTAAGTTGGAAGATTTTTTAATTGTGTGTTCGTGTTTATTGGTTTGGATTATATTTTTTTAAATTTGCAATAACTGAGGGGCAACATTTCACAACATTTTTGCATAAGTAGGTATTTTTACCACTAAATTACGGGTACTAGTAATACAGTGTTTGCCTTCACCTACACAGAGAAAAGAGATTCATTGGTGCAACCGAATTTTTAGCCAACTGAATTTGGTCGGTTGTACGTACTATCTTACAATTCGATAGCAATAACCGAATAAATTCAATGTTCATAACTATTTTGTTTTATGGCTATTGTGAATTAAATTTAAAATTATTTGACATTTTTCTTTTATTACTTTTATTTAAAAATCATAAAATACAATAAACAGACAATTTTTAAATCAAATAAACGAACGAAAAATTAAAATTTAATTTTGTTTATAAATATTTTGCAATTAAGTTTTGTTACCATTGCAAGGAACTGCAGGCATTCAAGACATTTTAGTTGAAATCCTGGGTAAGAGATATTGCAGGAAATTTAACTGAATACAAACATTGTACTTATGTATGTACTTATACTTCTTATATCTTGGTCTTAAGGAAGAAAATTCGTAGATGGAGTTCAATTCAAACACAATAAATCAATGCTTAATACAAGTGAGTTTCGGTTTGTTGTTCTTTTAGAGGTGAAATCTTGCTATTCAACTAAAATTTACCATTAAAATTACTGAAGAAATTACAGTAAACGTATACACATATTTACCATTTCTATACATCTTTATTATTGGAATACTATACATTGAAAAACAAGATATCTTCATGGAAACGTAGATTCAGAAAACCGCAGTTAATAAATATACCTGAAGTTTAAAAAGCGATTCCGATAATGATTTTATGAGAATGTCTAGGAAACACAATTGAAATATTTCATACTTATATGTACATCGCAGCAATTGTACGCTTGCTTTTAGAGAAAAAAACTCTTACCCTCTTACATGACTATAACACTCTAATTTTAGTACGATTGCCGATTTTTTCTTAGAATTTTTCCATTTTTTATTTATTGGACAAATACTATTTCAATACTTTTTTTTTAATAGTTTAAAATGTCAACGACGAAAAAAAGATTAACATAATTTTCTGTCGGTTGGAAGAAACGAATTTATTAATTACTGTTTATAAAATGTTTATACTAACAGAATTACTGTTGTAATTGCCAATTTTCGGTAATAAAATGTATAATAGATATGATTATCTCCACCGAATTTTTAAATTTATAATAACCAGAAATATATTGGTAAAGATAAGTAATTAATCAATTGTACGGACTTCATTTTGAGTACAATAATTACTACATGATTATAAATATGGAAAAATTATCCAATTAATATATTTCTAATAACTGGAATTCTTATTTTGCTGATATCATCATATTTTAATATCTGTAAGCGTTTTTCAACCAATCCTTTTTCTGTGTGTAATTTAAAATTTTTTAAACCAAAATTTCACTGTAAGTAGAGTACACGGCTATATAATGTACTTAAAAGCCAAATGGATTAAAAAAATAAGATCACAATACTATTTTTCGATGTTTAACATGTTGCTAGTATTATTTTGCACAGCAAATTTCTATTGTGTTCAATCACTTTGAGTATTTTATCTGAATTAAGATGTTCCATTATAAGATTTTCTTATTAGTATAAAATTTGGGAAAAGTATAACAAATTCCATGAACAATCTTTTTTTAAATGAAAAAAAAAAAAAAAAAATCTTAATTTTATTGAATGCAAAAGTGTTGCATATGGCGCTACTATTATTTTGCACACAGCTGTAAATTTATATTCTTAACATTCGTCCGTTTGGTCGGTTAGCTGTCCATGTAAAGCTTGTGCGCAAAATACAGGCCGCAATTTTGAAGATGTTTTGATGAAATTTGGTACATATTATTTTTTTTTAGACAAGGACGAAGCATGTTGAATTTGGTTATGAATGGCCTATTATTTCTCCAACCCTCCATTCAAATGTCCCCTCGGAAGAGATGCTTTAAAAATAGGAATATTTTAATGAAATTTATCAGAAATAAGTTTTAATATATGTGGGATTGGAGATCTGCCAGACGTTGGTAACGAAGGGGTTAATATTACTAACGGACGGAATATTCTAGAATAAGATAGTAACGAGTCACGTAGGCTACAGACAAAATATGGACGAGACATCTTATAACGAAAGACGAACATTCTGAATGAGGGCTTTAATTTTGTTAAACGGACTTTTAATGGACGAGAAAATAATAGTTATAGGGTTTACTGGGAAGTAGCGAGTAGTGTAAGACAATAATATAAAAGGTAGTGCTGAAAGATGGAGGTTTTAGTTTTGAGTTGAAGTCAAGTTGTGAAAGTTGACAAGTTGTGTTGTGCTGAAGTTGAGAAGTTAGCTGCATAGTTCTCAGTTGCAAAGTTGTCTAAAGCGTTTTGCAAAGAAGTTGTGAATAAATAATTTTAAGTTTTTAATTAATAAAATATACACAATTTATTATTAAAATAATATATTTTGTGTTTTAATTAAAAGCCGTCAAGCTTTTACAATACAAAAATCCCACATATACGTACAAATCTGTTTCCCGATATTAATGATGATCGGTCCATAATTGACCATAACTCTCATATAAACCCCTCTCCCGAAAATAACTTTAACGTGCCCAAATCCGACAGAAATGTTAGTATTATGTTAATATTTAAATAAAATAAGGCTTAGAGTATTATATGATCGGTCTTGATCGACTATATTTTCTAACTTTTTTTTTTGACGAGAAAGTGTCTAAATTCTTTTTTCGCTAAAATAAAATTTTCTTTAAAAATATGTATTATATTTCTGAAAGGTATCTTCACAAATAAAATTAAAAAAACAAGCCCAAACACCCAATGGTACTAAGTACAGACACTAATGACTTTATTAAATTATAAAATTTTTACAATGATTTAAAAATCACTATATGTTTTATTACACACAAGATGGTATGTAGGTGCTCCATATTAATCAAATTTTAGTTAATAAAGATTTAATGAAAAGATAGCAGATGTTTAATATCATAACGCCATTTGAAGAGCACACGGAAATGATTTAAAAGTTCGCACGCCACAGAGACAGATTCATGTTGCCAAAATTGTTGGCCAAAAACAAATAAATAAAACAAACAAAACCAAAAATGATCATGAAATTTTCAATGTCAGTGATGAGATTAAAAATTATACCATTTGATGACAAATAAAAATATAAAAACGAAATAAAAGCAAAATGTGGGCGTCGTGCAAAAAAAAAAAAAAAAAAAAAATCAAATAAAAGTTAACGAAAATTTTGCAAAAGAAAAAAGTAAACAAAATATGTTTACCACAGAATAAGTGGATTAAAAGTAGAATAAAAATAATAAAAAGTTTGTTTTTGATTTACTTTATTTTAGCTGAAAACCAAACGTAAACACAAATAGTTGACTTAGATTTCCGTTCAACTGCAAAAACAATACCGGCAAAATACACGTTGATTCAACCAGCGTGAAGGTCTACAAGATCCAAATTCATCAGGTCATTTTATACCATGTTAAATATTTTTAATTTTTGGAAATTTGAAAAACAAATAAGTATTTTCATGCAAACTGTTTCTTGGCTCTCTTACATACAAATATAAATAGATCAAAATTAAAACTAACAAATTGTTAGTTTTAATAAAACTTTAAACAAAACTTAGATTGAACTTTAGTATCGTTTTAGTATTAAGTGGATCAACATCAACTGAGAATAATCTAAATTAGATCAAAGTATATTACAAAGTGAATAACGATAAAATGAAAACGAAAGTGAAATTATTTGTGTTTATGGTGCTTGTTAGTTCTCTCATTGTATTGACATCGGCTCAGAGTCGTTATCGAAATCAGCGTTCTTCATCAAATCGTAATAGATCATCGAACCGTAATCGAAGCAGTAATGAACCAGTTGAGCAAGGTCGCACGTTAGGCCTTTTATCACCATTATTGACACTAGGGTTAAGTTCTATTGCAAGGCCATATATAGGCGCAGCGGTAGGTTATGACGCACCTATTGCACCGGCTGCACCATATAGACCCTCTTCGTCATCTGGATCAACACAATCAGATCCCTATTATGGTGGCTACGGTGGTTATACTCCCAACTATTATCCTGGATATAACAATTATTTCGGCGGTTATCCAATATATAGGCCAATAGCATTTGGAGGTTATCCTGTACCTATATTTGGTGGATATAGGCCTCCAGTTTATCCCGTCAGACCTCCAGTTTATCCTGCCAACTATGGTGGTTATCCTCAATACAATGGGTATGGTGGTCAACGTCCTGTTTATAGTAATCCAAGACCCAGCCCTACTGCTCAGCGTCCCAACGCAGTTCAACAACCGGGACTTAGTAGTTTAACTAACACTTCTAGTCCCCCGGCCAACAAACCACCGGCTACCAGTAGTACAACAACTCCTCAAATAAATAGTGCACAAGCAGCTCAAGTAGCTAACTTATTGGGGCAACTTCTGGGTCAACAATTACGACCTCTATTAAATCAAGGTGCTGCTTCACCAGCTCACGATGTTCCGGGCATTGCACCAACGAATTTAGAAGATAAACGTTATAGAAGTCGTCATTACTATAGTTAGTTTAAGCGTTAAGTTTTATTTAAAAACAATTGCTATTTTATGTACGATATTGTTAAGTTTTTTACTTAGTTCTAAGAAGTTAAAGAAAAAAAAAAAAACGAAGCGATATAAATTAAACCAAAGTACTGTTCTGGTGTTAATTCAGCATTTTGTTTGACTAGTAAGTATGTTTCATTAGCAAGCAAAAAATAAAATTCTTTCGAATTTGCTAGATTAAACATAAATAAAAAAAAAATATATAATTTATCATATTGTATTGTACTTATCAGACAAGGTGACTCCTTAAATACAGTATAACTGACTCATTTCAATATGCGTTAAATTTAAAAATTGTAAGAAGAAATACACATCATCTTGTGAAATTTTCTATTTTAGTTTCTTGTTAAAATAATATTTATTTATTATATTACACAGATTCTGCAGCACGAGAGTTCTCAGTCAATTCAGATGCACTGTATCACTTTTTTGACTCTGGTTTTAGCGACACCGGTAAATAGTTATTTGTAAAATTAACGAGGTTGCGCAATATATTGAAGCATACATCGAAAATTACTTATTTGAATTGGTTAAGTAAATTATCAAAATATTCGAATTAAAATGGTTTTATAATCACATCATTTTATATTTTCAGAATAAAAAATTAAAAAAAAATGTTAAAAAAAAAACGAGAGAAGAAGATATAGTCGGTCAAGCCCGACTATATGATACCCTACACCATTTTGATCCACATAATTACGTATATGTATACAACTTACTTGTATTAAATATTAACATAATACTAACATTTGTATGGGATTTATGAATGTTAGTGATTTTCGGGAGAGGAGTTTATATGGGAGCTATGGTTAGTTATGGACCGATCTTCATGAAATTTGGCAGACAGATTTCTGCTGATATAAAACTTATTTGTACTAAATTTCATTAAAATATTCCTATTTTTAAGCCACCTATAAGTGTTAAACTCTATTCCGGGAGGACATTTGTATGGGGGCTAGGTGAAATAATGGGTCGATCATAACCAAATTCAATACGCTTCGTCCTTGTATTGAAAAAAGTATATGTACCAAAAATTGCGACCTGTACTTTGCGCACAAGCTTTACATGGACAGCCAGCCAGCCAGCCGTCCAGCCAGCCAGCCGACCAGACGGACGGATGGACGGACATCGTTAAATCGACTCAGAAAGTGATTCTGAGTCGAACGGTATACTTTAAGGTGGGGGTCCGATGATTTTTTCTCTGCGTTACAATTTCTGCACAAACACATAATACTCCAACTACCTTTGGTGGTGTAGGGTATAACAAATCATAAATATGATTTAATATTAATAGAGCAAATTTGTATGCTTTGATCATAAAGATAAATTTAACGTTTTATTCAAATCAATGCATAAATTTTGATTATATTAACCAATTAGTTCGATTTTATAAAATCGATTTTATTCTTGGCTTTAGTTCATGTGGTACCCAATTTCCTTGATTTCCATGTACTTTTAAACATTTGGAAATAATCCTTACGATTCTAGAAGCGCTTCTTGCGTTTGGCAAGAGAAAAGTCTCTAATTGTCCATATTTAAACTTTTTGACTGGTTTTACTTGTTGTTATGCTCTCCAACCTGAGTGTTTCGTTGACATGCGTGTTATGTCTGTATAAAGCGTTAATTAGTTGGTTGTTTATGTGACGTTTTCTCCCGCGAAGGAAACAGCTGATAGTTTGAAAACAGAATTTTCTTGCGTTGCACAGTTTCAGATTTATCCAAATTAGAACGACAAAAATACGAAAATAATAGCTTATTAATTGAAGCAATTCTTTTTGAATTTATTAGTAAATATATATTATGAAAAAAATACTTAGAATATTGAAAAGTGTCCAGAGCGCGAATTATGGATTTTCAAAGTTGCAACTTATAAAATCATTTTAATTTTATTAAAAACTTTTGTTAAGAAGTGTGTTAACTTTAACATCTTATATCTCAGTAAATACTGCTGATATTGATTTTTATGGTATGTAATAATAAATGTATCCAAATTATTCTAATTTGCTATGTTAAAAAATCAATACAGAATATAAACATTTTTCTTCAGTATGGGAGTGGCAGAATATACAATTCCAAACCAATATCTGCAAAACTGGATTTTTGTCGTTCTAAAATTGCATTTGGCACGTTTAACTTTAATCAGAGTTGCATTTTTAGGCTTTTTCTAGTAAATAATTTATTACAACTCTGTGTTTTTGCTTACCAATGCCAAAAACATATGTCACGTTAATAATTTTGGATAATTGCACAAAATTCTTCCCGCAAAGAAACGGGACATCAACATCACATAAACAACCAACTAACCCGGCCTTAAGAAGACGTATAATTAGAAAGTATAATCGTAAGAACAGCTGTTTACATTGTTTTCATTAACATACCTCGCGGAACTGTCAAAATACAAGCATTTGTTGTTTTTGTAGATGTGCGAGCACTTTCTAATTACGCAATGCGTAACAACTAAACATCTGCCTCAATTCATTTTAACTCATTTTTAATTACTCTCTTTCTTTTCAATTGTTGACTGTTATTGTTTTTTAAATTTAAAATCAAATCTCTGTGTGTGCGTACGTAAGAAAAAGACAAAAAAATCAAAACAAAAATAAACAAAATCAATTGTGCAGAGAGTCATAAAAACACTTTAACAACAAATCATTTTCAACTGAATTGAATTGAATTAAATCTAAAAATGCAATACTGTCATTTGTTTGTTTTTTTTTTTTTACAAAATTTGATGTGAAGGAAATATTAAATTAAAAAAATTTAAATATTATAGGTATGTAATTAAAAGTAAATAAAAATATCACAAATAAAATAAATTTTATTTCATTTTAGATATAATTAAATATAATTAAAATAACAAATTATTACATTTTCTAAACAAAAACATTGAAATCAAACGTAATTATTATCTGTTGTTTATTTAAAAATACATAATTGTTATGTTCCCTGCATTTTTTCATATTAGATGTAAGGGAATGACAGTAAAGCGTGAATTAGTTGGTTGTTTATGTGACGTTTCCTCCCGCGAAGGAGCTGATCGTTTATATTGCATGTATTGTAATGCTAACAATTATAAAAAACTTCACGTTGATGTGATGTCTGATTCTGTAGAAAACAGAATTTTTTTGCGTTGTTCCCATAGTAAAATAATAAAGTACTCGCACATCTACAAAAACAAAAATTGCTTGTATTTTGTTAGTGTAAAACTACTGCCCACAATGTCAGTATGCTTTGAACGGAAAAATGAGAGAACGAAAGAGAGCAAGAGAAAAAAACTCAAAAAATATTTTACATGTGAATACAAAAACAATTTGACAGTACCGCGAGGTTTGCCAATGAAAAAATTGTAAAACAGCTGGTCTTACGAGTATACTTTATTATTATACTATGCGTTGTTCCGTGATAGCTGTAAGCAGTGTTGCCAAACAATAACTTTTTTCTTACAAATAAACAAATGCTTAGCAAAATAAAAACGAAAAACCACTAAATAAACAAAGAAATAAATGAACAAAAATAATTAAATGCACAAACAATTAAAAAGATAAATATTTGGAATGTTTAATTTTAAACAGAGTTGCATTTTTAGGCTTTTTCTAGCAAATAATTTATGGTTACTCTGTGTTTTTGCTAACAAATGTCACAAACATATGTCACGTTATTAATTTTGGATAATTGCACAAAATTCTTCCCATAAATAAACGGAACATCAACATCACATAAACAACCAACTAACCCGGCCTTAATTCACAGTTTTGATGTTTTTTATTTAACATTATTGTTTTTCTAAAAATCTCTCATAAGCAGTAATTTCTCAAAGAGAACAGAACATGTTTTGTTTTTGCTTCATCGTTTCAATTCAACTCAGTTCAAATAATTTTTTTTTTACAGAGTTTGTTTTGTATTGTTTTGTTTTTTATTTTCGCAGTAATGTAAGAGCATACATTAAAAAACATTACTGTGAATTGAAAAGCAAATGATTTCATGCAGATGTTTACTAACAACCAAAACGCTTTTTTTTTTTGGAAATAATTCAGTAACTATTGAACTGTTAGAGGTATTTCAATAAAATTGGTCACATGGTCAGAGCTGAGGTGTTTTCGAGTTGATTTGGAGGAGTAAAAGTTCCTAGCGGGTCAGGGGGGAAGTGGGTGGCCCTCCAAAGTTGCTCACCTCGGGTATGTAATTTTTTTTTTTTTGAAAAACCGCCAAAAATTTATGATATGATATGACAGAAAATAGATTTTAAATATAGATAGTCCTTGTAAATCTTTACAAAAATACGCTTACATGTATAGGTATTCTCTCTTAATTTAAAAGATACTCGGGTATTAGTTTTTTTCAACTTAGCGGGCTTAATTTTGCCTTACAAAATTCTAAATAATATTGCTGCAAAAATCATATAAATATATGAATCCGTTATAAAGTTATTTTTATATGAAGTTCAAACTTTAAACAAATTTTAAATTTTTTGGTTTTTGTTTATTCTCACCATCAAAAAGATGGGGGGTATATTGATTTTGTCATTCCGTGTGTAACATGTCGAAGGAATTATTTAAGAATCCACAAAGTATATATTTTCTGGGTCCTGGTTCGATTCTGAGTCGATCTAGCTATGTCCGTCCGTCTATTGAAAGCAGGATAAGGCTCGAACGGGACAATGTAGGGGGACGAAATTTGGCACAAATATTTGTCTTATACACTGAAAAAAGTAATTTCAATGAATGAAGTACATTAAATGAAATTCATTAATTTTTTTCCGAGAATTTATTAACTTAATGTACGAATTCATTGCTTCAATGAAAAGATTCAATAAAATTCAATGAACAAACTGCCGCTATTATGAACATTACATTGAAACCAGTCATTAAATTTATTTCTTAATAAAATAAGTAAATCAGTTACTTGATTTAATGTATTAGTTCATTGAATTCGGTTATTCAAGAAGAAGCATTACACAATGAACAAAAACATTAAACCAATAAAATATTTCATTAAATTATGTTGAAATAAATTCTTTCTAACGGGAAATAAAGTAAAACAAAAACAACTCAGTTTGCTTTTATCTCTTAATAAGAAATGACGCGTTTTAAACAAAAAGATTCAGTGTTGTGTTAAAAACTAAAATAATTAAAAAGTAAATAATTTATAAAGCATGGACGTTCGAATTATTAAAATACATAAATATAAGTTTATTCACACAGGAGAAGTCATGCAGCATAATTGAATACACCAAATTAAATGAATTACTCAAAAACAGGAATTTTTAGACTTGCCTTCCTTACGCGTAAGTTTAATAATGTTAATCGTTTCAAAATATTATATTTAATTTATATTTGTATAGATAAAACAACTAAGACGCAGAGGAATGTGTTATTAGTCTCAAATACCGGGTTTTCAAAAATTATCGTGATTTCAAAACCAAGAGGATTGATTCAATTCGTAAGTAACTAGTTTCAAAATGTTAAGCCATTGAACGAATTTTAAAAATTTTATTTAACTTTATTTGTTCAGGATAATGCTGTTCTCATATCAATGTGGCGTATAAATGGATATTCCATACCATCATTGAGCAATATAGAGGACAACAGGAATTACTTTATAAAATAAATGACAAAGCAAACACGATCACATCTGTAACATTTATTTTGTTTATTTAAATTTTTTTATTCAAATGTAATATAAACACTGTATTATATTTATGGCATCTATATTAAGAAAATTATATTTAATTTTTGCTTATATTAACTCAATATCATACAATTTAATCATTTAATTTAAAATAAAATAAAAACCAAAAATACAGAACAAACCTATTATTATAATTAATTTTCTATGTATAATTTCATTGGGAGAAAATATGAGTTCATTGAAATCAATGTACTGTTCATTGGAATTATTTATTTTATTTAATGTAAGAATAAATTTAATCAATGAACTTTGAACATTGAATTGGAATATTAATGTATGGCAATACATTGTTTCAATGAAATTAGTCAAAATTAGTGCACAAATTCATTGATACAATAAACTTTTTCATTGTTCAGTGTATAAGGTTCGTTTGCGATTGAAAATGGGCAAAAAAAACTAGAAACACAGGGTGTCCATTTCATACTTTTCTGTTGATATTTCTTAAACAAAAGCATGTACGATAACGAAATTTTGTATAAATAGTTTGAGGATCGATATACCGCCCATGTCCCATATAAGGTGAAACTTCAACGAAATTGTGTTAAAATAGTTCAATGACCAATGTAAACTCGGAAACGAAAAATGGGCGTGGTCCGACCACTTTACCGCCCACCCCCCATATAACGCAAAATTTGAAAAAGTTGATGGTAGGTATTTAGATTCGGCCGAGCAGAATATAACATTCGCCTTGTTTTTTTTTTTTTTTTCAAAAAGATGGCAATATTTATTCACTTATAAAATTAGTTTTTTGTTCTTTGCTTTTTAATTTTTTTGATCTTTTCAAAAGAAATTATAATGTAAATGCGTATAACGTAAATCCGGAGGAGTTTGGGGCAAAGGTCTGCCCACAAGCCCTATCCAAATTTTGTAAATTTTGGAAATTTTTTTATTGTTATATTCTCAAAGTGCAAAGCTGGAATCGATTTTAATTTTTTTTTTTTTTTAATTTTATAGCTCTATACGCAATGTATATACCCAAAAAGTATTTTCTGACGGAGGCCCATTATAACTACAGGGTGACCAATTTGTCAGCAATTTCTTCACTAACATTTTGCTTTAGCCCACTTTGATGAAATTTATATTTTGTAAAGTTAGTCACTTAATACTTATTTCAAACAAGAGCTCCATTTTTTCCATCTTTAATATTTTTTTACAAAAAGTACATTCTATTTTAAACTTGTAGTATAATTATAACACTTTTTAACAACTTGGTGACAATTAATTGTTTTATCTTGTGAAATGTAATTTTGTTTTTTGAATCGTCATGCTACTGTTTTAGTGGATTTTACTAAATATAGTTGATACCCAGACGTTCTGATTGTAATAAACATATTTCTAACTTTGTCAAATATTTGACCAAATTTACGTGACCACTAATTTAACAAGGAAATTGTTTGATGTTGTTTGATCCTGCAAATGTTTTCTAAGAGAAAACAGCGTCAAACAAGATTCGATAAAATTTCAGGTATGAATAATGATAAGTAAAAAATATTTGTTCATTAAAATGGAGAAGTTCGAAATATTTTATATAGTGGTTAGGTCATTTTAGTCAAATATTTGACTAGCTGAACATACATTAATATGCTATTGGTATGTATAAAATCTATAAAATCGATGCTGATTTGTAAAAATTATGAGACATTTAGTTATTTACACGTACAATGCTCTGTTTCCAGTAGTAGTAAAAAAAACTATGTTTTTTTATTTTAATGGTTATTCTACATTTAAAAAAATATTTTCATTAAAATTGTGCTAAAAAATTCGAATTTCTTAAATTAAAAGTACATGTTTACTCTGTGGCTGAGTGAAAATAATGAAATCATATAATATATAACAGAAAATAATTTTACCGATTGCAAAAGATTTAACATAATATAAACAAAATTGTTACTCTCTTCTGCCAGCAAATTTGACACTCCCTGTTACATATTATGATACAAAAAACTCTTTCGTAGCCCCTATGTTACAGTTAAGAAGATTTCTAGTTCCGATTGCTTTAAAAACGTGTCATATGATTTTAATAATAACAAAGAAAGCTAAGTATTTTTAGATTATTGTTTTTGAAATTAAAAAATAATAATAAAAATGTTTGTTTAATGAAAGACATTTTTATATTCTAATAAAAAATTAAACAAACAAAAAATGCACAAAACAAATAGGTAATATTAGTATTGACAATGTCGCGTGTTAAGTTTTATTTAAACGAGTTTTGCAATTTAAAAAAAATGTTTAAATATGATAACGGGGAATGCTTTTCTAAACACTATTCTGCACTCCGTTGCAGAAATATAAATACACGGTATTATTGCATATATTTGAATGAATTAAAAACGGAAAAAGTCAGTATAAAAATAATGTAAACTAATAATTTCTTTTTCAAGCCTCATTTAAATGTACCTAAAATTATGAAAGGGAATGTCATTTAAAAAATATTTACCAAATTTCAACTTTCTACGATGTTTGGAACAGGATGCTACATGGCCATCTACGTCGAATAACCTAGAACAAATCTTCCAAACAAATTAATGATTTATACATCAAACGATAGCTAAAGAAAAATAAGTATACCCATATTTTTTATTTCTCAAAAAAAGCTAATAAGAAGGATAAAATCGACATTATAATAAAAACAAGCGCGAATATTCGGCCCGCCCGAATCTATATACCCAACATCAGCTTTTTAAAATTTTACGCTATATGAGAGGGGGTGCTAAAGTGGGCATTAAGGTGGGCGGACCACGCCCATTTTTTGTTTCCGAGTTTTTGGTGGTCCTTGAACTATTTGAACACATTTTCGTTGATTTTCACCTTATATGGAAGGTGGGCGGTAAAGTGGGCGGACCACGCCCATTTTTGGTTTCCGAGTTTATATCGATCCCCGAACTATACTTACAAAATTTCGTTGTCGTACATGTTTTTGTTGAAGAAATATCAGCAGAAAACTATAAAACGGACACCCTGTGCTTCTAGTTTTTAGCCCACAACTTTTTTGTTTATTAACCGATTTTGCCCATTTTCAATCCCAAACAAACCTTATATAAGACAAATATTTGTGACAAATTTCGTCCCCCTACGTTGCTCCGTTCGAGCCCTATCCTGCTTTCAACAGACGGACGGACATAGCTAGATCGACTCAGAATCGAACCAGGACCCAGAAAATATATACCTTGTGGGGTCTTAGATGATTCCTTCGATATGTTACACACGGAATGACAAAATCAATATACCCCCCATCTTTTTGATGGTGGGTATAATAATCTTATATGTAGCCAATAAGGTTTCTTTATCCATACCCCAAGTGCTGCCGGCTAGCGATTTCTACTTCGCAATTTATGCGTGATTACAGTGGCGTGAGCTGAGGAGGTAAAGAAGCTATCGAAGGTGATCCCCAGGATCTTCGTGTGGTTCACTGCTGCTCCGTATTCTTTTGGTCCGTGCCGGAATTAAAACAAATCCAGGACCATGGTTCTGCTCAGTATGCCAGAACCGTTTGCACCATATGTCCATCCAGTTAAGGTGAAACTTTTGTTTGGGCTAGTGTCATCTTAGGATTGTGGGTATCATAATTATTTATTAGCTATTGTTTTGATTGAAAATTGGGTCATATCATAATTTTGGAATGTTTTTTTCGCTCTTTTTTTAAATAAAATATCATAATTTAACGGTAAATTTATTTGTTTTTTTATGCATTGATTTTAAATAAATATGTCTCCTTTTACGTGAATTAACTACATTTTTAGCTTTTTACGCAGAAGTTTTTTTTTTTGTATTCGATTTTTCAAAAATAAAGTAAATTTATATATTATATTTATGTATATTGTAAGTTAATGGTCTTTGCAGTTCAGTTGTATACTTAATATAACGTGTGTAAATAAAGAGCTGTGTAATTGTATTTAAAATCAAATTGTACTGACGTCTCATTATTGCAAGTAGTAGAACCCCCGGTTTATTGGAAGGAGATGGACCAACGTTTTTCAAAACGGCAACAATGTAACAGCATGTAAATAAAACTTGCAAAAATAATAATAAGTGTAATTCAACTTTAAAATATAAAATTTCAAAAGAGTTTAAAGTGCTCGGGAAATTTCAGACTCATAAAAACATTCTCTCTCTCTCAAATACCACTTTAATACCAATGCATAAATCAGTATATTTTATGGTTGTGCTAGACCGAATATAAATTTCTTATATCTTTTAAATAAAAAAAGCAATAAATGTATCAACCAATTTGAAGTGTTCAAAGTTACTAATATAAGAGACAAACAATAACTTTTTAAATGGTCGATTATTGAAAGTTGTAAAAGTACACAAAGTAATAAAAAAAATTAAATATCTTCAATAAATTATTTTTGTTTTAACTTAAGTACTTAATTAATTTTTATTTTTTTTTAATTTTGCTCTATAAGATATAAGCAAACTGGTCAACCTAAAATTATACATATGTACGTATTTCATTAAAATCTAGTTTTCAAGAAGCAATGAACTTGTGATTTTGTTTTAAAACAAAACAACACAAAGCAATATGCATGAATAAAAACTTGTTAATTTGTGATCATATATTTGAAAGTGAAAAAAAGATGAAAACAGATTATTTAAACAGAAATTCAACCTAAACATTTACAAGCGCATGCCCATTCATATTCACACCCCCTTTAAACAGTACTATTTTAGAATATGTTTACTAAATTAATAAAGTCATACAGAAAGATGAAATTATTTACGTTGCAATTGTGAAATTATTGTTTATAAACCAAAATAAAAAATACCGACTTACGTCATTAAGTTCATAGCCAATAAGTGTGAATTAAAACGATTCTACTGACATTTAGAATTCTAAGCTAAACTTGGAAGCATATAAAAAGCCTACAATCCTTGCCAAAAAGCACAGTAAACATTTGATATTTACAACAAAAGCACATCAATTGGGCTTCAAAAGAAAATAAGTAAAATTGTAAAAAACTTTCAAGAAATTAAGAAACACAATGCGTTTATTATTGGTTCTTGGCTTTTTTGGCCTCATCGCAATGATAAAGGCCATACCAGCTACTCCCGAGGATAATGAACAGCCAGTCAGTTTGTTAGATGTCGCTGATGCTGGAGACTTACATGCTAATGATGCAGATCGTTTAGCTCGTCAATGGGGTTGGGGTGGTGGCTACGGAGGATGGGGAGGCGGCTGGGGTGGCGGTTGGGGTGGTCGCAGATGGGGTGGCGGCTGGGGTGGTTGGGGTGGTCGTAGATGGGGAGGCGGTTGGGGTGGTGGTTATTGGGGTTGAAACCTTAACAATTAAAGTTTTTTTGATAACATTTGTCTTTTCTGCCTTTGCGAATATATTCAAAAATAAATAAATAAATTAATTTTTATAAATTTGAAAAACGAATCAATATGTGTTTATAATTCATTAGCCATTTATACAGGTATGTATTTTAGAAATTTATATTAAACAAATGCGCAAATTCGCCTCGATGAAATATTTAAGTGGAAATATTCATGGAATTTATTGCTTATTTAAAAATTTTTTTTCGTGCTCCTTCAAAAAAAAATATGTACACTAGATGGAATTCAGCATGCGAAACTTGAATCTGCTTTCCGTTTTTTCCCACCAGGTGATTTTTTTATGGGCGTGTCTAATATTGCGTCCAAAATAAACCGATTACTCGAGTATATTTCACTATAACTCGAGAACGGTATGCACGATATATATAAATAATACACCAAAATATGTTAAATAAAATTGGCTTTAAATCATTCTACTAACTAATTTTTATCCGCTCAATAGGTTTGGAGATATTTCGAAATAAGTTTCCGAAAAACAAAAATTTCATGCTTAATTCAATATTTCTTTTTATACCCACCATCAATAAGATGGGGGGTATATTGATTTTTTCATTCCGTGTGTAACATGTCGAAGGAATTATTTAAGACCCCACAAAGTATATATTTTCTTGGTCCTGGTTATATTCTGAGTCGATCTAGCTATGTACGTCCGTCTGTTGAAAGCAGGATAGGGCTCGAACCGGAACGCAGGGGGCTGAAATTTGGTACAAATATTTGTCTTATATAAGGTTTGTTTGGTATTGAAAATGGGCCAGATCGGTTATTAAACAAAAAAGTTACGGGCTAAAAAAAAGAAACACAGGGTGTCCGTTTCATACTTTTCTGCTGATATCTCTTAAACAAAAGCATGTACGAAAACGAAATTTTTTATAAATACTTTGAGGGTCGATATAAACTTGGAAACAAAAAATGGGCTTTGTCCGCCACTTTACCGCCCACCTCTCATATAAGATGAAACTTCAACGAAATTGTGTTCAAATAGTTCAAGGACCAATGTAAACTCGGAAACAAAAAATAGGAGTGGTCCGCCCACTTTACCGCCCACCTCCCACGCAACGTAAAATTTGAAAAAGTTGATGGTAGGTATATAGATTCGGCCGAGCCGAATCTATTTTTTTTAATTTTACCTGTTAAACACGAATCTGCTTTCAGCTTTTTTTCAACAGGTCTTGATTTTATTATGAGCATGTCTAATTTTCATGCAAATGAAAATTATATTTAAGTCACTTCAACGTTATTATTTTTTTTCTGACCAACAGTTACGGAGTTGGTAAAATTTATTCACAATTAAGTGAAAATACCCATGCATACTAGATTACCCATAAAATGTATGGATTTTACAAAAGTTTTGATTTTGCTTGCTCCACCGGCAGTTTCTGGTAGATGGGGCTAAAAAAATAATATGTGTGCAAAAATTGGGTCGATCGGTCGTAAACCGGCCAGTCGACTTTGACCTTTGTCCTAAAACAAGGCTTAAAAGTAACTAATATCTTTATTGCGCTAAAACTCTTTAATTTAACATTTTCCGATAAAATACTATATAAGCTTTTTTATTCAGAATAAAATGCAGAAATTTTTGACATATAAAACGAAATTAAAAAAAAAAAAAAGATTCGGTTGTGTCATTACAATGCTTAATATACATGTTTGTGTGTGTATTTATATTCCTAAAAGATTTGTTTTAGTTTTTGGCCCATAACTCTGTTGATTATGAACGAATTTGGTTTATTAAAAAAAAATTTATAAAAATATTTTTGACCGATCTATAATAACAATCTATAGCTTAAACAAGGGCTTCAAAAAATCAAAAATGCGTTTTGCCCGATATCTCAGTTATTACGAACCGATTTATTTATTTTATTTTATTTATCTTTTTTTTTAAAAAAACCAGAAAAAAGTGTCCGAGCGTTTGCAAAAATGAAGTACCGAGTATATACAAAGGCTTCAGAAACTGGAAAACCGGTACTTAATCGGTTTTTTAAGCATATCTCCGTAATGTATGAACCGATCTTGCTGAGTTTCAATAGCAAAATTTTCGAAAGGATTTCCGATTGTTTGATATATATATTATATATACCAGTTATCGGTGGGCTTCATAAACGCCATTTCAACCGACACAAGGACGGACATGGTTCTATCGTCATCATTTCTTACAAGGATCCCTAAAATATAAACTTTTTTGCTCTTCGACGAAAGTTGCGGAAATTACAAACGGAATGACAAACTTATATACACCCTTTACGAACTTTTTGATACAAAATGGAAGACATATGCTTAAAAAGTGTTAAATTTGAATTTTCTGTTTATTAAATTCTATTCAAATTATTATTACATTTGAAAAATAAGGATACATATTTGATATTATAAAATGTTTTTCAAATTTGATTAAAAAAAGAAAAGAAAGAAAAAAAAAAAATAATGCATTTTAAAATTAACTTTAATGGATACCATTTTATCGTTGATAATTTTGTTCAAAAGAATATCATAAAATTCTACTTAAAATTATTAAATATTTTTATTTTAACAAAATCAGACATGTCGTTTTCGAGATATGCTTCAATATATAGCTCAACCTCCTTAATTTTACAAATTGCGTTTAATCGCGAGAATTAGAGTCAATACAAAATAACCGCGAATGTTATATTCGGCTCGGCCGAATCTATGTTTCCACCATCAACCTTTTCAAATTATACCTTATATGGGAGGTGGGCGGTGAAATGGGCGGGCTACGCCCATTTTTTGTTTCCCAGTTTACATTGGTCCTTGAACTACAGAAAAGTATGAAATAAAGCTACAAAGGACCACCTGTGTTTCTAATATTTTACCAATGACTTTTTTGTTTATTAACCGATTTTATAACTAATTTTCAATACCGAAACAAACCTTATATAAGATAAGGTTCGAGCCCTATCCTGATTTCAACAGACGGACGGATATAGCTAGATCGACTCAGAATCTAACCAGGGCCCAGAAAATATATACTTTATTGGGTCTTAAATGATTTTTTCGACATGTCACACACGGAATGACAAAATCAATATACCCCCCATATTTTTGATGGTGGGTATTAAAGGTGGATAAGAGGTTTTGTACTAATTAATACCGTGTGTCCGAATTGAGAATTGTGAAACCCCGTGCCGCAGAATTTTTATCTCATTTGGTAATTGTGATATTATAAAACCCTTTGTTTTAATGAAAGACAAAGTTTTGTTTAAAATTTTTAAAAAATCTTTGTTTTTTAAGTGCATATTATTGCGTTTTTAGAGCACATTTTTAGTTTTTTACTTTATATTAAATGCACATAAAACTTATTTTTTTAGAGTATATTGTGGTTTCCCTTATTACTGCTTATTACTTTATGAATGTAGGGTCCATAGAGATCACAAGGATACATTTGAATCAGTTTTTCAAACATTTTGTTACTGCTTTTTTTGTTAAAAAAATTCAAAAATAATAGTTATTTTCCATACCTACATTAAAGTATAAAACAAAGTGACTAAAATTTATGCTCCTGTCAGCATAGTAATCTTATCAACATTTAATTTATTTGTTTTGTCTTTTTTTAATTTTTTTTATTTTGTGTCTTTAGCAAATTATTTTTAGTTAAATTAAAAATGTATAAAAATGATCATACAATTTATTCGTAGATATTAAGTAAATAATAAGAAAACTCGTTATGTCAAAATAAATTTCTAAGAGAAATGAAACCATAACAAACAACAGCAACAAACAATTACAAACAAGTGCAAAAGCGCATACCTATCCATACATGCACCCCTTTCATAGAAAGTCAAGAAATTTGTTAACAATATTATTAATGTTTTATTTAAAGAATAATTGCGTTGCTTTTATTACTTTAAATGTTGATCAATTAGAAGTATATAAGAGCCTAGAATCCTTAGCACAAAGTACAGTACAATTTTGATATTCAACTAAAACACATCTTGTGAATTTCAATAATATTATAAACAAAATTAAACAAAATGCGTCTTTTATTGCTGCTCGCTTTATTGGGCCTTATCGTAGTGATAACGGCTATACCAGCTACTTTTGAGGAACAACCCATAAATTTATTAGATGTCGCTGACGCTGGAGATTTGCATTCCAATGACGCCGAACGTTTAACACGTCAATGGGGAGGCGGTTGGGGTGGCCGTGGAGGTTGGGGAGGCGGCTGGGGTGGCCGTGGAGGATGGGGAGGCGGCTGGGGTGGTCGTGGTGGATGGGGTGGCCGCGGAGGATGGGGAGGTGGCTGGGGTGGTCGTGGTGGATGGGGAGGCGGAATTTGGGGTTAAAACATTTCTCTTCAACTTCAATTATGGCTAAATTTTGTTATACTTTTATTTTACATTTTTAATATATTGAAAAATAAATAAATTGATTTATGTATATAAATTTTGTAATCAAATTTGTTTTGCGTTTTTTATTTATCATATCAAATATTGAATATAAAGATTTAGCAAAGGTAAGTACTTTTTCTTTTTAAGAAATATACATTTTTATAAATTTTTTAAATTTGATTTTTGGCTTTTAAAATTTTCATATAACAATATAAAACAAATTATAAACAGACTTATTAAGAGCTATTATTGTAGGGTGATTCCATATCGAAATGGACAGAATACATACATACATTTTAGAATTTTTTAAGAAATTTACTACAAAACTTTCTATTTGAATTGTTTTCTAAATCATATACATTTGCACTCAAGGCCCTTTTCGGTCCAAAAGTATCACGTTTTGAAAAACGAAAAAAAAAGTTAAAAATTCAAAAAGGTATAATTTCTAATGGCTTCTAAGCTATACTTGGTAGATTTCTAGTTTAAGTTTCTTATTAAAGATTCGGTATTACCTTTGTAATCTATATATATAAAAGAGTAACGTGACTGACTGACTGACTTACTGAATGACTGACTGATTCATCATCCCACAGCCCAAACGGCTGAAGCTAGAGAGACGAAATTTGGAACGTAGGTAGGTCTCCTACCATATAGATTCACTAAGACGGGATTTTTGGAAATTCGAATGTTTAGGGGGTAAAAAAGGGTAAAAACGGGTAAAATCGGTAACTTTATATCTCCTAAACTAATAGAGATACAAAAAAAGTTGAATAGTTATCGTTATTCATTTAAAAAATAATTGGACAGGTGTCTGCTACTTTTTTGAAAATCGGCCGTTTTAAGGAGAAAACGGGTAAAAACTGTATTTTGGTACTTTTTTGGCGCCATATGTATCTTTGAAACCAATCAACATACATATAAGATTTATATCGTATTCATAACTTATCAAAAAATGAGAAATACAAATTTGGTACTTTTTAGAAATTCAAACGTTTAAGGGGTAAAAATCATACCTATTTTTGGTACTTTTTTCATAAAACCTTTTTTTATATTTATTGAAATATTCATATGAGTATTTTAATATGGGATACCACTACAATTTAGAAATTTATTGGAATACAATTCTTGATACTTCGATGGGTGAATAAAAAGTACCAAAAAAAGGGGTAAATAATGAATTTTCATTTACATTAAACATAGAAACATGAAATTAAGAAAATGTAGATAGGAATTCACAAGAGTAGAATTTGTGGTACTTAAAGATACGTAGTCCTGTGGGTAAAAATTCAAGATGATGGACTTTGTGGTACTTTTTTCTTCTTCTATTGGTACTTTTTTTCATTTTCTGTAATATTTAACCTAGAAACATGAAAATAAATACGCATGGTCCGATGTTGTAAAGAATTCACAAGGGGGGACTTTGTGGTACTTTTTCGTTCTTCTAATGGTACTGTTTGAATTTTCTATAATTATGAACCTAGAAACATGAAATTAGGGATATGTGGTCCTTAGTTAATGAGAATCCATAAGAGGGGACGTTGTGGTACTTTTTTGCTATTTGAATGGTACTTTTTGAATTTTCTATTATATTTAACCTAGAAATATGAAATTAAGGACATGAAGTGCTAAGTGAATGTGAATATAATATTTAACACAGAAACATAAAATTAAAGATATTTGGTCCTAAATGAATGAGAATTCATTAGAGGGGACTTTGTGGTACTTTTTTGTTCTTCCAATGGTACTTTTTTAATTTTCGGTAATATTCAACCTAGAAACATGAAATGAGGATATTTGGTCCTAAATGAATGAGAATCCATAAGAAGGGACTTTGTGGTACTTTTTTGTTCTTTTAATGGTACTTTTTGAATTTTCTATAATATTTAACCCAGAATCATTAAATTAAAGATATGTGGTCTTAAATGAATAAGAATCCATAAGAGAGGTTTTTGTGGTACTTTTTTGTTCTTCTAATGGTACTTTTTGAATTTTCTATAATTATGAACTTAGAAACATGAAATTAAGGATATGTGGTCCAAAATGAATGAGAATTCATTAGAGGGGACTTTGTGGTACTTTTTTGTTCTTCCAATGGTACTTTTTTAATTTTCGGTAATATTTAACCTAGAAACATGAAATAAGGATATGTGGTCCTAAATGAATGGGAATCCATAAGAAGAGACTTTGGATTCCCATTCATTCTAAATGGATTTTGTGGTCCTTTTTCTTTATTCTAATATACTTTTTCGTAATTCTGATATTTATTTTTCATTATTCTAAGATTATAAACCTGAAATTAAAGAGATATTGTTATTTATGGATGACATAACACCATTATTAAAAATGTTCGCAAGGGAGTTAAGAATCTTAGTTTAAATTTATTATATAGTATAGTTTTTATAAAAAATGTCCACTGACAAAGTAGCGGGTTTACAGCTCGTCCTTATATATGTACATATGTATATTATAGAAACAAGTCAGAAGACAATCCCGACCATTTGTAGTAGCGTAATGAAAATTCCTTATGTTTTATAAGTAAGTTGACATTATATTGATACATGTGAGTATATTATATGACATAGTTCATTGTTGTTGTTGTTTTTCAGCACCCATGAAAACAACAACTATAAGGGAAATGCGCATTAAATAAAAAAAAATTGCAATTACTCGGTTGTTTATTAACCGATTTGGTTGATTCAAAAGAAAAAAAAAAAAAAAAAAACGAGAGAAACTAAAGTCGATCAAAACCGACTATTTGATACCCTACACCATTGTGTATGAGTTGAAAATTAGATCTGTGGCTATTTGTAGACCAACACTCTTACTCAATGTAAAATAAATTACACGAATACAGAACAATTGATACTAACATAAATTTTGGCAATGTTGTTTCTACTTATATAAAACTTATTTGTGTCGAATATTATCATTCATATGGGATTTATACACGTTAAAGTGATTTTCGGAAGAGGGGATTTATATGGGAGTTATAGTAAATTATGGACCGATCTTAATGAAAAGCTCCTTTGTACCGAGTTTCATTAAAATATTGCTATATTTAAGGCATTTATGATCGTTAAACTCCTATTCCGGGAGTACATTTGTATGGGGGCTGGGTGAAATAATGGACCGAACATAACCAATTTCAATAGGCTTTGTGTCAAAATAATTATTCATGCCAAATTTCATCAAGATAATCCGAGCAGTAGTTTTGGAGATACAGATTTATTACCGAAAAAATTGCGTTTGACCCCACTGTGCTATGGTGATGTAGGGTATAAATATTTGTGACCAATCTATCTAAAAAGTAAGTCCGTAGCTTATATAAGATCGAAAATCGGAAAAAGAATATATTTTGGCCAATATCTCGGTTAATAATGGACCGATTGAGTTTATTTCTTCTACACTAAAATTCAGAAAAAAAGTTTCTGATAAAAGCCAATAGCTTATATAGGGGATTTAGAAAATCGAAAGCCGGTTTTTTTAAATATCTCGTCCATCTTTGAACCGATTTTTTTTCAAATTCAATAGAAAAGTTTTAGAAGAAAACGTCAAAATATCGGTTTTTTAGACAAATCTCCTCCATTTATGAACCGATCTTGCTGAATTTCAATAGCAAAATTTTCGAAAGAATTTACGATCGTTTGATATATATTTTATATATGGCTATTGTCGGTGGCCTTCATAAACGCCATTTCAACCGACAGGCACACGGACGGACGGACAGACGGACATCGTCCTATCGACATCATTTCTTATAAGGATCAAGAAAATGAAAATTGTGGAAATTACAAACGGAATGACAAACTCATATATACCCTTTACACATGTATTAAAACCGATTAAAACCGATTACGGAAGATCATAAACAATTTCAAAAGACTTCGTTTTTATGATAAATTTTTAATTTGCGACCTGTAGTTTGCGCACTCTATACTTTGTACATTAACAGTAAAGTGCCTTACGAAAAAAAGTTGCAAATGTACCCCATTAGAAATTAAGACTACTATGTTCTTATATGATTCCCAAAATATAACATCTCAATCTTTAAATTTACGTGAGCTGGACCATTCTCAAAACACCTCTAAACTTACGTATTTTTTCCATATCATTAATTTTAGTTATAAGAAAATTTACTTCAAATTATAGAAGAGGATTACTATGACCATGAATATTCATTTAAATTATTATTATGTCTCTTTTCAGTCGCGAAATATTAAGATTTTACTTACATTTTTATACCCTTCACCACAGGTGTAAAGGGTATATATAAGTTTGTCATTCCGTTTGTAATTTCCACAATTTTCGTCGGAGAGCAAAAAAGTTTATATTTTCGGAATCCTTGTAAGAAGCGATGACGATTGGACCATGTCCGTCCGTCCGTCCGTGTGTCGGTTGAAATGGCGTTTATGAAGCCCACCGATAACTGACATATATAATATGTATGTCAAACGATCGGAAATGCTTTCGAGAATTTTGCTATTGGAATTCAGTAAGATAGGTTCATACAATGCGGAGATATGTTCAAAAAAACCGGTTTTTTGAACCGGTTTTCCAGTTTCTGAAGCCTCTGTATACACTACGGACTTCGTTTTTACAAAGGATTCTCGGACATTTTTTTCTGAATTTTTGTTCTGAAAAAATGAAATAAATCGGTTCAGTAATAACTGAGATATCGGACAAAACGCATTTTTTATTTTTTGAAGCCTTGGTTTAAGCTATAGATTTTTATTTTTATACAGATCGGTCACAAATATTTTTATAAAATTTCAGTTTTTTGAATCAGGAAGATCGGTTTATAAATGGTGGAGATATGCTTTAAAAACCGGTTTTTAGAACCGGTTTTTTAGTTTCTGAAGCCTCTGCATATACCAGGGACTTCGAATTTTTAAAGGGGGCTCGAAAATTATTTTCTGAATTTTTGTTCTGAAAAAATTAAATAAATCGGTTCAGTAATAATTGAGATATCGGGGAAAACGAATTTTTTTTTTTTTTTTGAAGCCCTTGTTCAAGCTATAGATTTTTATTTTTATATAGATCAGTCATAAATATTTTTATAAAATTTCGGTTTTTTTAATAAACCAAATTCGTTCATAATCAACAGAGTTATGGCCCAAAAACAAATCTGTTAAGAATATAAATACACCAACAAACATGTATATTAAGCATTGTAATGACTATTAGTGACGTTTTTTGTTTTTTGTATAGACAAGTAGTTTAGTTAGCAACAGCAGTAATATAATGAATAACAGTGTTGTTGTTGTTCTTTGTGTATTCAGTCAGTTTGTACATACAAAAATAAATATATATGGAATTGTTGTTGTTTCTTTTTTAAAAGCAAAGCCTGTTATGATTGTTTTTTTTTTTCATATTCAAATTTTCGTAGTTTGAAAAAAATTTAGATTTAGAAAATATGCAAGCATACGTTAAGGCGAAAATTTTATTAATTGTCGGTAATATGGTAATATGATGTCGATAAGATGGTAAGATGGTAATATGGTGAAGGGTATCAAAGATTCGGCACAGCCGAATCTTTTTTCAATTTCATTTATCATATTTTCTTCGATCAAACTTGTAACTTTATATATTTAGGACATTTTTCAAAATATATTAGGTTTTTATGTACCATAGGAATGGTCTATCCTGTTACTATTGAAAATAAGACGCAATTAACCCATTAAGAAGTCAATTTTATGCATTTAGTTCCTAAAAGATTAAATTTGGAATTATTTTACGCTAATTTACGATGAAAAATTTCCAAAATATTCAAACTTTTATAAAATACTATTTAAAATAAAATCATTATAAATTTTACTAAAATTTTAATTTCGCGAGAATGAAAAAAAATTTTAAATTATTTTTTGTTCAGTATGTAGTAGACATCGTTTTTCTATCATATGTTGTAATTTTTTTGACGAAAATTTAAAAACTATTTATACTGTCGATCGAAAACCATATTTTTGGAGGTATATTAAAAATGGTCCAGCTCACGCAAATTAAATAGTTGAACCGAAATATTTTGGGAATTAGCTTTAATTCTAGAGGGGAACATTTGCAACTTTTTTTTGTCCCCATACAAATCAAGGGACTGTAATATACAGTCAGTCAGACAGACAGCTGGAAATCGACAAATCGACTCAGAAGGTAGAATATAATAACTGAAACCGTACGCGCAGAAAAATAAGTCAGAAAATATACTTGGAAACAATAAACGGAAATTAGAATGATGTGTTAAACCTTGAATTCATCAATATTTTGCCAAAACTTGCAAATTCAACAAAATTTTTTTCTATGGTAAATACCTATTAGAAATTGATAGAAATAAAATTTTCAATACGAAAAATATATATATATATAGTTTTGTCAAAAAAATGGTCATTCGGACCTAAGTGCATTGAGAAAATCGAAGCTACGAAGCTACAATTAAATTATTATTGCAAGCTGTTAATTAAAATAATAATAGAGTAGAGAATTAAAAATAGTCAATAGAAATTATTCTACGTTCAGATCTTTAGAAGAATACTTTCCTTCTGAACTACAATTATTAAAATACGCTTCTATAACACACCTTCTATTGATAACACATTTTTAGCCAAAATATTGTTTGTGTTTGACAACTTATTAAAAAAAAAATTTATTTGTTTATACAAATAAAAGTTGGTGGATTCACAAGGTGTGCTATCATGAAATATTGTCATATGTCATAAAATTTTGCAAGGGTTAAACATTTTATTTTTGCTTTTCAAACAAAATGTGTCTCAAAATATTTTTTTAAACTATTGTAAAATTTTATGATATGACATGATAGTACACCTTGTGAATCCCCCAAGTATATTTAATGTAAATTTTAAAACATTTAGGTTATAAGGACTGCGCACGAAAAAATCCGAGCATGCTCTTGGGTTTATAACTTTTGATGTGGTGAAAAATAAATAATTCTGCTAACAGGTTTAAATTTGTCATTATGCTCACTAGCCATACTAAATTTCATGATTATAGCGAAACTAGTTATATCCTTCACCACAGGTGTAAAGGGTATATATAAGTTTGTCATTCCGTTTGTAATTCCCACAATTTTCGTCGGAGAGCAAAAAAGTTTACACTTCGGGATCCTTGTAAGAAATGACGACGATAGGACCATGTCCGTCCGTCCGTCCGTGTGTCGGTTGAAATGGCGTTTATGAAGCCCACCGATAACTGATATATATAATATATATATCAAACGATCGGAAATGCTTTTGAGAATTTTGCTATTGGAATTCAGCAAGATCGGTTCATACAATGCGGAGATATGTTAAAAAAACCGGTTTTTGGAACCGTTTTTCCAGTTTCTGAAGCCTCTGTATATACTAGGGACTTCGTTTTTATAAAGAAGTCTCGGACATTTTTTTCTGAATTTTTGTTCTGAAAAAATGAAATACATCGGTTCAATAATAACTGAGATATCTGACAAAACGCATTTTTTATTTTTTAAAGCCCTGGTTTAAGCTATAGATTTTTATTTTTATACAAATTTCGGTTTTTTGAATCAGCAGGATCGGTTTATAAATGGCGGAGATATGCTTTAAAAACCGGTTTTTGAAACCGGTTTTTCAGTTTCTGAAGCCTCTGCATATACCAGGGACTTCGAATTTTTAAAGGGGGCTCGGAAATTATTTTCTGAATTTTTGTTCTGAAAAAATTAAATAAATCGGTTCAGTAATAACTGAGATATCGGGGAAAACGAATTTTTTATTTTTGAAGCCTTGTTCAAGCTACAGATTTTTATTTTTATATAGATCAGTCAAAAATGTTTTTATAAAATTTCGTTTTTTTAATAAACCAAATTCGTTTATAATCAACAGTGTTATGGTCCAAAAACAAATCTGTTAAGAATATAAATACACATACAAACATGTACATTAAGCATTGTAATGACTATTAGTGACGTTTTTTGTTTTTTGTATAGACAAGTAGTTTAGTTAGAAACAGCAGTAATATAATGAATAACAGTGTTGTTCTTTGTATATGCAGTCTGTACAAAAATAAATAGATATGGAATTGTTGTTGTTTATTTTTAAAAACTAAAACATATCTGTTAAGAATATACATAAATACATACACAAACATGTATATTAAGCATTGTAATGACTATTAGTGACGTTTTTGCCTATGAGACAAGTAGTTTAGTTAGCAACAGAAGTAATATAATGAATAACAGTGTTGTTGTTGTTGTACACACATAAAGAAATAAATAAATATGGAATTGTTGTTGTTGTTTATTTTTTAAAAGCAAAGCCTGCTATGATTGTTTTTTTTTATATATTCAAATTTTCGTAGTTTGAAAAAAATTTAGATTTATATATGTGAAAATATGAAAGCATACGTTAAGGCGAAAATTTTATTATTTGTCGGTAATATGGTAATATGATGTCGATAAGATAGTAAAATGGTAATATGGTAATATGGTGAAGGGTATCAAAGATTCGGCACAGCCGAATCTTTTTTCAATTTAATTTTTCTTAAAATGGAAATTGAGCAAAAAACACCATAAACACATAATTCAAATTTTTCATGAAATCTTATAATTGTTTTATATCAATTGCTAGGAAGGCAATTGTGTCACAAAATACAGTTTCTTAGTTCATAATATTATACAAAAAAGTCATGACCACTGAAAGGAAACCAGGAGGTGGAAAAGAATAGTATCTTCAGACTGTAAGACTCAGATAAAATATAAAAGATTTGGGAGAAAAGTATCACAAAAAATTAATTGCTCTGAATCTTCGTTGAAAAACTTGAAAGCAAATCTAGCCTGAACATGTACGAAGAACAAAAAGTTCCTATTAGAAACGCAAGAAATAATTTGGAGGTAAAAAAAAACGTGGAAGTACTTCATACGATTTTTTTCAGAAATTTAGTTGCTGCATAATAGACGGTGAAGCATTCGTACTACAGCTGACTTTTTCCAACTTCTTGGCCAGGAATTCTATGTTGCAGATGCTAGTGGGAATGTAGCAGATAAATATCGTTTAGCAAATAAATCAAAATGCCGAAGAACATTTTCGGTTTTTCATTCATAACAAATGGGTCCATTAACATAAAAATATATTAAAAAGACTTCTTCTTTCCCAAGAAAATACATTGTATCCGCTTTTTTACTGACCATCTCTCGCTTCTTCTCATTACAGCAATAAAACAATGAAATAAAAGCAAATAAATTTGTTAGTTTTTGTTGCGAAAGAGACTAATCCATCAAATTGTCTGAAACTCCATGCAATTGAATGATATTGGACTCTAGTAAAAAATAATTTAAAGGACATTAAAAGGTCAAACGCAAATTTGTTGGTAATAAATCTGTATCTCCTAAACTACTGGTCGGATTAAATTGAAATGTATGGAGGAGTTATAGAGGAGGAACTTGTAGTTCCTTGTAGTTACCCTGTGATATTACAAGATAAGCTACAGGGTGTCAAAGTTGACTACCTCGGGTATGTAAAAGTTTAAAAAAATCGTAGCTTCTACAATTTAATTCTGATTTTAAAGACTTTTATATTTCTGTAAAGTGCTTAGCAGGGCAAAAAATAAGCTTACTCACTTAAGTTATTCTCTTAAAGTTAAAAAGATATTTACACTTAAATTATAAATATAAAAAAATACATAAAAACCAAAAAAATAATCTTTTTTAAGGCCAAACCCTGCCTACTTTCCAAAAACTTATAAAATATTATAAGAATATAAAATTAGACTTATATCTATTAAATATATTTATTAAATATTATTTATTTTTGAAAAATTGTTAAAAATTTATTTGTAAAGCTTTTTAAATGACTTTTGCAGAAGTGAAAGATTAATATATATTCTATATACTGTATAAGAAATAATGGCGAAAATATTATGCAAATATGCTTTTATATGCATTTAAAAAAAAGTCGTTCAAAAAATTTACTTATTTCATAAAATCTCCACTCCTGTATTCGTTTTTGGCCAGGCGGGAAGCAGTTTAGTGTCAATTCATTCTAAATAATTTTTCTGATAAAATGTCATCAATAAATTTAAAAAAGCTGGCGTGACATTTTTTTTCTTAATCGATAAAAATTAAACCTTTTTCTAAAATTTACCATTTTCGACCAATGCTGGATGTAGGGTGCCAGCCTATATCAGTCCAAAATTTCCATATTAGCCATTTATGAAGCCTTATCTTTTTTAATATATAAAGAAACAAATTTTTTATTAACGGAATTTTGAGAAAAAATTTTAAGAATTGTACTATATTTTTGTTCAAAAATTGCCATTATTCATACTGATTTCAGAGTACTAACTTTGAATATTTTTCACATCTAGACGAATTGATATAATCCAAAAATTCTTTCAGCCTGCTATTTTAAAATATATAACAAATTTTAAAATATTTAAAAAAAAATTTACCTCACGTACTTCAGGACTTATTCCCAAAAAATCAAAGAAAGTCTAGGCAAAAAATCAAAAATTTAAAATTCAAGTGTAAATATCTTTTTAACTTTACGAGATAACTTAGGTGAATAAGCTTATTTTTTCTTTGCCCTGCTAATGAAAAAATCTTTAAAATCGGACTTCATTTGTAGAAGTTACGATTTTTTAAACTTTTACATACTCGAGGTAGTCAACTTTGACACCCTGTAGCTTATCTTGTAATATCATAGAGTGACTACAAGATAATTTTGCTGAAAGCTTTGGTCCTCCTCTACAACTCTTCAATACATTTCAATTTAATCCGACCAGTAGTTTAGGAGATACAGATTTATTACCAAACGAGAGAAGAATATATAGTCGGTCAAGCCCGACCATATGTACCCTACACCATTTCGATCCACATAATTTTGTTTTTACTATTATACAACTTACTTGTGTTAAATATTAACGTAATAGTAACATTTGTATGGGATTTACGCACGTTAAAGTCTCTGCGTTACAATTTCTGCAGAAACACATAATACCCCAACCACCTATGGTGGTGTAGGGTATACAAATTTGGGTTTGAGACCACTGTGCGGAGTTTGCAAATAAGTGGACTTATTCGAGCAAAAAAAGTGACCGAAATAAGATCAGATACTTCCTTAAAAACCACCAGGAAAAAATTTATTCTTTTATGTTTAGAACTTGAACATAACAGTAAAAATACAGTTTAAAAAAGTTCGCCCACTATTTCAGTCTCTATAAGCAGATTTATATGCTCGGATTTTTTCGTGTGCCGTACTTATTTTGAATTTTTAAGTGCATTTTTTTAGGCGCATATTATAAAATTTTAAATTAAATTTACTTGTGCGTAATTTAAATTTTATTCATTAATCATATTAAAACCAATTAATTGTTTTGAGTAAAAATTTAGAATTTTAACAAAATTGTCAATTTCCCATAAACAATGAATTTGGGTTTTTCTAAGAAATCCCACGGAGTTCATTATTAGAAACTTGTTTACATTTTTAAAAGAGGAATAACATCAATTTGCAAACAAGTGCATATACCCACCCATACATACCCCTTCATACATACATACATATACATATCTTTTTGTTTATTATTTAAACAAAATCAATAATGTCAAGATAAAATAAAATAATAAAATTGCGTTGCATTTAATTAAATGCATGTTAAACAATTAAAGTATTCGCAGTATATAAAGTATACAATCCTTACTACAGAATACAATACAATTTTGATTTTACAAGTCAAGACACATCAAGTGGCCACTGAAAAAGAATACAATAATTTAACTTTTTTGAACTACCAATAATAAAGAACCAATATGCGTCTTTTGTTGCTACTCGCTTTATTTGGCCTCGTCGTGGTAATAGCGGCTATTCCCCAGTATAAAGAACAACCAATAAATTTATTAGATTTCGCTGATGTTGGTGATTCACATTCCAATGATGCCGATCGTCTAGCCCGTCAATGGGGTGGTGGCCGTGGATGGGGAGGTGGACGTGGATGGGGAGGTGGCCGTGGATACGGAGGTGGGCGTGGTTGGGGAGGCGGCCGCGGTCATTGGGGTTAAATTTGTTATTGTTTCATTTATTAATATATGATTTTTATACTGCGACTATATGTATGTATGAATAAAAAAATAAATTTTTATAAAAGTGTTATACGATTTGAGTGTGTTATTAATTTGGGTGCATGTCATAATGTCTATGGACAATATGATACAAATAGTGTCCATGGACATCATAAAACTATTGAAAGTGTCATAATATCTAAAATAAAAATGGCATAAGGTTCATTGGATGCAATTAGCATTCCTATTCAGAAAAAGTTTAAATTAACGTCCAGCTGGGGGCAGGCTATTAAGGAAACCTTTTTAATCTAGATCAGAATCCTACTCCTACAAAAGTTATTTTTTATATAGAAAATTTTGATTTTGTTCAGAAATTTTATCTTATAATGTATACTTTTTAAGAGGATCAATTTAAAAAGTCTATTATTAACCCATTTCCGACCACTACCCGATTCCGTTGAGATAACTTTACGAAATTTGGCACAAAGTTTGTTTTTGTGATTGTGATAACAAATTAAGAATATTTGTATGCCTAGATATTTTTGGTTCCGAAATACAAGGCCTGGAAAATTTCAGAAATCGTACCATTTTTGGACCCGGAAAATTTTTCTGAACAACATTTTGAAAAATTTTTAGCTTAAATTTAAAGCTATTTACCTTTAGAATACACTCATAGCATAAAAGCACTTTTTCGGAAAGCAGATTTAAAAATATCGCCGAAATGACTATTGATGAGTTTTCGCATCACTAACGTTTTAGGCGATCCGTGTGGCTTTAACAGCCTATTTATAAAAATTCGATTTTTTCCTCTTATCTTTAGGACAACATATTAATCTAACAATGACAGTAAAAAAAATTAGCATTAACTGCATAATTAGTTAATTACGCGATGTTAAAGTTACTGATGCGAAAACGCAACAGCGGTCGGAAATGGGTTAAAAATCATCTAATGTCATAATATTCATGAATTTCATGACACAAGAAAAGCGTTAAAGTTTCCATGGATGTAATTATAATTTTAAAAGTGTCATAATTTCTAAAAAAAAAAATCATAAACTATTTGAAATTAGTATTATATAGGATATTTTTTTATACAAGACAAGTTTTAGTCGTTAGTTGACTATAAGACCTTTTCGAAGTGACAATTATATTTTGTCATTACGTGTGTTACATGCTTCTGGGTCCTATCTATCTGTCTGTTACAGACAGATAGGAACCAAACCAAAAAAACTTATCTTACATAAGGTTTATTTGGTATTAAAAATGGGAAAAATCGGTTGATAAAAAAAATAAACAAAAGCATGTACCTCAACGAATTGTACAGATAGTTCCAGGGTCGATATAAAATTGGAAATCAAAAATGGTGGGCGTGGGTTGACCACGTCCATTTCCCATATAAGGTGAAACGTCAACGAAAATTTGTGCAATTAGTACAAGAATCAATGTAAACTCGGAAGCAAAAAATGGGGTCCGCTCATTTTAGCACCTACTTCCTATATAACATAAAATTTGGAAAGTTGATGGTGGGTATATGAGTCGGCCAAGCCGAATATAACATCCTCGTTTGTTAAAAATTGTTTTTTTTTCGCCGATTAATTTGTTAATTATACATTGGGAAAAAATTTTCCGTTAGTTATTTGGGGATTTTTATATTTGTTTTTTTTTTATTTATCAATATTCAAAAACTTCTGGACCATAATCGGTTACAAATTTCCACATAGATTATAACATAGATATGAAGTTCCGTTGTCAGAAACCTAAGTCGGTTGTCAAAAAAAACTAAGTTTAAGAATGTTTTAGTTAATAATTTCATTTAAAACAAAAACAATTGTAGCACTTATGCTTTTATGAGTATTTTTTTTTTTTTTTTTTTCAATTGAGTTTTTTTAAGCTTCTTATCTATGCTATAATCTATGAATTTCCACTTAACATTAGTTCTACTAATTAAATTTAACTTTAAATTTATTTAATTTTTAAATTTCAAGTTTAAAAAGTTGATTTATTTAAAACCGAAGAACGGACGTGTAGGTGGATATCCTTATTTGGAATACCTAGCCTACATATCAGGATCCATATATTACGCATTTTGGTCACAAACTCTTACTATCTCAGTCGATTTATTGATATTCAGATAGCAATAATAGTGTACCTTTAATTATATCGGAACATAAGCCAATATAACATTAGATTATTTCACCATAATTTAGATATTTGAAAATTGTTTAGAAAATGTCTGTCAAGTCGCGCACAGAGGGGTGAAATTGAAAAAAATGGCGATTAATTAAAAAAATAAGAAATAGTATAAAATTAGAAGAAATTTGGAAGAAAAAATATTTTCCCAAAAAAATTCATGGTAAATATGTTATTTTTTTATTAAGTTAAAGTAATAATTATTATAATTATAATTGAAAAAATAAAAATTCTTCTTACTTTATTATGGGCACTATTTAAGAAGAGAATTATATAGAATTTTCGGAAAATACATAAAATATGTAGAAAAGTAAAAGCCATATAAAGTCACTTTAATGCCCAAACGTAATTAAGAATTTGCGTTAACATGACAGGATCTTATATGGATGATATAGCCATTTAGAAACCGATCCTTATGAAATTTGGCTGGTAAACTCATATTTAAAGCAATTCCGAGAGGGGTTCTTGTAAGGGAGTTATGGTCAATTATGAACCGATACTCATGAAATTTGGCAGTATGATTTTTCTTTTAATAAAAAAAAATTATGAACTCAAATTCGTCTGTCTGGCCAGACGGTTGGCTGATCGTCTGTAATGTACACCTTAAGCACAAAGTACATGTCGCAATTTTGAAGATAATTTGATGAAATTTGGCACATATGTTTGGCATAACGACGAACGGAATTGAAATTGGTCATGATCGGTCCATTATTTCACCTTGCCCCCATACAAATGTCCTGCTGGAATAGAGTCTTAACACTTAAAAATAGGAATATTTTAATGAAATTTAGTACAAATAAGTTTTATATAAGAACAAATCCGTTTTCAAATTTCATGAAGATCGGTCCCTCTCATGAAAATCGCTTTAACGTGCATTAATCCGACAGAAGTGTTAGTATTATGTTAATATTTAACACAAACAAGGTTTATATTAGTAACGAGAGAAGAAGATATAATCGGTCAAGCCCGACTATATAATACCCTACACCATTTCGATCCACATAATTTTGTTTTTACTTATATACAACTTACTTGTGTTAAATATTAATATAATACTAACATTTGTATGGGATTTATGCACGTTAGTGATTTTCGGTAGAGGTGTTTATATGGGAGCTATGGTCAGTTATGGACCGATCTTCATGAAATTTGGCAGACGGATTTTTGCTGATATAGAATTATTATTTGTACTAAATTTCATTAAAATATTCCTAATTTTAAGGCATCTATGAGTGTTAAAACTCTATTCCGGGGGGACATTTGTATGGGGGCTAGGTGAAATAATGGGTCGATCGTAACCAAAATCAATAGGCTTCGTCCTTGTGTTGAAAAAAGCATATGTATTAAATTTCATCAAATTATCTTCAAAATTGCGACCTGTACTTTGCGCACAAGCTTTACAGCCAGCCAGCCAGCCGACCAGACGGACGGACATCGTTAAATCGACTCAGAAAGTGATTCTAAGTCGAACGGTATACTTTAAGGTGGGGGTCCGATGATTTTTTCTCTGCGTTACAACTTCTGCACAAACTCATAATACCCCAACCACCTTTGGTGGTGTGGGGTATAAAAACGAAATTATGTGGATCGGAATGGTGTAGGGTATCATAAGTCGGTCTTGACCAACAATACTTTTCTCGTTTCATTTAATTTTTTGAATGGGACACTGTGCAGCATTCTTCTTTTCTCAAATAACGAAAATAATAATATTTATAACCATTGGTGCCTTCCAGACTGATTTTTTACTTCACGATTGTTGTTTAGAGGTGGGTTCTTTACAATTTTTAGTCCTCTTAGGTGCACTGAATTTCTGATAATACGTTTTACGGTAAAAGCACTTTAATACTTGATTTTTGACGGGGAATTAGTAGAATTCGAGGCATCTCGAATAATAGATCTTCTGTCAGCTTACACTGTTACTTTTAAAGTAGCTATTTTCATATTATTTCCCATAGCGAGGCTGATTTCTAAAAAAGTTGTTGACAATATTTTGACTTTAGTCAATTTTTTTTGGCATAGATTAAGTCTGTATTGTCCATACGCTATAATTTAGCTTTTTTCTTTATCGTAAAATTTTTTACATGATCATTTTTATATCCACCATCAAAAAGATGGGGGTATATTGTTTTTGTCATTCCGTGTGTAACATGTCAAAGGAATCATCTAAGACCCCATAAAGTCGATCTAGCTATGTCCGTCCGTCCGTCTGTCTGTCTGTCTGTTGAAAGGAGGATAGGGCTCGAACGGGACAACCTAGGGAGATGAAATTTGGCTCAAATATTTATTTTATATAAGGTTTGTTTGGTATTTATTTGGTATTTAAATGAGCAAAATCGGTTAATAAACAAAAATGTTATGGGAAAAATACTAGAAACACAGGGTGTCCGTTGTAGCTTCATATCATACTTTTCTACTGATATCTCTTAAACGATAACGAAATTTTGTACAGATAGTTCGATGGTCGATATAAACTTGGAAAACAAAAATGGGTGTGGTCCGCCCACTTTAACTCCCACCTCCCATATAAGGTGAAAATGAACGAAATATTGTACAAATATTTCAAGGACCAATGTAAACTCGGAAGCAAAAAATGAGTATGGTCCGCCCCCTTTACCGCCCACCTCTATATAACGTAAAATTCGAAAAAGTTGATGGTGGGTATATAGATTCGCGCTTGTTTTAAGATTGAATTTGTTGAATTCAAGAAATAATTGACGCATTTTGATTGTGTTCTTAATGAATCTATTAGATGAATAAACAAATTTCTTTAAAAATACATTTGTTGGAAGGAAATCCATTAAAAATCGTACTTAGTTTTTTATTATTTCTTGCTATCAAACATCTTAGAATTGAAGACTATACACAGAAAAAAATATTTCAAATAATTTTTTAATAAAATTATTAATAAACTTTATATTGGAATTTAATAATATGATTTATTAATATAATTAATTTTCTAATTGGTTTACAGTTTTGTTTTTTAATAAATTGACAGCTGTTAATAAAATATAAAGAAAAATTAAATATTTGTCTATAAAAGTACAGAAATAAAATAAATTTCAGAAATTTTTAAAAAATTTCAGCTCATTGCATCTATTTAAGGAAAAGAAGTAATAATAATATCAATTATTCTAGTTATTAATATTATCATTTTGATGATTGGAGCAAAATCAATTAAAAATTAATTAATATTACAAATTTCGTAATTGAAGTCCATTTTTACTTTTTTCTGTGTAGAAATCAAAATGAAAAAAATATTTGTTATATAAAAAAAATTCGAGTTTTAATGTAACGAAAATATTGAACCTTCGGCCGAAACAACGATGTCTATCAGTGTTTCGGTTGTTATGACGTAAATGCTCCCAAGAAAAACGACAAACAAAAGTTCTAAAATATATGTACGTATGTTTGTAGTCTTTCAAAATTATGGAAAAATTCGTCTGAAGGACTTTCACGTTATTTTTTCACTTCCAAATTCTTGCCTTGTGTTTCAATTAGAACTTTTTTGTACTTCATACGTCTTTAACATAGATTTCCTTTCAACTTTTCTAATAAAAATTCAAAGCAATAAACTTTTTGTAGCACTTTTGTTCTAGAGATGAGGGGAATTTCTCTGAAAATCCTTTCTATTTTGTCTGGATCCTACAGCCTGAAGATATTATTTTTCTTCCACAAAATGATTTTCATTTAGTGACCATGACTTCTTTATATAATATTATTACCCAAGAAACTGTATTTTTTGACACATCTGCCTTCCTAGCAATTGTTTTATATGACCGATGTAAGATTTTATGAAAAATTTTTATAATGTGTTTTGGTGTTTTTTGTTCAATTTCCATTTTAAGGAAAACTAGTTTTGCTATAACCATGAAACTTGGCACATAGCTAGTGAGCATACCGACAAATGTAAACCAGTTAACAGAATTATTAATTTTTCACTACATCAAAAGTTATAAGCCCAAGAGCATGCACGGATTTTTTCGAGCGCAGTCCTTACTTTAAGAAAGTTGAATTTGTAAGCTACATACATTTGTTAAAGTTAATAATCGAAGAAAGAAACCGATAAGTATTTTTTTATAATTAAAAAACTCACAAATTACGCTATCTCGAATTAAGGTGTTTTGTCAAAAGTCCACAGGTACTTCAATAAAATATGTTTATATGTAAACACAACTCACAGTTAAAATAAAGTACATTTTGTTACTCCTTCTGAGTTTTAGTGCTTCATCATACTGAATTATTCACAGCAATTGACATCCAATTAATACATATATTATATAAAATCACAGGATTTATTAAAAGCCAATCCTTAGACATACACACATAATAGCAAAAACATTTTTTTATAATATTTCATCTCTCCATTCAGTTAATACACGTGCCCAATATTATTAACAAATACCACCTTATTTATTATTTCTACCCACCATTCTAATTGATTAGTCTATTGAGATTGTCATTCCATTTGTAACACATAAAAGTATCGGTGTAGAACCTTATAATTTTTACAGTCCTTATGAATTTATAAGACGACCTAAATCTGGCTGTCCACATGTCTGTTAAAATAAAAAATTTGGCACAAATATGTGCCGTTATTTTTAAAGTAGTATCTACAATTATATTTTTTTTTAAATGTGAGTTAGAGATAGGATTAATTAGAGTTTATGAAAAAAAGCTCCTTCAAATATGTATAAAAATTTCTACAATAAACAACCACGAAGGCAGGCTAAAAATTTTAATCTTTAAAGCCTAATATCTCTTAAACTAAATGAAATAAGATATTCATATGTTTTTTGTAGATCTCTACTATCAAAATCCTCCTATATAAAAATCTTTAAAATCGGTTCAGATATAAGGAATATGGATCGTTTTTAAAAAATTGTATACCCGAGGTGTCCAAATTTGGGACCCTGTGGACTCGCCACCTGTAGCTCAAACCTTAAATTCGACTACACCTCTATTATCACCATGTGAAATTTCATGGAAATCGTAGCAGCCATTCCGAAGTTACATAATTATTTCCATTTTATTTTTTGAATCGCACACTGTGCAGCTTTCTACACTTTGCATTAATTTTCGCCAACCACTATTATTTTTCGTGAGTTGCCAACTTGTAAATAAAATATTAACTAACCGTTTATACGAAAATTTTTCAGTAAGAATAGGATGTGTGTATAAACGCAATATTCATATGTATATTGCTGGTGGGTATACATAATTCGTCCTTGCCGATAAAACATTCTTAATGGTGTTTAATTTCCTTTGTTAATAATATAATCACCAGGGCAACCAAGAGTATGCTTCAGAAAAAGTTTTTTATGTGCACAACAAATTTTAAAAAAATCGGAAATTATGGCCCGAAATCTAAAACATTAACTTAGGGCCTAATTTTGTAAAATACTTCCCCTCACTTTGAAAAATTTTTCATGTAAATTGTTTTTGTTTTTAAAAAATTTGTATGGATTTTTTTTCAAAGTTTGGTGAAGGGATTTACAAAGTAAGGGGGTTAATTTTTTTTAGCAATTACTTAAAAATATGTTTTTTTTTACACTTAAAAATATTTACTGCTAATATATTTTATTAGCAAAATACCAAATGTCTGTTAATTTATAAGATCAAAATTTTTAGGGAATTAAATGTGAAAAAATTAATAATAATAACAAAAATTTGTAAAAATTCTATTAAATGTAACATTTTTCTCTTAAGTTTAAAATATGCAAAATCATACTTATTTTATTTTTAATATAATATTTGCTACATTATACACTTAAGTATAAAATATACAAAAATATGGCAAATAAACTTCTGAAATATGATTTAAAATAAGGATTTACTATAAAAATATGACAAACATGATGCTAAGCCCGAAATATGCAAAAGTCTGCTGTAACAAATCGATGCCAAAATTCTTAAAATTATTTGAAATAGATAAACACTGTAAGTTATTTAATTCACTTAAAGTCCACGAAAAATGATTTTGTATATTTTTGGTTGCCCTGATAGTAACAAAACAATTTTGTTGTTTTAGAACAAAGAATTTTATTAAATTGGTTAATCTTCAGGAGACAATGAACTTGGGGTTTTTTGTTTATTTATTAATCATACAGTAAGTGTTTATAAACCACATCAATAAAAACTTGTTTCAGTAAGATCACATTTTTTTTAAAGAATAATATTAACAGCAAACAAAAACACACATGTGCATTCATGCACTATTTTATAGCACTTTTTTTTTAATTATTTAAATTAGATCTAAATTATTAGAGTCATATATATTTTAAAGATAAACTACGTTACATTTATTAAATTGTTGCATATAAAAAGACTAAATTTCTTTCAATAAAATACAGTACAAACTTTATATTCAAAGTAGAAATACACAATTGAAAAAACTACGGATAACGAAAAAATACAATGCATTCTTTATTTCTCATCGTTTTATTGGGCCTTATCGTTGTGATAACGGCATTACCAGCGGATGTGGAGAATAATGAACAACCAATAAATTTATTGAATGTGGCTGATGCTGGAGAGTTACACTCTAATGATGCCAATCGTCTAGCTCGTCATCATGGATATGGCGGCTATGGTGGTGGATATGGAGGTGGCGGATGGGGTGGTGGATATGGTGGTTGGGGTGGTCATAGTGGCGGTGGATATGGAGGATATGGCGGCTATGGTGGTGGTTATGGAGGTGGTGGATGGGGTGGTGGATATGGCGGGTGGTGATTATTGGTGCTAAAATTTTGTTATTGTTTATTTTTTTAAAAATCTGTCTATCAAAGTTGGCTAAAGTATATTCCAAATATATACATAGTAGTTACAACAAGAAGAAAAAAATTGTTAAAGGTCAAAAATAAAATTAAACGATTTGTTAATGTACTTTTAAAAACATAAGTAAATAAATAAAACTAGCAATTCAAAGAAAAATATAGGAATCAATTTTATTTTTTCACTTTTGTTTTAATGCTTGTTTCATGATGTAATATGTAAATCAAAAAATCATTCTGAAAGCAAGATATTCATCGCAAAAGAGTCATTCCATTTGAAACCAACCATTTGATTTTCTCACCACTTCCGAATTTAATAATATTTGGTAAAATCATTATTCTTGTCAAAACTAAGACTAATTCTAAATTTCAGATAATTTTATCAAGTGGTTCGCGAAATATCGCGATTCGAAAGTGTAAAATAGCTACAAATATATAGAAAGTTGTGTACACATAATACTTTTAATGTGACATCTCAATAAATCTTATATCATAAATACTTTAAAAGATATTTGTAATTATGTGTACACAACTTTGTACACATTTTTAGCTATTTTACACTTTCGAATCGCGAACCACTTGATAAAATTATCTGAAATTTTGAATTAGTCTTAGTTTTGACAAGAATAATTATTGTACCAAATATTATCAAATTCGGAGAGGTGAAGTCAAAAATTGTAATTTCTAATCGACGTAGGTGGTTGGGGGTATTATGTGTTTGTGCAAATTATGTAAGGCAGAGAAAAAATCTTCCGACACCCACCTTAAAGTATACCGTTCGACTCAGAATCACTTTCTGAGTTGATTTAACCATGTCTGTCCGTTCGTCCGTCTGGTCCACTAATTTGATGAACATATGTTTTTTTTTTTTTTTTTTTTTTTTGAACAAGGAACTGGCTCCCATACAAATGTTCTCCCGGAATAGAGTTTTAACACTCATAAATACCTTAAAGATAGAAATATTTTAATAAAATTTGGCACAAATAAGTTTTACACAAGTATAAGTCCGAATCTTAGTATCTATGTAATATTCTGTACTAGAATTTTTATTTTACACTTAATACAAGTGTAGGTCCATAATTGGCCAATTCCCAAATTTTTGACCGGTACTTGCATTAAGTGTAAAATAAAAACATACTAGTACAGAATTTTACATCGATCTAACATTCACATCTATTTATGCACTTTTGGATGATTCCTGCAATTAAGTTTTATATGGGAGTCAAATACGAACAGATCTTTAAATTTGGCATACTGATTTATACTTATGTATATAAAATTTATTTGTGCAAAATTTCGTACTTTTCGTACTTTTAAGGTATTTATAAGTTTTAATAGTCTATTCCGAGAGCATATTTTTTGATGCTTAATTTCAAGCACTATTCTCTTTTTTAGATTTGTCAACGAAAATCCCACAATTCCCAAAACACTTTGAAAAAGTTTCCCAAAATGGATTTTTTTACTTTTTCTGCTATATCTTTCCAACCGATATCGGAAAGCAAAAATGTCTATTACAAAAAAATTAAAAACACTTTAGACTATGTAAAAACGGATTCCAGTTTTGCGATTTGAGAAATTAAGGCGAAAATTCCAAATTTGTTAGAAAAATAGGTCAAATTTGGGAAACCCTGGTTCTCGCAAAAATCAAATTTAAAAAGTATTTTTTTCTTTAAGGTATTTTGTGTTTAGTTGCCTGTCAGAAAAATATAAATATTATATATGTTTTTTAAGAAAATTTTTATATAACAGAAAAAGAATGATGCCACTTTTTTGGCAAAAAAAAAAAAAAGGGGGAAAAATCTACTTTTTTGAAAGTTTAAATTTAAATGCTTGTGACTTTTGACTCCGTAAATACTTTTTCAAAATTTTTCCTTTACACTACTTTGCTATTTGTTATTAATGAATTAAGGAAAATTTAAAAAAGTCGGGTTAAAATTGGACGCGCTGTAGCGAAAGAACTTCCCTAAGGCAGGCTAAAAAGTAAAACTTTTAATCTTTGAAGCCTAATATCTCTTAAACTAAAAGAAATAAGATATTTATACTAAGATGTTTTTTGTAGATCTCGACTACTATTAATCGAATCCTCCTATATCCAAATCGTTTCTGATGTAAGGAATCAGGATCGTTTTTAAAAAATTGTATACCCGAGGTGTCCAAATTTGGGACCCTGAGGACTCGCTCCCTGTAGGTTTATATGATCCAAGCTCAAATCGGAGCAGCCGTTCCGAAGTTCCATAATTATTTCCATTTCATTTTTTTAAATCGGACACTGTGCAGCATTGTACACTTTGAATTAATTTTCGCCAAGTACTATTATTTTTTGTGAGTTGCCAACTTGTAAATAAAATATTAACTAACCGTTTATACGGCAAAATTTTCAGTAAGAGTAGGATCTGCATATTAACGCAATATTCATTTGTATATTGCTAGTGGGTATACATAATTCGTCCTTGCCGATAATAACATCCTTAATGGTGTTTAATTTCCTTTGTTAGTAATACAATGACCAGGGTAATCAAGAACATGCTTCAGAGTAAGTGTTTTATGTGCAAAACAAATTTTAAAAAATCGGAAATTATGGCCCGAAATCTAAAACATTAACTTAATTTTTTGTAGCAATTACTAAAAAATTGTTGTTTTTACACTGAAAAATATTTAATGCTAATATATTTTATTAACAAAATACCAAATGTCTGTTAATTTATAAGATCAAAATTATTAGGGAATTAAATGTGAAAAAATTAATAATAATAACAAAAATTTGTAAAAATTCTATTCAATGCAACATTTTTCTCTTAAGTTTAAAATATGCAAAATGATACTTATTTTTTAATATAATATGTGCTACATTATACTCTTAAGTATAAAATATACAAAAATATCCAAAAATATGGCAAATAAACTTCTGAAATATGATTTAAAATAAGGATTTACTATAAAAATATGACAAACATGATGCTAAGCCCGAAATATGCAAAAGTCTGCTGTAACAAATCGATGCCAAAATTCTTAAAATCATTTGAAATAGATAAACACTGTAAGTTATTTAATTCACTTGAAGTCCACGAAAAATGATTTTATATCGTGGTTAGGGTGGTCATAGAGGCGGTGGATATGGAGGATATGGCGGCTATGGTGGTGGTTATGGAGGTGGTGGATGGGGTGGTGGATATGGCGGGTGGTGATTATTGGTGCTAAAATCTTGTTAATGTTTAGTTTATTATAAATCTGCTGATCAAAATTGGATAAAATACATTCCAAATATATACATGTTATATACATATGTTTTCAAGATTCGAAGATAATGCCCTAAAATAAAAAATAAAAATAAGATGTTTAGGTCTACAATAAAATTAACAATTTGTTAATGTACTTTTAACAATATAAGTAAATAAATAAAACAAAACTAGCACTTCAAAGAAAAATATAGGTATCTATTTTATTTTTTCACTTCTGTTTTAAGGTTTGTTTCATAATCCCATCAAAAACTTTGCTTGCCATGTAATGAGTTAAGGAGCTAATATAATGGCTCATCACAACTTACACATTAGATGAATAACTCATTATTTCAACACGGCGATGTCATTAGAGGCAACTACTTACTCTATATTATTACAGGTAAGCATTTCAGAAAGTCATTACTTAAATTTCATTGCAAGAACTAATTACTTTGAATCTGTTCAATAACTCATTAATTTCAAAGTTTTACAGAAGTCATTATTAGCAAAATTAATAGTTACTAGTTACATTATAGGTTACAAATAAGTACTGAAATATGGAATAATAAAAAGCAGATATATCTTTTCATTTATTTAAAACATATTCAAACAATTATAATTTTTCATGAGTGAATTATCATGTATGCATGGAGTACCCCAATGGATTTGTTGACAATAAGCTAGTGTGCCTGCCTTTTGTTATGTGTTCGACTCCACCAGAGACTAGTGTTTATACGATTGATAAAAAGTAACATTTCCAATAATCGGATCTCAAGTAATTGATTATATATCAGGTTAAAAGTAAGTAGTTACTAATCTAATTTCATATATTGCAGACAGTATGTTGTCATCATTGAGAAGTAACCACATCCGTAACTACATGCCATTACGAAGTTTTTGCTGGGATGTGCACTTTTGGGTGATTCCTGCAATTAAGTCTTATATGGGAGCTATGGTTACTTATAGACATATCTTCAATTTTGGCATACGGATTTATAATTATATAAAACTTGTTGTGCTAAATTTCATTAAAATACTCGTGTTTTTAAGGTATATATGACTTTTAAAACTCTATTCCGAGAGGACATTTGTATGGAGGCTATGTGAAATAAAAAAAAATCATATGTTCCAAATTTCATCAAATTATCTTGAAAATTGCGACCTGTACTTTGCGCACAAGCTTTGACAGCCAGTCGACCGACGGACATGGTTAAATCGACTCAAGTGATTCTGAGTCGAACGGTGTTTAAGGTGGGTGTTAGAATATTTTTCTAATACGCTACCACACAGAGAATACGGATTCGTTATGATAGTCGAATTTTTTTTTTTGCCAATCGAATTTGGATGGTTGCACCAACTATTACAAAAATCAATTGTGATTACTAAATTTTGGTAGAAATATCCGTTTTTAGAACATTAATTCAGTGGGGATGATAGAATTAACAATAGAAGTAACAGAAATACCTACAAAAAATCTGGTTCTTACAATCGAATTATTCGATTGGAATAAAAATAAAATTCAGACTCGGATTTGATGTTATAAAAAATTCTTCCTTTTCAACTGAGACTTCTGAAAGGAATGAATATTTATTACTTACTATTTATTTTAATTTTAACAAATTCCTTTTTCTCCCATAAGTAATATTTGACTTCCTAAATATCTAAGTAATATTAAATTTCATTTATTTTTTGGGTTATTTAATTTAATTTTTTTTTTTTTTCAACAATTTTTATTTTTGTAATATTTTTAGAAATGTCAAAACCAATTTAAGCAATTTTTTTTTTCTTTTAAGGCAACCGAATTATTTTCACCATAAATATTGGTAATAAAGTATTATTTGCTGTAACTGAATATTCAGTACTAGTTTAGCATATCTGTTATTGAACGACTTATTGAATGTCACAATTAAAATATTCAATACAAAATCCATTATAAAAGTACTAAATATGGTTACCCCTCCTGAATTGCTATTTTAATTTTAACAAGCGCGAATTATATTCGGCCCGGCCGAATCTATATACCCACCATCAACTTTTTCAAATTTTACGTTATATGGGAGGGGGCGGTAAAGTGGGCATTAAAGTGGGCGGACCACGCCCATTTTTTGTTTCCGAGTTTACATTGGTCCTTGCACTATTTGAACACAATTTCGTTGATTTTCACCTTATATAGGAGGTGGGCAGTAAAGTGGGCGGACCACGCCCATTTTTAGTTTCCGAGTTTATATCGATCCCCGAACTATACGTACAAAATTTCGTTGTCGTACATGCTTTTGTTGAAGAAATATCAGCAGAAATTTATAAAACGGACACCCTGTGTTTCTAGTTTTTAGCCCATAACTTTTGGTTTATTAACCGATTTTGCCCATTTTCAATCTCAAACAAACCTTATATAGGACAAATATTTGTGCCAAATTTCGTCCCCCTACGTTGTCCCGTTCGAGCCCTATCCTGCTTTCAACAGACAGACAGACGGACAGACGGACATAGCTAGATCGACTCAGAATCAAACCAGGACCCAGAAAATATATACTTTGTGGGATCTTAGATGATTCCTTCGACATGTTACACACGGAATGACAAAATCAATATACCCCCCATCTTTTTGATGGTGGGTATAAAAATAGAATGAATTAATTGCATTAACCATAATAGGAACGTAAATTTAAATATTAGTACCTCTTTACTATATAAGAAAAGAATTTGTTTTCTGTTAGCAAAATTATGATAAGTCTAATAGAAAAATGGTACATATTATAAAATTATCGCTTACCACGATATCTAACCAATCTTTTTTCTGTGTGCATATAGAAAACTCAAAAATTTTTAATCTGTATTTTTCTTTAATTTTCAAAAAATTTCTCTATTCTAAACTAGTAATTTTTAGTCCGAAATTTTAATACTAGAAAGATATTTTTTTAATTTTTAATTTCTCCTGCCGAGATACAAATTTCAGCTTGAGGTATTGTAAAAAAACTGTATTGTAAAGTGTCTCGCGAAACCGCCATTTTTTAAGAATCAAATGCACACTGGGGCGGAATCAAAAATTTGTGTAAATAAATCAATAACTTCTAATCGGGTGGCTAGATTTACATAAAATTTCAAATAGTCGTAGCAGAGGAATGTACAATTTTAAGCACATCTCAGGAATGGAGCCATGGGGCTTAAAGTAGAGTACCTCTGATATGGAAAATATTTAAATAGCTACCAAAATATTCAATCTTTTAAAATTATGTCAGCTAGGCAAAATAATTTATTAAAAAAAATAATAATAATAAAATTGAGTTCATACTTTTTGTTGATTTTTATAACCTACACCACAATAGGTGGTTGGGATATTATGTATTTGTGCTGATGTTTGTAACGCATAGAAAAAGTTATCCAACATCCACCTTAAATTATATCAATCGACTCAGAATCACATTTTAAATGGATCTAAGGATGTCCATCCGTCTGGCTGACTGACTGTCCATATAAACCTTGTGCACAAAGTACAGGATGTTATTTTGAAGATAATTCAATGAACGCACGCGGAACTTTTATGTTACAAGGACGAAGCCTTCCATTATTTCCATTATTTGACTTAGCAAATGACCCCATAAATAGACTTTCAACACTCAAAATTGCCTAAAAAATTTATATGTTTTAATAAAATTCGGTGCAAAGAAGTTCTGTACAAATGTTATTATTTGAACACAATTGTCCATAGCTCGCATAAATCCCATATGAATGTTAGTATCAAGTTAATATTCAACACAAATAAGTTTTATGTAAGTAAGAGACAACATTCCAAATTTAATTAGAATCATTACAATATTGCTATAACAACATTACCATAAGCTCCTATATAAACTCAATTGCGTAAATCGCCCTAAAGTGCATAAAATCATCAGATGTTAGTATCAATGCATTTTTTTATATTTGTATATTTTATTTAACATTTAGTAAAAGTTTTGGTCCACAATTGGCCACAGGTCTCATATATAATTCCCCTTTCCTAATTTTTATGCTCATACACAATGGTACAAGGTGGTCATATAGTCGGCCTTAACCGACTATATCTTTTTTTCTCGTTTTTTTAGAATTATTCAAAGATTAAATTTTTTTTATACACCTTTTTTTCTGTGAAGAAAAGGAAAAACCTATATAATTAATTTTTACTACTTTTCAGGAGCCTTTTATAGGGTTTAATATTAAAGGTCATGAGTAATTTTTGTCAAATGTCAAAATGGCCCTAGCATAGTCCAATATGCCATTGAAAATTATTTAAAAATATGGTATTATGTTTCCAAATATTTTTACTTTCGGTTTGCTTTTTATTTAAAATTAAATAGCTGTTATATTTTTTTTTTTTTTTTTTTAACAGATGGTTGTCATTGGTAGGATGTTCTTCTTTTCTTCTTATTCATTTCTATTGAAGTACTTCCTTTAAAACTATGTTTATTAAATTTTTTACAAAAATTCAGTTTTAGCCTTATTAAAAGATAATAAAAATGCATTAAAATTTTAATTTTCTTAGAAATTATTAACCTTTTTCCAGCTAAAATTTCATTTATTTTCAATTTTCACAAAAAAGTTTAAAATATTCACTTTATTATACTTTTGAAGTGGTGAAAAAGTTCTTCTTTGGAAGCTCTTCATCGTTTTTTTGCTGGGTGCTACTTTAATATATTCCTTAGTGCCATCTCTTGGCATTTTGTTATATCTGTAGAATTCATTAGAAATTTTTTTATTAAAGTGATAAACTTTTGATAAGCTTTAATCAGTTTCTATTAAAAGCTTTCGGTTTTTTGCTTAATCTCATTGTTAAAATATGTAGTATATACATTATGGTGATCCCGTTTGTTATTCTTATTACTTATTCTAAGCTTTTTCAAAATTTTCGATCTGGAGTTGGGTGTTGGATCCAGAAATATTTTTTCCAAGAGAACAAAATAAGGTTATTAAAGCATCTATAATTTTTTACAATATTCATGTAGTTTGTATACCCTTCGCAACAAGTGTCAAGGATAGTTCTCAAAAAGTAAATATATTTTATATCCTTATGGAAAGGGGAGTCCCAATAGAATATACATCAATTTGATTAAGATCGGTCCAGTAATTTTGAATTGTTTCCATTTTTTTTTTATTATTATTATTTTTTTATTTTATTTTATTTTTTTTGCAAAATAACTAACTAACTTATTTTATGAAAGTATAAACAGTATTTGCTACAAAATTTAAAACCAAATAAAAAAAGACTCATATTCTGTTACAATAGAAAGTTATACTATCCTGTTCCATTAATCGTAAGAAATTGAAATTTGCTACAGATATTTCAAAGATGTCCCCTTTCATAATTTAAGGAACGATTTAATGTGCGATACACTTTATTTTTTTTTTCATACGAGGTTGATCCACCTTAATGTATTTATGATAACAGAGACTTAAAGCTTAAAGCTAAATAAGTTCTATACAATTTCTTTAAATGTGATAGGTTAACTGATAGATTTTAATAATCTATAATTGTTTATACTCGTAAAACATTACTAAAATGCGCTTAGTATTTTATTGTTTCTTTATAATAAGTCTCTTATCAATGGCTGTGGCCAAACCTCAATTGAATTGTAATCGTGGATTTGGTGCTGGTGTAGCGGGAACACATTTCGATTGTCCTCAAGTTCAAATACAACGCATACCATCGAAAACTCCTTTTAAAAACGATGACCAATTAATGATGCAACAACATACACGTATTAATTAAATATAAACTAAATTGTGTATTTATAATTGGTATTTATTCTCCAATAAATGAGGTTTAAGTTAAATTATTGTTTTTTTTATCACTTTTAGACAGTGTATAGCCACCTGTTACTCTCCCTTCTATTACCAAAGACCATGATGGCAATTGTCACTTTACTGCATAGATGCCCATAACAAAACTGTAGTTGTATTAGCAACAAACAAAAAAAAAAATGCACTTAAAGAATTGATGGGTGAATTAAATAAAAAAATAATAAACTTTAATTAATAAAAAAGATTACGTATTTCTTTAGAAAATAACACAAATAATATTTATTCATTACTAAATTTAAAAAATAAGGATATAAGAAAATTTTATTTGTATATTCAATATAACAAAATATAACGTAACCTAATGTTATATTTTGGAAAGCTTAATTATAAATATAGGTTGTTAAAATATTTTTCCTTGTCCAATCATATACAATATAATGTTGAAAATCGTATACAATATAATAACAAGCGCAAATATTCGGCCCGGCTGAATCTAAATACCCACCATCAACTTTTTCAATTTTGTTGCAGAAATATCGACAGAAAAGTATAAAACGGACACCCTGTGTTTCTAGTTTTTAGCCCATAACTTTTTTGTTTATTTACCGATTTTCAATCCCAAACAAACCTTATATAAGACAAACATTTGTGCCAAATTTCGTCCCCCTACATTGATCCGTTCGAGCCCTATCCTGCTTTCAACAGACGGACAGACGGACGGACATAGCTAGATCGACTCAGAATCTTACCAGGACCCAGAATATATATACTTTGTGGGGTCTTAGATGATTCCTTCGACATGTTACACACGGAATGACAAAATCAATATACCCCCCATCTTTTTGATGGTGGGTATAAAAACAATGTTTAACTTGAAAGATTCAAAATAATTACTTTTAAAGTATAATTGGTCATATAGGTTAAGAGTTAAAAAAAATCAGGTGCTCATTCCTGTTTAGCTGATGAAAACCCCTAAAATTTTTTTTCGCGTTTTGAAAAAAAAAAGTGTTATTCTCCTTAAAAACCTTCCAATTAACTGGAAAATTATGAAAATATTAAAAAATTTTAACCGTTATTAAGTAACGGAACCTTGAACAGGACCGTTGTTTAAGATAAATTTAGCACAAAATATTTTTTTGTGAGAAGTTTAATTTTGAATAGTTATAACCAGGGAAACCGCAATATGCTCTAAAAAAAATGGGTTTTATGCGCATTAAATATGCAGTAGAAAACGAAAATATGCTCTAAAAACTCGGAAATATGCACTTAAAAAACAAAGATTTTGTATAATTTTTTTTACAAAAGTATGTTTTTTATTAAAATAAAGGGTCTTATTAATATTTCAACGTTATAAAATAAGGCAAAACTAAAATTTATCAATCTCGTCGAAATTTGATTCCCCATTTTTTACGTATCTCTGTAATAGTGTCATATAATTCTAGACACTATTATCAGATTACTGACCGCCAAAATATCGTAACCGACAGCATTTTCGAAATTCGTGTTTTGATGAAAATCTATAATTTAGAATCATTAAATCATTTGTCAAAAGTGTAATTTTTCATATATACATACATATAACAATGTGTAAACAATAACAAAAATGCTTCTCTTGTAAAGTTTTGTTTTCTGCACTTACGACATTATCGCGGTTAGGGCTCGATATTCTTTCATAAAAAAATATTGTTTTTAAAACATAAACTTCAATCATAATATTCAATCTTGTTTCTACAAGACAAGCTTCTCTGCGATAAAATGGTATCTGTTAAAGTAATTTATTTTTTTTTTACTTTTCCATTTTTTTTATAAAATCAAATTTGAAAAACATTTCATGAGGCATAAAAAAATTATCCTTAAAATATCAAAATATGGTTAAATATGACCTAAAAATAACAAGATATGCTATAAATATGCAATAAAAATTGCCAAATGCAATAATATGCCGTTAAGAGTAAAATATGCAAAAATATTCACTAACAAATCGATGCCAAAATGATTTATTTGTTCTGAAACGTCCAGGAAAAAACATGCTATTGCATATTGTGGTTTTTATACCCACCATCAAATAGATGGGGGGTATATTGATTTTGTCATTCCGTGTGTAACATGTTGAAGGAATCATCTTGGACCCCACAAAGTATATATTTTCTGGGTCCTGGTTAGATTCTGAGTCGATCTAGCTATGTCCGTCCGTCTGTCCGTCTGTTGAAAGCAGGATAAGGCTCAAACGGGGTAACGTAGAGGGACGAAATTTGGCACAAATATTTGTCTTATATAAGGTTTGTTTGGTATTGAAAATGGGCAAAATCGGTTAATAAACAAAAAAGTTAAAAACTAGAAACACAGGGTGTCCGTTTCATAATTTTTTTGTTGATATTTTTTCAATAAAAGCATGTACGGCAGCGAAATTTTGTATGTATAGTTCGGGGGTCGATATAAACTCGGAAACCAAAAATGGGCGTGGTCCGCCCACTTTACTGCCCACTTTACCGCCCCCTCCCATATAACGTAAAATTAGAAAAAGTTGATGGTGGGTATATAGATTCGGCCGGGCCGAATATAATTCGCGCTTGTTTATTTTAAGCAAGATTTTTATGAATCATTTTTTGTTTTATAGGTTGATGTGTTACCTATAGTAGAAAATAGCAATAATTTGAAAAAGGTTATTAACAAAAAATCTTGGCGATTTTTTCGTCTTCAACTTTTATTTTTCATTTTATTTTTATTGGACAAAAACTAAAAAGTCCCACAAAGTCCCGTTATCTAAATAGCACTTTTGTAATTGGTGATAGGTGGTCTTCCAAAATCAGTAATAAAATTTTGCTCCAATTTGCTCCTTTTCAATTCGCAAAGGAATTACTGATCATGTGTCAACGTATATCTCGCCAAAAAATTTTTGATATTTGGTTGCTTGCATCAAAGTACATAAGAAATTTTCGTATTTTTGAGTTTATTTTTAGAAACATTAGTACAGTTTAATTAAAAATATTAATATTGAATCAATAAAATCATTTTTAAACAAAATAGTTAATAAAATTCGAGATGGATATTAGCGAGAAAAATATCATTTACAATAAAATTTCTTAAGCTATAAGTCTTAATATAGCTTAAGAAATTCCAATCCAAAGAAATTTGGATTGGAAAAACTTTTGCGAACATGTTGGAAGAAAAATATAGGGGTTTCTAATACATATTTGATTCATAGATTATTAATATCATCAGATTCATTAATTTGGAGCATACGATAACCACCAAAAACTAATGGGCAATTGTAACAACCGCAATTTTGTTTCTGTTAAAAAGCCGTATATATCAGATGAATCAATTTTATTTATTTTATTTTATTAGAGTTATATAATACAATAAATGATATTATATAAATAAAGAAAAGAGAGTGCGAGCGACAATGGCCTTCGACTCTAATCAATTTTATTAATTAAGATTTGTGTAGAAGTGATATTAATTTTCGTTTATTATTTAAAAACACATTCCATGCGTGCATAGTATTCCTCAAATCAATATTGCTTTCATAATTACAAAAATATAGACTTTTGATCACTCAGAATGCGAAAATCGCACACTGTGCGATCGCAATACTTTTTCTTTAATAATTCTGTAACTTGTGAACCGTTGAAGATATCTCTAGCAAGCTAGAGGGTAGTGTTTTCCAAAGATATATTGACTCAAATGTGTGTAAAGTAAATCCGGACAATTTATTATTATTATTATTTTTTTTTTTTTTTTTGAATAACACACCCAAGATGTCTAACTTTGGAGGAACACATATTACCCAACTGAAATGCTAGGAATCTGTACGTAACTCAGAAACCTAATCTCTAGCCATGTGAAGTTTTTTTAGCGACAATTCTTATTACTTAAGACTTTATAATAGGTAAAGTGTTGAAGTTACGTATTCTTATTCTTTAAAAGTGTGTGTTAAAAGAAGAATCTTTACAATTAGCACTAATAGGCACAATGGATGCTGATGACAATCGGAGAGGATCAGAAAATGCATTCCATTCTGTTTGTGTCCAATAAATCTTGTAATAAAGATCTTTGTCCAATAAATCTTTATTACAATCATGAACTTGAGCCTAAATGAAGATTTAAAATTATTAAGATATTTCCAATAATTCACAACTTACAGTATTATTAAAAAAATTTGGAACCAGTGTACAATATTAAAAGCATATTTTTTGTAACACAGTGTATGATAAGTATAAAGAAAATATTAATTTGTTCATAAAACGTTTTAATACGATGTTATAGAAAAAATTCACTTATAAGGTACATTAATACTATTTCAGTTATTTGCAAACAAACGTTTTTAATAAAATTAACCACCGATTTGAAAGCGTTATGATTTCTTATCATTATTTTTCAACTGTTATAAAATGCTAAAGCGTTATAAAGTACATACATATTTGCTTGCTTTTTCCCCTTACTAACTTTACGTCTCTGAGTATAATATTTTATTGCATAGAAAACAACTAGAAGTCCAACTCTTTTCATTCGCTCATAAACAAAAAATTACTCTCTTCACACGTATAAATTTGTTATGTAGAAAATTTTACTAACACATACAAAGAGTTAGGTTTTTTTGACAATTGAGTTAGGTTTTTTGTGAGCAAGTTGGAGTTCTAGTTGTTTTCTATGTTTTATTGTCAATTCCAATAATATTTGTACTAAAATTTTCAAAACAATTTTTTTTTAATTTTTTACATAAATTTGTTTTAAAAAAATATCAAATAGTATAATAACAAAACGTTGCAATAAATATATATTTCATATTAAATCGTGCATAAAATCAAATAATGTCGTCTAAGACAACTTCTTTTCTAGCGGCTCATGTAAGTAACAATTAAATATTATGAACAGTTTTTTTACAAAAAATATCTGCTATTGTAAAAACGCAAAAAAGAATAAATTGTTCGTTATGAAATCAATAGGATTTTTGACGTAATTTTTAACTTAAAATGCTTTTGAAATATCCTTTATTTAGTTAGATATATTACATTATATTTTAGTAAGTTGGGATATTTTACTTTGTGCTCAAACGGAAAAAAAGTCAAATTGGTCTATAGTTCGGAAGTAATATAGGGTCGCGGTCTATTTTCAGTACAGAATAGATCTTAATGTATCGCTAGGATTTCAAAACATTCCCATTTTTTTTCAACATTACAAAATACAAGATTTACATACCTTTTTTGGAAGAGTTCTTAAGATTCTGTACTAGATCTTCCCAAACTTAGTCATAGAGACTGGTCTACTCGTTTTCATATAATTCACGAAATCTTCATACCTAAATAATGGGATGAATACTTAAGAGGAGATTGATTGTTTATTGTGGTAGTTGGATGGAATGGATTTAGCTGTTGCTCAAATAATTTTCCTCAAAGATGTCCTTAGACGAAAATTTTTATTAGAATTCGCATTCTACAGACCAATGGTAATATACATATTTGTTGTTAATTGGGATTTTAATTGTGTATTTTTCATGCAAAGAGTTAATGCAGAATTCGATATTATTTGTTGCATGCTAAGCTGGCTGATGTCAGAATAAAATCTTTTTTTGGAGGATGCTGTGTTTCTTGCAAACGAATTTTTTTTCATTAATTTCTATGAAAATTGTTAAGTGATTGCAAGACGTTATCTTTATATCAACTGCACTGTTTGGTTTGGTATTATTCATTCAAAAACAGCCGAAATAATTGGCAAAACTTCCAAGGAAAGTGCCTTTACAATCTGATTGTCCCAAAAGATAGACTTAACATTAAAGTCGCTCATATTTGAAATAGCATTAAAGTTCTTGGCCAGTGAAAACATCCCTTTTAAGTTTAAACTCGAAATCTGATTGATTTATGCTAGGAGGACAATAAATATCAATAAAATCGATATTCCTGTTGGGATTTTGGGTGGTGCTCATGATCGACTCATATTGTGAGTCAGCATTCACTTCACCAAAATCATCTTGCATTATCTGTAAGCCATGTTTCAGTAATAAAATCCACGTCGATGTTATTATAAATTAAAAACGAATTCTAACAACTCCTTCTTAGAATGTTTTTTAAGACTTTGAATACTATACTGCACAGTGGGACAAAAGTAAAGGAAATGGTAAAAAGTCTGGATCCTTGAAACCACTGAACCGTTAGGCTTGCAGAATATTTAAATTGATTTACTAGAAACGTAATAAACTCAATATTTTCATATTATATATCATTCTTAAGGAAATTATGTCTTATTTAAAACTATATATAACAAATTTTACTATTTTAAAATTTTTACCCCATTTTTCTTGAAACAAAACAAACAATTGAAAATTATGTTTACAGGGACATATTTCATAAATTTGAGCTCGAATATTTTCTAAACATATATAATAAGTATCAAAATAGTTTTTACAGATGTTATAAAATATTTAATGAAAAATTGATAAATGTAAAGATCAGAAAAATATATAGAATTTTACTATATATTTTTAAAGGTCAAAATTTTTATTATTGAAATTATGAGTATTTTCGGAAAATTGCCTCGTGTGACAAAATTTACCACTAGGCTGTCATAATTTTTTGCAAAACCTTTAAGAACATATAGAACTATCTAATTTAATTCGCAGAAGAACCGAAATCTACAATAAATTTTTTTTACAGACTCAAAAATTGTACTTTTCATCCAAAATTTATTATTTTTGACCACTGCTGGATGTAGGATGAACGTTCAGAACTTTTCAAGATTACACTCAAACGTTTTCTTGAGGTCCAGTCTTTCAGAAAATGCCAAAAAATATTAAACGATATGTTTTTAACCCTCGAGGTGGTCAAATTTGGACCACTGTAGCGAGTCCGTGCTCCAGCTACACACTTCAGCTAATAATATTCTGAAAGCCTAGCTTCTACTTAATTGATGTTCCAAGTTTTATTTAAATCGGTTCAGTGGTTTCAATGATCCAGACTTATTACCATTTATTTTGTATTTGGCCTTACTGTGCACTGTAAGACCTTCATTTTGAGATTATTTTGCAAATTATTATAAATATTCCATTGATCACGATCTACTAAAAGATTCCGAATTTAACAATATAATCATTTCGGCGATATTTTTAAATCTTCTTTCCGAAAAAGTGTTTTTATGGTATTGGTCAATTCTAGAGGTAAATAACTATAAATTTGAGCTAAAAACTGTTGAAAATGTAGTTCAGAAAATTTTTTGGATCCAAAAATGGTTCGATTTCTGAAACTATCCAGACCCTGTAATTCGGAACCAAAGTTATTCAAGCGTTCAAATCTTCTGAATTTGTTATTGCAATCGCAGAAAAAAATGTTGTAAAGATATCTCAACAGAATCAGGTAGTGGTCTACAAAGGGTTCAAAGTGAGTTTGCTGTGAGTTAGTTTGGTGACATGATCTTCAAGGATTTGTTTATGCTGTGGTATTGATTTTCTAGAGTAGACCAACTCTTTTAAGTTATTAACGTTTACATTTTGTCTTGTGGCTATACAATATTTTGTAAAGCTTTGAAAGCATCTTGGTGATTATTAACAACATTGCTCCTTTTTGAAGGAACTTAAGTGAAGGGAATTCGTATCAGTCATTATCTAAAGTTTCGGATCCATTTCCAATGATCTCTTTAAAACTCAAACTGGACTCTTTCATTCATGACCATGAGTGGAACATGTTTCGGCAGTTAAAATGATTACCCTTACAATTAGTACAAATCACTTCTAGTCATTGTTCCTCCTTTAAATGCTGCCTGTAACATGAACCACAAAGGAACCATTATATCAAATATCCCATCTGTTGTTCATTAGTTTTGTTGTTCTTATAATTACTTTCTATGTTAGAGTTACAGTAATAATGTTTTATAATTTTAAAAATAAGTTTTTGTCTCTTCCATCTAGTATCCCAATACTTATATGGAACAATTTTGTAAAACCCTTCATCCCGACTTGGAGTTGGGCACAGTTTGTGTATCATGGTTTCGACAGGCAACAAAACATTGCACCGATTTACTAAACAATGTGAGAGAACAACCTTCGTATTTTTGGACTACAGTTAAAAATTTCATATTTCCCGATCGTACAACAGAGCTCCTATCACAAAAAATACCTATCAATATCCATCCCCAGCGCTTAACTATACAAGATTGTCAATCGCTCTTTTTGGACATGGTCAGTGACTATGTACAAAGGGCTCCTCGCTATGCTGCGGAATCAACAACCAATGTAATGCTCTGGCAAGTTTTATACTCCCTAATGGGTATAATGGCTTTGGGATCTTTGCTAGTAGGGATTATTTACACTTATAATAAGTATGGACAAACAAAAGACAAGCAAAATCCTTTGGCCGATTTTTTCAAGCCCGAGAAACGTATGCAGGCCATTGCTAAACGTAGCTTAAGTTTGAGTAAATCTGAACTGAGAAATATTCATATGAAGCCTGTAGCAAAAACAGAAGATATTGTGGCAACTGATGGAGTCGAAGTTTTGGCATTTAAAATCTGTACAAAATATGAACTTTTAGAATCAGTAGTACAAGGTTCACTTCAAACAGTGGGAAAATTTCATAGACTTTATGATCAGTATAACAAAACTAAGACTGATTTTAAAATAGAGTCCTTAAATAAGGCAATGAAATTTTTAGACAATAATTGCAAAAAACTACATCTATTGTTAATGTTTGAAGATTCATTGGACTATGAAGAGGAATTGGCCTTGAGAAAACATAAAAGCAATAGCCCAAGAATAAAAAGTTTATCACCACCTGCTATAGCTACACAACGAATAGCAAGTGCAAACTCTAAACGTTTAATAAATGCCAGATTAGAAGGAGGAAATGTCAGTCCTAAAACAACAACTGAGACTGTTATAGCTTCAAATACACGTCGTTCCAATAGTCCCAAACAAGTAACCACGCCTCGTTCTAGTGGTGCTGACAGTTCGGGCATACCACGAAATGTTTCAAAACGTTCACCACATACAAAGAAGTAAATATAATCTGGCTGTTATAGGTGCTTTTGAGTTTTATTATTTTCTTCAAATATTTTATAATAAAAGACAATTTTATTGTAAGTTTTTTTTGCGCATTTTATTGATTGCGTAGTTGCCATACTTAGTAAAAAATTCTTATTTCAATATTTGCTTTTAATTTTTTTTTTTTTTACAAATAATTTAAACAATATTTTTTTCTTTTAATATCTTTAACAAATTATATAAAAAATTGTGTTTACTAACTAAAATAGAAATGAAATATTTATACATAAAAAATTATAATAAATTGTTAATTTATTTAGCATCTCTTTTGATATAAAACATTAAAAAAAGGTAAAAGAGCTAAGAGTTAAAGTAAATAGGGATGGATATATACGATCACAATAAACATTGAAGAGAATATAGAAAAGAAATGAATATAAAGAAGGAATAGTTATTACTGTCTTGAAAAGGAGAAAAGGAAGAAAGGAAAAGTGCACAGGAAATGTTAAGAAAGGTGGTAACACCCTAAAATATGGGTTTAAAAATTAACAACTTTACAATTTACATAATAAAATATAACCCAGTGTTAAAAAGTAATTGTGTTGCTGTATACAAGTGTGTGTGTGTATTATGGGTATTTTGGGATTTATTATCTTGTGTCGGTGTGCTTGATATGTATGAGTTTTAAATTACTATAATTAGCGTTGCCCCATGATTTATGTTGTAATATTTGCCAACTTATATATTTGCCATTTAATATGTATTAATCTCTTTTTTAGTTTGGAAGTACTATGATTTTTAATTATTCATTAATGCTGATTAAAATGCAAGTATTATTTTAATATTTAAAAGAATCGACCTCTGGGACCACCGGGAGCAGCAACTGGAGGTGGAGTTGGAATGTGCGCACCTTCAGCGCGGAAACCATTTTCATCAGCAATATAGGTAATTGTATAAACAACACCATCAGGTCCAGTATAGGAGTAAGAACCTTGCATCACCTAAAGTAATAAAATAAAATAACATTATTTTAAATAGTTTTATTTTTTTAGGATGTTAAGTTTGTTAAAGTAGTTAGCATTTGCAAAGTAAATTATTTCAAATGTTTAAATGTAGAAATTAATTAAGGAGTGATAATATAAAATATTGAAGTTTATGGTCAGCATTATGTATTTTTTATTTTAGTTTTTGAAGCGAATTATTTTGTTCAATATTAACAATTTTGTCAAAAGTACTTAAACATACCAACCCAGGAAAAAATGTACTAGTTCTACAACTAGTTCTAGAACGTATGGAAAAAGCCAGTATTTTGGCGTTGCGACCCATGATTTTTGTTTGAAATTGTCACTTACAGAACTAGTTCTGTGACAGTGTTAGCTAGCCAGTACCCATTTTATGAAACGATTCTAGAACTAGTTCTTTAATCAATGACTTTTGTTCGAAAATCAGATCAATTATTAGGGAACGGTTTCAGAACCTGTATATTACTTTTTTAGTGGGCTACTTCTTAAAGGCCACTTTTTAAATCAATCTAATTTTGTTCTTTTCTTAATTTTTGGAATTATTTATACAAGTCTTTTAAACAATTCTAAGAAGTAATTTGGGGACCAGTAATTTTTCTTCAGAATTGATGTAGGTCATTAAGAATTAGTTTTTAATCACTATTTTTCAAAAACATTCCTAAAAACGAATTTAGAATCACAATAAGGTTCTATGGGTGTCAGAATTAATTGTAATACCACTAGTTCTAAGGATGTTATCAGTCTGATATGGTTCTGATTACACCAGTTCTAGAACTAATGATTTTAGAATGTGTTCTAAAGTATTTTTAATTTAAAATTTTTTAAATTTCAAATTTTTTTTATAATTTTTATTGTACAATTGTTATTAATCCTAATAAGCGATTTATCAAAAATATTTTTTAAAAGATCTGGTAACTCTCTTTGAGTATCTAATATTATCTAGCATCCTATCAACATGCTATAGTTTTTGAAAGTTTAATAAATCTAAAAAAGCTTTGGTGTAATCGTTTGCAGCCTGAAAATATGCTTTGAAATATTTTTCCTCAAAAGTTATTTTCAAAAAATAGAAACAATTTTTTTATACTTATAATAATCTTGGAAACAAAATCAAATTGAAAAGAAATTAAATTAAATTAGTTTTATTTCCTAGAAGAACTTGGAGATGTAATTTAATAAATAATAAATTGTTTTTTTGAATCGAACTAAAAAAACTTTTCAAAGTACCAAATTAATTGCGAGAGTATTAGGATACTTTTTAATATGAAATGGTTTAAAAAAATTAAAATTGTATAATTTTTTTCATCCCTGGTTTCATTTAAGGTCCATACGGATCGATTAATTTAATATTAGTGTGGTATCTTTTATACAATTTTTTACGATTAACAATTAAATTGTTGTTCAAAAAATAAAACTCATATTCTGAGAAATAAATCTATTTATTATCAAATTATGTATTACTAAAAAAGATGTTGAGTTTCCTTTATGAATTCGAGATTTTAGCTCAAAGAAAGAATGGTTTGACATCAAACAATATTTTATTAAAGGATGTAATTTGTAGTGAAAAATGAAATTTTTCAATTTTAAGTTTGAGTCAATTTTAAACTGATTATATCTACATTATGCAAATAACACTTTGACATATACATATGTATGTACAATAGATATAACGGTATTTAAAAATTTCATTTTTTGAAAACTAGCAGGTGAACAAAAATATATAGAGTGATATAATTACCTGAGCTTCTAATTGAGGATTGCCCGCGTTCTTAAGATAACCAGCTTCATCAGCACGTATTCCATTGCTAGTTTCATAACTTTAAAATAAAAAAATAAAAAATATGTATTAAATTAGTTAAGTGACATTATAAAATACTCTCAGTAATTTTATGTAAATTATACACCCAATGAAACAAAAAACTAAAAATCAACCTAAATAAAATTTACCATATGCTAATATTTATGCGAAGATTGTTTGGCATAATGTAACTTTTTCATAAAAGGCCAAATATTTTGTAATTTCTTAACTTGTGTTTTAGTTTATCTGGTTGGAGGCATAAAATTCAATTATTTTTGTTTGTGAATAAAACTCTAGGTAAGGTGTGTTCTTTAGTTTTTGTCGTTTCTTTAATTTACTAAAATGGGCGTTTTTTTATATTTTTTATATTTTTTTTTATATGATAAGAATTGAGCTTTTTAATTTTTTTAAAATTTTTTATTTTCTGGCTTTTTATATATAATTATAATTTGTTGTTAAAACATACATGAAATATACTTACTTGTAGTTGTAAGAACCATCTGGATTCAAATTGAAATCCTGTTTGAGTATCACAGCATTGGCATCGAAAGAATTTGAACGTGGTGGTGGAATACCACGTTGAGCCGATACAACAGTCATACAACAAAGGGCAGCAAAAACAATGGATTTCATGATCTGTGTATATAAAATTTAAACAAAAAAAAATATATATATATATATTTTTTATATGAATATTAGTTACACGAATCATTTTTTTATATTTTTTGTTAAATTTTGATTGATGTTTATAATTAAATTGGAATTTAATATAATAATTTTTATTTGCATCAGATACGTTTATTAATCTATGAGTAGGTATTAAGTAATATTTCATTAGAACTACAGGTTATCATTAAAATGTCACGTTTCTATTAGTTAATATTTATTTATTAAGTTGTAACTTTTTAAAGAACAAAATAATGTTTTAAAAAATTAGATTTATTTATAAAAAAATAAAAAACAAAAAACAACTTTATTTTCTTCTTCTTCCAAAAAAAAAAAAAGAAAAACACAAAGAAACTTGAATAGGAAAATTAAAAAATCAAATGCATTAGAGTTGAGTAAATAACATAACATTTTTATTATATTATATCTCACATTATATCATTTATTTAAACATAAATGGTTTGTCGATTTTTGGGCGGAACTTACCACCGCACATTGAGATAAAAGGGAGTCGAAAATGGCGTTTAATTAAGGGAAAGGTGAAATGTTTTAATGTTTACATTTTGTTTTTATATTGATCAATAATGAATGAATATTCTTTTTTTTGCCTGTTAGTTAATTTTTACAAATTTAAAATTTTTTATTTTTGGACTCTATGAAGATATTGACTTCAAACTTAAAAATTAGTGTATTTTAGGACGATTGAAAACATTGAAATAATAATCAAAATATTTGGAATTGGAACTCTAATGGTAGAATACCTTGAAATAGCTCCCAAATGAAACAAGTCCCCGCAGAAAATTAAATTATTCCCAAATTTTGTTTTATATAATTTGGTATTTATTTCATTTTAAACTATTAGCCATAGAATAGAACTAGAAGTTTATGTGAGAGCCACCCTATACTAAATTTTCAAAAAATTTACTCATATTTTTGAAAACACAAAAACAAAATATATGTGACTACATGTATTTTGTTTTTGTATGAATTAGGTTTTTGACAATTGAATTAGGTTTTTTTCTCTCACATAAATATCTAGTTGTTAATCTATGCTATTAGCTCTGTTCCAGTACCTGTCAAACTTGAAAGTTTGAAAAAGACGCAAAAGACTTTAGCTTTTCAAACCCCTGTTTATTGCTATGATTAGCTGTGAAAATGCAGATAAGAATTTTGTGAAGAGTTATTATGATCAAAATACTATGTAGTGCAAAAATAGTTTAGTGCCTATAATTTATCAGTGATCAAATATTGAAGTCTCATAACATTGATTTTTTTAATATCCGCTTCGTCGAAGAATGCACCATTCAAAAGTTGGTAACTGGTAGCCAAAGAATTCTAAAAATAGAAGGCTTGTAAAAAAAAACCTAATTCTGTTGTCAAAAAAAAACCTAACTTTAAGACTGTGTTAGTCAAATTTTATTTTTATGTAATAGTGCTGAAACCACTTTCACCACACATCATAATCATACACAGTTGCACAAAAGAGTATTAACAAATTATTAAATATAATTCATCACAATTATATTCGCAGATTTTTATCTTTTGATGGGGATTACATCTACAAATAGTAATATAATTACATTTTTTGTAATAATTTAAAATTATGTTTTATTTTTAATACCAAAAGTAGCAACTTTGTTCGTTCAATTTAAGTTTCAACATACAAAAGAGGAATGTCAAAAATAAATAAAAAATATTTTTCTAATTGTGGAAAATATCCGTGTAACGAGAGTGAAAATTCAGTAAATGTGTAATTTTCCTTAAATTTTAAGGAAAAAATTTTTTAATTTTGTGTTGTTTCTCTCTCTCGCAAGTGTGTTGAATTCACACAGAACTTGTATGTGAGGAGAGAGAAATGTTGTTGTTGTACGAAATTGACACATTTTCTATTCTAAGTATTCTTTGCTGGTAGCATTGAATACAGTGTTGCCAGGGGTAGTTTGAAAAAAGTTACTTTTTAATAAAAAAAAAAAAAAAAAATAAAATTTTGGTCATAAAGTTACATTTTGCATTTTTTTAAATAAATTGTAAATAAATATTTTGAATTTTTATTTTAGAGAAAATACTTAAAAAATTCTTATATCTTTTTTAAAATATTTTTTTGACGTTTTTGTATTAAAAAAAATCAAAATTTTTTGATATCACAAATTTTTAAACGAAAGTACTTAAATTCCTATATCGTTATAAAACAGCTTCAGATCATCTTATTATCGATTAAAACTTTCTCGACGATAAAACTTTTTAAATAATTTTCCGAGAAACTAGGGCCATCTGTGGTTATTTCTTTAATTTCAAATATTTTAATGATTTTTTGTGACGATCTGTAATATTTACATAGAAAATAATCATGTAATATTTTATACAAAAACGATATCAAAGTTGTTACATTTGTACTATTTATTGGTGGGTCAAAGCGAACCTGAAAAGTACAATAACAAATTTGGCAAAATTAATATTTTCCCCAGTTTTAGTTCTTAATATATTTTTTACGCAAAAATGATCTTATTCGAAACAAAATTTCAGTATTAATAATGCCAACTGTTTTAAAAAGGACTTGATTAGTTAGGACTTAGCAGTATGATTATTTTTGATTGATTATTCAGTCTCAGGTTTGAAAAATAAAATTAACGATTTAGTTTCACAGACTTCTAAATATTCAGCAAAAACTTGAATAATATCAACTAATAGAGAAAACAGAAAATTGTTATTTATAAGAAATGTAAAATAAATATTAATTTTATCCGAACTAGTGTGCTCTTGGAAAATATTTAGAAAGTCAAATACATGTTAGTTTATAATTTTATGTACTAAATGTTAGGCCCTACAGGGGCCAAACGGAAAATATTAACATGTTACCTGGAGGGTTAAAAAGTTACGAAAATTTTAACAAATGTAACTAAACGGCAACTCTAATTGAATATGAAAAAACGTAACTAACAAATTGTCAATCTCTACCCATTGATAATTTCCAGAGTGCATGATAGCTTAAATAATGTATCATAATGTTATTGTATTTGTTTCACATATTTTTATTTTTAATAAAAATATATTAAAAAATATATAATTTACAATAATGTTATTAATTATTTCGATTCATATTAAAGATTTAATTTTAAATACTTTTGAGTGCACCGCATTTATTCAGTTCTTTATTCAATTCGGTTGCCACAACGAATCTGTTTTCTCTGTATAATTTCCTAAAGATATAGTTAATAATCATTAAAGTTTTCAATTTATTTATGATTTGGTAAAAACAGTGATGTAATTAAAAAAATAAATAAATATTTTTTCAACTTCACCAACTTTGTCAGGAATAAAATAGAATTTTTTATATTTTTTAGCAGAGAATTTTTGAAGCATGAACTTATAAAGTAGTTTTTGAACCAATAAGTTCATTTACGATTAATTGATCACTTGTTGTCAGTATTCATAATGCAAATAACTAACTGCATTATATTATTATGCAAATTAATATAATTTGAAATGTTCAGCAAATTGATCATTTGAAACTTCAACTGAGCTTGATTAAAGAGAATGCATTTACAATTATTAGTTTTTCATTATAGAAAAAACGTCTGTTTATTTAAAAATAATAATAAATCATTTCTTCTGCTAGAAATATTTTTTTGATCACATCACACTAATAATGCGTGAGAAAATATTTCTATGATTTCATATAATCGTAGTTAATATAATAACAGTTTTCTCTGAGTTATTTAAATTTAATAATTTTATAGGAGAGACTTTTTTTTTCGTTACATTTATTATCCGTTAAGCTTATGAACTCTTTAAGATTAAAATTTTTAAAAATCATTTTAAAAATATTAAATCTTTTCAAACACTTTTTTATATAAATTGTTTACTTTAATATAAATTTTTTATTTTTGTAAAAATTATTATTATTATTATTTTTTTTTTTAATAAAAATTGTATTGAAAAGTCCTTTTTACAGGAACTCACTTTATTTATTCTTTTTTAATTTGTTCAACAAAACACGTAAGAATTTCGTTAAATAAGTTGTAAGGATAATGTCCTTTGTTGGAATATTTATAAAATACTTGTTAAAGAACACACGCGTTTTGAGAACGAGACACGTCTACGTTTGAAGGCTCGTCAAGTGTTAGTTGTTGTTTGATCAGAAAATGCAAACGTTTTTATACCGTTGTTGAACTCAGTGGAAAACAAACATTTTTCACTTTTGCAAATCTAAAGCCGTTAGATTAAGACTCTTCTTTGATTTAACTTGGCAGCACCACCACCACCAACAATACCACGCCATAAAACAGCATACAGCAGCCACATCATGTGTAGTTAATGTAACACAATAACAAGCCCTAATACTACTTCTAATACTCAAATACACTTATACAAACACTTGCACTCACCAATACTTAAAAAAAAAATGCAACTGTTTCGCTGATTGTTGGTAAAAATCATCTGTTTACAAACAAAAGACTAAAACAACAAACATCATCTTTAAATAAAAAAGTGAGAGTAAAATGAAAAAAAAAACAAGTCTGGTTATTGAGAGAATCAATGCAATTGCAATAGAAAAAGCTTTGATTCAAAACAAAACAATAAATTTAGAATATAAACAAAATAAAAAAGCTTAATGCAATTCTATTCCAGCTTGGTTAGTGTTGTTGCTTAATGTTTATTCTCTTATTTAATATATGAGCAGTGTGTCGTATACTTAACATTGCAAGTGAATGCAACAAGTGTGTTTATTTTGTTGTTGTAGTTGGTGCTTATGATGCTGTTGTTTGATAATTTGCGTTTGAAAAAACAAATAAATAAAATTAACAACAACAGCAGCAGCACTAGTAACACAAATATTCATCAACAAAAATTGGGCGTTGCGCATGTTCAACTGCTTTTTTTTTTTTTGCTTTGCAAATTGTACGATCTGATTTTTCTTATATACTTGTAATGTTTCTAAAGCTTAGTTTAAAATTTATGTCTTTTTTTCTTATTATCATTAGCAGGCAGGTCCAAACTTAAGATGCTTATAAGAGAAGAACTTATGATAATGGAAGAACGTTTCAAAAAATTCATTAATATTACTGTCGAGTAGGAACTTTAGTAAAAGGCACTCGAGATTTTTCAAATCAAAAAAAGTGTTTTAACAAGTACATACATCCATATATACAAATTAATTTGATACTAACATATTTTCCGTCCGCTCAAAAATGAATACAGAAGAGTATGTTAAAAAAAAAAAAAAATATTAAATTTATAGAATCATATTAAGTGCACAAAATACATATTAAAATTAATTATTTTAATTTTATTTTTAATAATATCTGTGACAAAAAGGAAAAACTATATAATTAATTTTCACTACTTTCAGGAGACCGTTTTTAAGGTTTAAAATTGAAATTAAAGGTCATAGGTATACAATTTTTATTACCTTCCATGTAATTCGTATGAAGAATATTTGATATATTTTTGGAACCGATCTGTTCACTGGTTATCGAATAATATAGCAATAAAGTAATGGTGTTGATTTTCCTTTTATAAAATTTTTATTTTTTTTTTTTAATAATATCTCAAGTTATACATTTTTCCCAAAATTAAATTTTAAAATATAATATGAATATTTTGAGTTATGTACTTATTCCATTTCCAAAATATTAAAATTAAATTTGTGTCTTAAAAAAGTAAATATTTTAAATAAGTATGTTAAATTCAATGATGAATTTTAATATAGTAAATATGGAAAAAAAGCATATGTTAATTTATACATTTTTAACATTTCGAAAAAAAGAAAATCAACCGAATTATGTTGTTTTTCAGACTATTATCTCCTAAAGTAATGTACAGATTTATCTAAAAAATTTACACAATATGTAATGGAATACAACGATTCTAAAAATTAAAAAAATGCCAAAAACAACATAACTCAAGTTATGTAGTTTTTCCTTTTGGCCACAGAAAAACTCATAAAACGTTAAAAGAAATGTACCGAATATTGTGTAATGAGATGCATCTTATTTTTGTTTTTTTGCCCGCGCTTGCATTCATATTTCATCATTACTTACATTTTTTGAAGATAAATAGTTTACTGTTCGTTTTATATTTAATTTTTTGCTGGTTTCAAGCGATTTTTTTTTTAATTTACACTTGATTAAAAATTCTTCCTACAAGAACAGAGAAAATGGAAACTTGATCCCAATTGTCCCAATTATCTATATCCTAAAGACAGTCTTGATGATGGGTCCATGATTTGTCGTACAACACAATAGCGACAGATTCCTACAAATCTTGACAACTTTTTTGAAAAAGGCATATAAATTCTGCACAATAAGCAGATCGACATTATCATCAGTCGTATAAAAAAAAAAGTTGTTGGGTGCTGCTCAGGAACGAGGCCACCAACATTATTTTCACATGTTAATCTTGTCGTTTTTAAATGGAGTAACATTCCAACTAGAGATGCCAAACGGGAATTCCCGAATCCCGTAATTCCCGGTATTTTCGGGATTTAAAAATCCTGAAACCCGGGACTTTTTAATTTTAAATCCCGGGGATTTTCGGGATTTGATAATCCCGTTTTCTTTTAATTTATTTTCTCAATAATAATATTGTTTGTGTACATTCTGTAAAAAAATAAAAATTTTGGATACAGCCTGTTAAGAACATGTTAAAAAGCCACTTGTTCAAACTTATTTGAACATATTTTATTACTTTTTTTTATATCTTTCTTTTAAGTATTATGTTAAATTTTAATTACCATTTGTAATATTTTTTTTATAAATTTTATGATTGTTTACATTTGTTGTGGACATACGCATGTGCGTTGGTCTTTTACACATGTGTACAATCAACCCTTATCTTTCACACTTGTGTGTGATAAGAATTATTGAAGGGTTTATGTGTATAATAAGAAAAGTACTTAAAATTATTTACTCTAGTTAGTTTTAAGAAATTCAATATTAGTTCTTAAGGTTTTTACAATTATTAATAAAATTAGTGCCGAATTAGCATTCAACAGTGCTGATTTAGCATTCAAGAATGTCTTACAAACATTCAGAAACAAAAGAAGTGTTTTTATTTTATTTCTTTTGTTCACCACTTTATTACACTGTTGTCTATAAATACAAATTGAAAACTTAAGAAAACAAAAAGAGAAAATAAAATTTAATTTAATTTATAAAAATAACAACGAACTATGAATTTTGTGGAACATAAAACCAAAAATGGTGACAAGGGTTCGGTTTGGCATTACTTTTTAATTGACTCTAATGGCTCTCCGAATGCCAAGTGCAAATTATGCCACAAAATCTTAAAAACCAGTGGCGGATCAACAAAAGGTCTTTTAAAACACATAACCTGTGTAAGAATATGGCAAACAAATCATTGGAATAATAATAATAATATACATATATATATTTTTAGGTTCATTTAATTAAATTTCAAAAAACAGTTTGTGATGAACCACAGCGAAAGATTAAAAAAATTACAGATTTTGGATTTTTACAGCATGAGGACACTTTTTCTGTGGTTATAAGTCGGTTGGTCGCACTTGATGATCTACCGTTTTCCTTATTCATAACATCTAAAGAGCTGCGTAAATCACTACAAGCTCGTGGGTTTGATGTCCCAAAATCTAAAGAAACCATCAAAAGCAAATTCGAGGAATTCTATTCCAAGTGCAAGAAAAATATGAAAGAAGAAATTTGTAAAATAAAAACTGAAGGTAATAAGTTTAGTATTACTTTTGATGAGTAATATCAAATAAACGGTGCATTAATATCATTGCTCACACAAATGGACAACTTCTTAATCTGGGTTTGGTTAGATTAAAGAAGTCCGGTACGGCTGTTAATTGCATAAATTGTATAATTGATAAACTCAATGAATTTGAAATTTCCCTGTCATCCGACGTAGTAGCATTTACCACTGATGGTGCACCTACCATGCAGAAAATTTGGAAGCTTATAGCTCCAAAACAACAACTTTGTTTTGCCCACGGTTTGCATTTGGCGTTAATAGATGTTATTTATAAAAAAACTGCAATTATATTTCTGGAAGAAGAATTCTCATGTGATGATAATGAGGATGTTGGTGAATTGGAATTTGTTAATCCGGAAGATATTTTTAAAGTGTATTCATATGAAGAAGAAAATAACATTACTGACAATTTTCATGTTAAGCCAATAATTGACAAAATAAGAAAAGCAGTAAAAATGTTTAGAAAATCGCCTACAAAAAATGATATTCTTCAAAAATATGTGAAAGACGACAAGGGAAAAGAACTAAAATTATTAATTGATTGCAGAACAAGATGGAATACTTTATTCGAAATGTGCCAGCGATTTTCAGAATTAGAAATTCCTTTAAAAAAAACCTTCATAGATTTAAAGTGTGAACAATTTACTGACAACGAATTTCGTTCAATTAAACAAATTGTTAATGTTTTAAACCCAATAAAAATCACTCTAGAGGCATTATGTCGCAGTGACATGCAGCTGACGCTGCATTGACATTCATGTTGAATGAAATATCAGCAATGAAGTGTGATATGGGCGATGATTTATGTATATCCCTTTGAAAAAGAATCGATAAAAGACGTTGTGTATATTCCACAATTCTAAACTTCCTACAAAACCCAAACATGAAGTCCATCTTTGACAAAAATGTGGATATCACCAAAATAAAATATGAGATTAAAAAAATTAAACTTACGTTTAAATCAAAATGAAAATTCTAATGATTCGACTGCAAGGAATGAAATAAATATTGCATCGGACGAAGAATTAGAAGATGATAATGTGACAATAGCGCAAAAATTGCAAAATGCAGAAGCCCCATAAGACAAATTAGGAAGTCTGATGAGGATGAGTTCAATTCAAAGCTAAATAACGAAATCGAAATGTTCGTATCTGAAGGTATAAGGGGACAAATTTTAGATACCACATACAAATACTTGCAGACTATTTTACCAACCAGCGTAGAGTGCGAAAGGTGCTTTTCTACAGCGGTCTAAGTAGGAAACAAAATACGTTCCAGATTGTCTGACGAAACGCTAAATGCGTTGATTTTTTTTAAAGAAATTATTTAAAATATTAATATGTACTTTATTTTTTCTTTAATTTTTACTTAATATTTATGTAGATCCAATGTGATTTATGAAATTTGAATTTTTATTTAAAATAATTATTTTTTGTTAATACTTTTCTAATGTTCACTAACAAATATTAAAATATTAGCTTTATTTTTTACATTATATTGATGTAGATTTCCAAATGTGATTTATGATTTTTTAATTTTAATTGAAAAATAATTTATGTCAATACTAATGTAATATTACATTATTTGTCGTTTTTTTACATAATATTTATGTAGGTCTCCAAATATAATTTATGAAATTTTACTTAAAAATAATAAATTTCTGTTAATAAAAGTTAAATATGTTATTTCTTTTAAGTATTTTTCACTTAAAAAAAACTTTTAAATAAACATTATATAAGAAAAAATTCTGTTTTTGTGTTAAAAGTGAGAAATTTCTGGAATTTTTGTTCGGGACTTAGAAATCCCGAAAATCCCGAATTTCGGGATTTTTTTAAAAGCCGATTGGCATCCCTAATGCCAACATATGTAGGTGACTTTGTTGTCAAACTTGTCCTGAAATCGTTAGTAAAAATAATGTTTAATGAAGCCAGTTAAGAGATGATTTTTTCGCGTACGAAAAATTACTAAATTTAGAAAAACATTTTAAGAAAATGGGATGAAAAGCGAATTGTAATCAGGCAACTTTTAAACAATATATTCCATAAAATAAATTTCATAAAATCATAATTTATTGCAAAAAATATCTAAATGCAAAACGTCGTTTACTGCAGAATCAAAAGAAAAAAGAAACCACAATTTTTAGTTTTTTGCTTTAAAATTTAGCCTTTAAGTAAATTTTTTCAAATATTCTCTAAATGCAAAAATAGATAAATCATGAAACATCTTTTAAATGAAATATTTCTTAAATGAAACAAATTTTACAAATGTTTCGTTTATGAAGTTAATGTTACGATCTTTTGAATTTTATCAACATTGATGTAATTTTTGAAGATATGAACATTAAATTTTTTTATAGATGTAGTTTGGGTCACAGAGTGGTCCCAAAACGATTTTTTTTTTGGAAATAATTCTGTAACTTTAGAACTGCTACAGGTTCTTAGCGAGTCTGGGAGACGGGTGGACCTCCAATGTTGGTCACCTCGGGTATGAAAATTTTTAAAAAAATCGCCAAATTTTGATTTATGATTTGACTGAAAAAAAAATTTGCACATAGATAGTCCTTATAATTCTCTACAAAAAATATGCTAACTTGTGTGGGTTATCTCTTTTACTTTTAGAGATATATGAACCAAAGTAAAATTTTGACCCATTTCTGGACATGTTTTTTTAAGTTATTTGAACTTGGCGGGCTCAATTTGAGTCCTACAATTTTTCTAAAATATTCTCTGGATTCGGTACAAAATTCTAAACAATTTTCGTGCAAGAATCATATACCTGTGTGGTTTAGATAAAAAGTTATATTATTTTGAAATAGAAAATTTGAAATAAATTGTGATTTTTTGTCCCGTCGAATCAATGTAGGACTAAGCGTATGGTTCCACAAGTATTGACTGTTGGACAAACTTTTTTTTATACCCTACACCACCAAAGGTGGTTGGGGTATAATGTGTTTGAGCAGAAGTTGTAACGCAGAGAAAAAATCTTCGGACCTTAAAGTATACCGTTCGACTCAGAATCACTTTCTGAGTCGATTTAACGATGTCCGTCCGTCCGTCTGGCTGGCTGTCCATGTAAAGCTTGTGCGCAAAGTACAGGTCGCAATTTTGAAGATAATTTGATGAAATTTGGTACATATGCTTTTTTCAACGCAAGGCCAAAGCCTATTGAATTTGGTTATGATCGGGTCATTATTTCACCTACCCCTCATACAAGTGTCCTCCCGGAATGGAGTTTTACACTTACAGATGCCTTAAAAATAGGAATATTTTAATGAAATTTAGTACAAATAAGTTTTATATCAGCACAAATCTTTCTGCCAAATTTCATGAAGATCGGTCCATAATTGACTATAGCTCCCATATAAACTCCCCTCCCGAAAATCATTAACATTCATAAATCCCATACAAATGTTAGTATTATATTAATATTTAACACAAGTAAGTTCTATACATATACGTAAAAACAAAATTATGTGGATCGAAATGGTGTAGGGTATCATATAGTCGGGCTTGACCGACTATATTTTCTTCTCTCGTTTTATTATTGATAACTTAGCAAGAAAAACACGTTTCCCCGAGGGATTGTTGTGAGGAATGTAAAAATATAAATAAGGAAGTATTCATCAAAACTTTTTTAAGTTCTTTTTTTATATCACTATAATGTGAAACAATCTAAACATACCCAGCAAAAACTTGGTAATGACATGTAGTTACGGATGTAGTTACTTTGTAATGACAACATACTGTCTGCATAGAAGTCTATCTAAATCTAAAATAGTTTATTTTTATTACATTTTAGTTACATTTTTGGTTGTTGTTAAGTTTTTTAAATAAAAATTTAAAAAATCATTTTACAACAACAAAAAAATATTTTATATCCTGACATTTCATTACTTATTTATGACCTAAAATGTAACTAGTTCCTATTGTTATTACTAATCATGACTTCAGTAATGCTTTAAAATCAATGGCTGTTTAACAGCTTGGAAGTAATTAGTTATTGTAATGACATCTAAGTAATGTATAGGGTAAGTAGTTGCCTCTAATGTCATCACCATGTTAAAATAATGAGTTATTCAGCTAATGTGTAAGTAGTGGAGAGCCATTATATTAGCTTCTTAACTCATTACATGGCAACCAAAGTTTTTGCTGGGTAATTAATTTATTTTTTTAAGTTAATATACAATCACTTTTATATTTTTCTAAGAACTTAGCTTCTCGTCATTTAGCACATAGACTTAGAAAGTTACCATTTAGTCGCCACTTAAAAAAGGGGCCAAAAAAGTGGCCAGGTGGTTGAAAAAGGGGAAATTGGCGACTAAAGTCGACAAACGGTAACACTGCTAGTGACATCGTAGTTTGCTGAATGAGTTATTTATTTTTATATTTTTGAAAATATTAAATTTTAGAAATTTTCATTACAAATTTTAATTCACTAAGAACATAGCTGTTACTTGTGATTAAAATACGAAACGAAAATACTTTTCATTTTCCTTTTCTAATTTTAAACATTTGTTAATTTATTTATTTATTTAATTCTATAGCCAATGAAATTACAATTTCTTACAGGCTAGCATAGATATTATTCTTAAAGCTATTAACAATACAATATCTCGTAATTATACAATATTATTATTTAATAAGTTAAAAATACTCCTCTTAATACGGATTGGATTTACTAAAAAATCAATATATGGATAAAAAATGTTGAATTTATTACACATACGTCGCATAGGATCAAAGTTGGCATAATTGGTTCGAAAATATTTAATTTTTAAAGGAATAAAATTTCTACTTGAACGAATTGGGACTGCAAATTCTATCTTACGAAGCAGGAAATCAGAATTAATTGAACCATTTACTAAATTAATTACAAATTTTATATTCATATATTTTCTCCTATTTTCAAGAGAAGGGAGATCAATTAGCTGTAATCGACTTTTATATGAAGGTAAATTAATATTAGGATTCCATGGAAGATTACGAAGACAAAATAAAAGAAACTGTTTTTGGACAGATTCTATTTTATTTACGTGAACTTCGTATTGAGGATCCCAGACCACGGAAGCATACTCCAGGATTGGTCTTACGAGAGATGTAAATAATTGCTTGGAAACGTAGGGATCTTTAAATTCTTTTCCCCAGCGCTTGAGGAAACCTAGAACTCCTTTTGCCTTGTTAACAATTTGTAGAACATGGGAATTAAATGACAGTTTATAATCAGGCAAAACACCTAGATCAAGGAATTCATCGACCGATTCAAGTTCATATTCATTTATTTTGTATTTACAAAGTACTGGACTTCTTCTGTAGAACATCATGTGTTTGCATTTTCTTAAATTCAGATCCATTAGATTTATAATGCACCAGTCATAAAGGTTGTCAAGATCTGATTGGAGTAAGGAACGTTGATAGGAATCAGTAAAGCTATGGAACAGCTTTACATCATCAGCATACATTAATATTCTGGAATTCTTAATGCAGGCTGGTAAATCATTTATAAATATTAGGAATAATAAAGGACCAAGATGACTACCTTGTGGAACACCGGATAAAACGGAAAAGTTTTTGGATTTACATTCTCGAAATAATACACATTGGTATCTATTTTTAAGACATGTAGATATCCATTTAAAAAAAAAAAAAACAGTAGAAAATCCAAGTTTATTCAATTTGAACAATAGGAGATCGTGGTTTACTTTATCGAAAGCTTTACTGAAATCTGTATATATTGTCTGTAAGCCGGAATCAAATGCTGTTATTGCTGAGGTAGTGAACTCCAAAAGGTTTGTAGTAGTGGAACATCCTTTTCTGAATCCATGCTGAAATGGGGAAAGATAACAAACGACTTGATGTGTAAGGATTTCAGTAACTATTTTTTCGAAAAGTTTTGGAATAACACTCAATTAAGCAATACCTCTATAGTTGGAGATGTTGGATCTGCTTCCGGATTTATACAAAGGTATAGTATAGGATTCTCTCCAGACTGCAGGAAAATAACCATTTACTATTGATAAGTTGAATAAGTAAGTTATTGGAGATAAAAGAGAATTTAAACACTTTATTAGAACGCAACTTGGAACACCATCAGGTCCACATTTGTCAGAATATTTAAGATTCTGTATGGCTGTTATTATCATTAGGGATGCATCAGGAATTGGATAAGGATAATTGGAAAGTTGATGTAATTCTTTATTGGAGTAGGCAGATGAAAAGAAAGCGGCAAACATATCACAAATATCAGCATCATTTGAGGATACTTTATCTCCAAATTTCATCATGGATGGATAACCAGAGACTCGGCGCTTTGAATTTACAAACTGGTAAAAAGATTTTGGATTATTTTTAAAATTTCTTTTCACATTAAAGAGGTAATTATTGTAACATCGGATGTTTTCGGAAATGTATATAGATCTTGAATTTTCTGTATTGTTTATTTTTCAAATTTTTCAAGCTATTGAGTTGCTTTGTATTCCAGGGCGGTCCATGTGTAGTTTTTTTTTCTTGTCATTGGAATGGATTTCTTAAAACAATTAAATAAACCATCATAAAATTTATTTAGAATGGTATCAATGTTTTGAGGACATATTTTATTATAAGGAATGTATTAAACCAATTTTCAGAACAAAGTAGGTGATTTAGTTTGGAAAAGTCAGCTTTGCTAAAATCAAAAACCATCTCATGATTTACATTGGATTGTACTGATAGTTTTGTTTCGACGTCTATGCTTATTTCCAGAGTGGGGTGATAAACATCTTCAGGATTTAATAATGGATTGATGCGAACAATATTAAAGTCCTCTGGTTGATCAACAAATGCAAGATCAAGTAATTTCCCAAACTTGTTTACTACATTGTTTATTTGGAAGAGTCCTAAATCTGCAATAGCATCTATTAACTCAATAGATGTTTCCGATCTTACTGATGGGCTTAAAAAGCATGAATCAGAAGTTTTGCACCATTTTATATTTGGAATGTTAAAATCACCAAGAACAATAATAGAGTCACCAGGTCTGGATTGATTAGCTACAAATTTTATCGCATTTGCATGTTGTTCGTAAATTTGAATGTTTGACGCAGGAGGAATATATGAACAAGTTACAAAAATTTTCCGAAATTTTACATTAATACAAACAGCGATAAATTCAATATTTTGATCATTATTAACCATTATTTCTTCCGAAGGTAAGAGAGTTAAGACAGAAATCAATTAATTTTAATATAAAAACATTAAGAATTTCTAGTTATACTAAATAAATTGAATTTATTATAATTTTGTATCAGATTTAACAAAATAAATTAAAAAAGAGAATATTTAATCAAAACTAAAACAAATATTAAAATAAAAAATAATCAAAAGTTTTTATTTCATTATTTTAACCTTGTATAATATTTATATGCATTTTATTTAAATAAAAAAAGTTAAACATTTTTTGTGATTTTTATTTAAAAACGATATATTTAAATAGAAAAATTTTAAATAAATATTTTGATAATTTTATTCAACAAAAACTCCAAAGAAATAAAAATATTCAGCCACAAAAGGTTTGAATAAAAAAAGATTATAAATTTTTATAAATATTCAAGTACACTGCCGCTCATCTGAATACGACATAAATGTTATTCAGATTTTCCTTGTTCCCTCTCAAAATTCATAAGAGTATTTAAAGTTTTTACAGTTTCAGTTTGATGTGAACATTTATGTCTTTCATTTAGATTAAACAAAGTATTTTTAAAGTTTGCTTTTATAAATTTATTAAAGTTAATTTTAACTTCTTTAAAAAAATAATGATTTTTTAGCTCATCAGAATACGACATTTTTCTATCTATTTTATTTTGTAACAAAGTAACATCTGAAAAGTATGTTTTTAATGATTTTAATAAAAATTAAACTAGTTTGTTTTTAATTCCTACAGAATGAGAAGAAAAAAGACGTAGTCTAACGAGGAAATTGGAAAATTAAAGCATATAAGGAATGTGGACTAAATATTAGCCAAATAGCAAATAAAATTGGTCGAACTCGTTGTGTGGTCAGTAATTATCTTCGTAATGCATCCAATTATGGAAAAAATACGAAAGGAGGTACCTATACTATTCTTTTGGCTGCAGATAAAAGAGCATTTATCAGAAGTGCTTCAAACTCCCAAGACTCTGCTGCTAAAATCAAAGAAAAAACTGGCGTTAAAGAAAGTTTAGCAACAGTAAAGCGTGTAATACAGAAAGCTACTAATCTTAAACGATTAAAAATTAAAAAGAAGCCACCCCTTAATCTATATCGAAAAGGAAAAATACTACTTTTTAGCTGCCATCATATGACATGGGAAAAACAATGGCACAGAATAGTATTTTCCGATGAAAAAAAAAATCAATTTAGAAGGAGCAGATGGCTACAGTTATTATTTCCACGATTTGCGAAAAGAAGAAATTTATTTTTAGCATCATCATAGCTGTTCTGGAGGTGTGATGGTAGGGGTTCAGTTTCCTACTGTTGAACAAGCAATTTACAATATTTTACCTCAAAAATGAACGCGAATTCGTATATTACTGTTCTGGAAAAAGCATTTCCACATTTTTCAATTAATTTTAGCTCTATATCATGGATATATGAACATGATAATACACCTATTCATACTCCAAATGTGGTTAAAAAATGGATTAGAAAACAAAATGTGAAATTACTTGAATGGCCGCCATACTCTCCGGATTTAAATATAATGGAAATGTAATGTGATCACAGCTTCGAAAGAATTAATTAAATGTTAGCTTAATTCCCTTAAATCGTAATTCTGAATTAAGAGATACTAATTTTTCATTCCATAAAACCATAATAATTCAATAGCTTAATTCAAAGGCTTTCGTTTGAATATAATTAATTCCTTATTTAATTAATTCATGTAGAATTCATTCAATTTTTGTTAATTCAAATCTTCTCCAAACTGAATGAAAATATTTTTCTTTCATTCAATTTGTAATATTTTGTTTTTTAATATTTTACAAAATGAATTAACAAATATTTTCTAAAGCTATAGGTCTAAAACCATAGCTGTTAGCACCTAATTCTATTAATATTTTAATATCATAATTGTATTATGTTCTTAAATACTAACAAGCGCGAATATTCAGCCCGGCCGAATCTATATACCCACCATCAACTTTTTCAAATTTTACGTTGTATGGAAGGGAGCGATAAAGTGGGCGAACCACGCCCATTTTTTGTTTCCGAGTTTACATTGGTCCTTGAACTATTTGAACACAATTTCGTTGATTTTCACCTTATATAAGAGGTGGGCAGTAAAGTGGGCGGACCACGCCCATTTTCGGTTTCCGAGTTTATATCGATCCCCGAACTATACGTACAAAATTTCGTTGTCGTACATGCTTTTGTTGAAGAAATATCAGCAGAAAAGTATAAAACGGACACCCTGTGTTTCTAGTTTTTAGCCCATAACTTTTTTTGCCCATTTTCAATATCAAACAAACCTTATATAAGACAAATATTTGTACCAAATTTCGTCCCCCTACGTTGTCCCGTTCGAGCCCTATCCTGCTTTCAACAGACGGACAGACGGACGGACATAGCTAGATAGACTCAGAATCAAACCAGGACCCAGAAAATATATACTTTGGGGGGTCTTAGATGATTCCTTCGACATGTTATACTCGGAATGACAAAATCAATATACCCCCCATCTTTTTGATGGTGGGTATAAAATTAAAATAATTTTCTAAAGCTAATTTGTAATAGATTTGAATTGAAGAAAATTTTAATGATTCAATATACTTTTTAAGCTTGAATTGTATAATTGATGAATGAATTCTTCAAGGAATTAATTCATAACAGAATTAATTCAATTCATATGAAATACAAAGAATTTAAACTAATCTGAATGCTTTAAAAGAATGCCTAGGATAATAAATTTAATTCGATTTAAGATAAAGAAGTTAAAGAATTAAGCCTTTCGAACCTTTGAAAGTGATGAGCCAACACTTTTAGGCCTTATTTTAATTTTTTTGTTTTTAACACGTATTCCTGAATTATTATAAATTATTATATATCGTGTAAATAAAGTTTAATTTAATTTTTAAAAAATTAGCTTTAGTCATTATTAACTAGCGAGATATTAAATGCCAAAAACAATTATTGTACGTGTCGTAATCAAGTGAGTGGCAGTGTATATGTATTTATGAGTTTTTATTAGGGATGTGCGATTTATATGGGAGCTATTAAAATTTATGGACTGTACCTCATACAATTTTGTACTGTAATTCCTACTTAAACAAAACTTATTTGTGTCGAATATTAAATTGATACTAACATTTGTAAGGGATTTATGATTTTCGGAAGAGGGGTTTATATGGGAGCTATGGTAAATTGTGGACCGATCTTCATGAAATTTAGTTTAACACTTATACGAAACTTCTTTGCACCGAATTTCATTAAAATATTGCTATGTTTAAAGTATTTATGATCGTTAAAGCTCTATTCCGGGAGATCAATAGGCTTCGTTTTTGTATCATAAAAATCGTACGTGCCAAATTTCAGCAAATTATTTTTGTTTTTTTTATACAACTATATTGAAAAAAAGCCGAAAAAATAAAACTTCAAGAGAAAAAAAAACCGAAACTCGAATTAACTTTGAAAAACCCTAAGAGAGTTTTATTTTATTGAGCCAATTTTTTCTTGTTGCACTGTGTTATTAAAATTAAACAAATATTATTTATATGGATTAAAATCCAAACACATTTCGATTTTTTAAATGTGTTATGATAAATTAAGGAAATTTATTTGCTTAATGTAAATATCCAAAAGGCATGAAAATATATCGTCAACTGAGATGCAAAACGGCCAGTCAACACCTTTTCAAATTTTACTGGATAGATAAAAAAATCCTAATAATTTCAATTTCTACGAAATATTTCTTGCACAATCCTAATCCAATCATATGATTGGACATCTCAGTTGAGAGCTACATAAATATTTTGATTTTAATTCTTTTTCAAAGTTCCGAAGTATCTTTATTTACATGTCTACCAGTTCATACAACTTGTATTTACTTTATTTAATTCGATAGAGATCTTTTAATTTATGTTTTTTATTGGCAATATGAATTATTTTTATTGCACTACAAATTTGCCAGCAAATTTTGAGCTTTAAACACATATTCATATTTCGCATCATCATCATGAGTACTTACTAAATAAACATGAATACAAGTACTTTAATAATTTATTTATTTTTTATTTAAAATTAAAATAAATTTTTCTACGAGAATTCACAATGTTAACTACTCGCATTCATTGATTTAATTTTGAATTATTGCCTTCATCAGAACATGTACCGCCAACCACCACTACTACCATCATCATCACGAATTGCTGGTATAAATAAAGTAATAGTGGCAGTTGCAGCAACTACTTAAATATGCATCATTGCAACTGTAACTTATGATAATGATGTTAATGATGATCTTGTTGTAGATGCTGTAGATGATGATGTAGTTGCTACCAAAAACATACAATAAAACTATTCAACAAATTTATATTTAATACTTAAAAACTACAATCATACCAACTAATTCAAAGTTAATTACACAAACAAACATATATGTATATGTAGATAAGTACGTGAACATCTAACCGTACAACCAACTGCCAATGATGAGTAATAATTTTTTATTTTAAAATAGACTTCTTTTGATTTTAATTGATTCAAAAAATACCAAATACTTGGTGGAGTGTTAATAAAATATTTAACGTCTTAGCTTAGTGGATTTTGTAATTTTTAAGTCGGTGAAATATTTTAAAAGTGACATTATTTGTGGCAATTTAAGCACTTGACATTTTAACTTTATAAAAAAGATAAAAATAAAAAACTTTTGTGGAAATAACGCATTGAGTCATTTAAATTGCAATAGTGACTAAATCATTTTATTGTTTAAACTAAAATTTTATTCAATAAATAAGTTTATTTTGTATTTGTATGTTATCACTCCTTTTTAAATATTGGCTGGTAAATATTTCCAATAAATTGTTTTGTTATCATGATTATATACTAAATGATTTTATTAAACTTTAATATTTAAGATTATAGTTTTATTTGTAGTCGTAATATGTAGTAAATAACTATAGAGGTTATAAGTAGTTACGTTGAAAAGACTTATAAATAAAATATAATTCCTCCTCATATATGTATAAACTAACATGCAAAAAAAAGAATTGAAAGTCATGATTTTAACATTGTGTTGTCATTTGAAGGAAGTACTTAGTGGTGAAAAAGAGCTGCAGAAGTTCTTTTTTTAACCCATGGTTGTCATTGTTAGAATGTTATTATTTTATACTTCTCGTTCACTGCTTTTGAAACACCTCTCTTAAAACTATGTTTATACAATTTTTTAATAAAAATTCTGTTTTTGCCCTATTAAATAATAATAAAAATGATTCATAATTTGTAAAATTTAAATTTGTTTTAGAAATTATTATCATTGTTTCCCTTTAAAAATTCATTTATTTCACTTTTTTGGAAGTAATTATTAAGAACTTCCATAAAAGTTTAAAATATACACTTTGTTCCACTTTTGAAGTTGCGAAATGTTCTTTTTTGGGAAGTACTTCATCGTTGTTTGCTTGGTTGTTAACAGTGTTGCCAGTTTAGCCTTTTTAAGGCTAAATCTAGCCTTTTTATTTTGCATTTAGCCTCAAAATTTTCGTTTTAGCTTCTAGCCTTTTTTCTAGCTTTTTGTTTTTGTAATTGTGATAATAAATTGAAAAGATTAAAACGCCTAGATATTTTTTTCTTCCTTTTTTTCTGAAAACCCAGGAAAAAATGTATTAGTTCTATAACTAGTTCCAGAACACATGAAAATAGCCTGTACTTGTTCTACTTTGACGTTACGACCAATGATTTTTGTTTGAAATTGTCACCTCCAGAACTAGTTTTATGAAAGTGTTAGCTAGCCAGAACCCATTCTATGGAACGGTTCTAGAGCTAGTTCTTCCATCAATGATTTTTTTCGAAATTGTCACTTTCAGAACTAGTTCTATAGATGCGTTAGAGAAGGGTTTAAGAATGAGTTTTTTATTATAATGGTCTATTTTAAAGGCCTCTTTAAAAATCAAATTAATTTTTTAAATACTCTTTTTTTAATTTTTAGAATTTTTGAAAAGTTTTTTTAAACAGTTCTAGGAAGTCATTCAGAATTAGTTCTTAAGCACTAGTTCTCTAAAACATTCCTGAAAACGAATTTAGAATCGCAATAAAATTCTACTCCATTAGTGTCAGAATTGGTTGTGATACCACTAGTTCTGGGGATGTTATTAAAGAATCTGAAGTGGTTCTGATTACACCAGTTCTAGAACTAATGATTTTAGAACATCTTCTAAAATTTCTCTTGGGAAGTTTGTTTTTTATAATTTGGTAATTTTCAAGAAGCTAATTAATTTTTTAAATAATATGAAAAATATGATTAAACCTATATTGATGATCAGGCTATAAATAACCTTTTTGGGTCTCCATCTTGCAAATAAGTAGTATAATGCACCGCTCGTATCGTAAAGTCTTATATAGGGAGCCAAAAAAGTTTTCGAACCATGCACTGTGTTTACATGAAACATCTAAAACTTTATCTGTCTTGTTTACAAAATGCACAAAAAAAATATATAAATATAAAAAAATATAAAACTATAATAAATAAAAAAGTTAGTTAAACTTTCGGCTTTATATCCTTGAAGTTCGAATTTTTGGAAGCTTTTTTCAAAAATGATTGGAAATAAAACATCTCATCTATTTATCCAACTACATGTCTTTTTTTATATGTATATTGATATATTTACAAAATCTAAACTTCTTGAAACTCAAAACCAATATCTAGATCTTTATATTTCTTGATTGAACTATCCCTGCGGAAAATTTGTGGCAATTGCATTAATGGACCGGTTTCTCTTTACCAGTTGAGTACCAATTCACACTTAACTCGTCACCAAAGTTTCAATTGAGAACCAGTTGACACAAACACACTCACTATTAACATGCTCGTTAAGTGCGCAAATAGCAACTCGCGCGCAATAAAAATCAGTGGCTGAGTGGTAAGCGTTGAAGACTATAAAACATAACATACGTCAGATGAACATGGGTTCGAGCCGGGATGCCGCCTTCGACATTAACGAAAAATTATAAAATTAAAATAAACATAATTTAATGAAGATAATAATAAAAATGATGTTTAAAAAGTAAACAATTACCGAATTTTTATAAAATTTTTATTACAATAATCGTTACTGAACCTGTCCTCTTGGACCTGTCCTAGGACCTATACTGAGACCTGTCCCAAGGGGCTAATTAGCCACCTCCAATGACAACCCCATGTAAAAGTGACAGGTTCTTCTCATATAAAGTTCCGGAACTGGACCGGTCACTAGCCCTGAGAACCTGTCACGTGACTAGTTTTGAACCGATTCTCTTTACTCCAGGGATATTTTTCAATGCAAATATAGTTCCAGAATTTTATTACATTAGTAATACTTAAGTCGAAGAAGCTTTCTATTCTCCACTATAAAGTTACTAGATTACATTGGTCGACAAAAAAATTTGTTTCGTGCTCCTTCAAAAAAAAAAAAAAAAATATGTGGGCTAGATGGAATTCCGCAAGCAAAACCCGAATCTGCTTTCAGTTTTTTCCCATCAGGTAAAGATTCTTTTATGGACGTGTCTAATATTCCGTCCTAAATAAGCCGATTACTCGAGTATATTTCACTATAACAGAACGGTATGCACGATCTATATAAATAATACACCAAAATATGTGAATAATAATACACCAAAATATGTGAATAAAATTGGCTTTAAGTGTCTACTAACAAATTTTTATCCGCTCAATAGTGTAGGAGATATTTTAAAATAAGTGTCCGTTAGTTAGCATTCTTTCGTGCTAAATTCAAGATTTCTTTTTTTTTACAAAAATTTATTTTTAAAAGTGAAAACATCAAAAATGTTTCAGTTTATCACCTTTATCTCAAAGCTGGTAAAACTACGAGTAAATAAAGCCACGTATCATCAAAATTGTATATACAATTCTTGATTGCATTCACATACCCATTAGGGTATCAAATCGATTAACCGTCATTCGGTTAATTTTTGTCGATTAACTGTCCGAATAATTTAAAACTGTCTATTTTCGAATAACGGATAAACCGAATAATTTCAGTCGAATAACCGGTTAACCGAAATGTAGTTTTCTTGATTTATAAACTAGAATTTTTTATACCCACCATCAAAAAGATGGGGGGTATATTGATTTTGTCATTCCGTATGTAACATGTCGAAAAAATCATTTAAGACCCCATAAAGTATATATTTTCTGGGTCCTGGTTAGATTCTGAGTCGATCTAGCCATGTCCGTTCGTCTGTCCCTCTGTCTGTTGAAAGCAGGATAGGGCTCGAATGGGAAATTTGGCACAAATATTTATCTTATATAAGGTTTGGTATTGAAAATGGGCAAAATCGGTTAATAAACCTCCCACCTCTCATATAACGTAAAATTTGAAAAAGTTGATGGTGGGTATATAGATTCGGCCGAGCAGAATATAACATTCGCGCTTATTTTATGATAAATTTATGTAAATTACGTCTTAGTGTTATACTCCAGTGAAAATAAATAAAAATAATTTTTATTGAGGTACTTTTTCTTCAGCTTTTTCTTCAGATTTAAAACTAATTTCCTTGAGCAGTTAAAAAAAAATTGGATATTCATTGCAATTTTGCACATCGTGAACATGACATGACATAACACAGGTATTAACAAATTCAATTAATTGAAAATTATACGAATTTGTACTATTTCTGGATCACAATTTCATTATCTTACTGACTTCTTTGGATGCATTTTTTGTTCGGATAGAATGTTTTATAAAAAGCAATAAGAAAAGGTAATAATATTATATCTTCATAAATAATTAAACTTGTATCAATAGAAATTCGTAAAACATTACTTTGATTAAAGTAAATTCAAAGTTACACAAGTCATAATACTTTTAATTGTCATCTACTAAATATACCCAAAAATATTAACTTAGACCCAATTAACAAATTATCATTCTTACACAGAAAATAAACTTACGTGAAAATTGTATTAAATAAAGTGGAATTAGGAGAATATTTTATAGTATAAGTTAAAAAATTTAATTTTTTCATACAAATAGGAGAAAATAATTACGGAATGATCCCCTTGTAAAAGAATTTGATCTTATATTATATTTCTAAGTAACTAAGTATTTCAATAGATCAAATGATATAATTTGTATAATTTATATGTTTTACATATATAACTAAGATTATTCGGTTAATCGAATAATTCCTCAATAATCCGTTATTAGCCGATCAACTTTTAACCTCGAATAATTATTTGTCGAATAAACCGATTAATATGAACACCCGAATAATTGGATACCCTAATACCCATGCATACCTACAGTTAAGTAGAGATAATTATTATTTTTTTTTTTTTTTTGAAAATGGTAAAAATTTTGATCCATAACTCTGAAACTCTTGAGCGAATAAAAATATCGTTGACATACCTTGAAGACAATTTTCGTATGCATCTTTTGGTGTATCATTTATCAATATCGTGTAAACGGTTCTTGAGTTATGGTCAAAATTGTACAAATCATTTTCGAGTTTTATAGTGTGACTGCTGAATACGGAGATGATATAATTCAGTCTCATAAAAAATCAGTACGTGATAGAAGAAAAGTGAAAGCAGATTCTTGTTTAACTCGTCAAAATCCATATAGTCCAGCTATTTTTGTTTTAGGAAAAAATAAAAAAAATTAAAAAATTTTTCCCACCACTATATTTCTACTCAATTGTATGTATACATGGGTATTTTTACATAAATATGAATAAAATCAAGATTTATGCATTAATTTTGAAGATATATGCCTTAATTATTCGCAGCATTACTAGCTCTAAAATAAAGATGATAAACTGAAACATTTTTGAAGTTTTCATTTATTAAAGAAAATTTTAGTAACAAAAAAATCTAAAATTTAGCATGGACACTTTTTTCAAAATAACTTCGAAACTATTGAGCATATAAAAAAATAAAGTTTGGGAGATTTGAAGATATTTTAGTACTCATCTTTCGGTGTATCACTTATGTCAATCGCACACACACTTATGTCAATCGTACACACCGTTCTTGAGTTATAAGGAAATATACTAGAGTAATGGTCTTACTATGGACGAAATGTTAGACACGCCCATAAAAAACATGCACGAATGTTATATTAGGCTCGGCCGAATCTATATATCCACCATCAACTTTCTCAAATTTACGTTATATGAGAGGTTGTCGGTAAAGTGGGTGGACCACGCCCATTTTTTTCTGAGCTTATATTGGTCCTTAAACTATTTGTACAAAATTTCGTTGAAGTTTCACCTTATATGAGAGGTGGGCTGATCACGCCCATTTTTGTTTTCCAAGTTTATATCGAACCTCAAACTATTTATACAAAATTTCGTTGTCGTACATGATTTTGTTTAAGAGATATCAATAGAAAAGTATGACACGGACACCCTGTGTTTCTAGTTTTTAGCCCATAACTTTTGTTTATTAACCGATTTTGTCCATTTTCAATACCAAGCAAACCTTATATAAGATAAATATTTGAGCCAAATTTCGTCCTCCTAGGTTGTCCCGTTTGAGCCCTATCCTGCTTTAAACAGACGGACGGACATAGCTAGATCGACTCTAATCTGGACCCAGAAAATACATATATACTTTATGAGGTCTTAAATGATTCCTTCGATATGTTACACACGGTATGACAAAATCAATATACCCCCATCTTTTTGATGGTGGGTAAAAAAATTCAAACCTGATGGAAAAAAACTGAGAGCAAATTCGTATTTAGCACATCAAAATGCATCAAGTTCAACTATTCGTCTTTGGGGGAGGATTTTTTTGTCGACCAGTATTATCATTAAATCTTAAATGATCGTTTCATTACACCAACACTTGCTGCTGCTAACATTTCAATTCTTATTCTTTGAAAAAAAAAAAAAACACCAAAAATAAATTTATGCATTTTCCAACATATTTTCATAATGTTTTAATTTAAAGTTCCCTTGGTATAAATAACGCAAATCATTAAATGTGAACTTATTTCTGGGTTACTATCATGAGATTCAATCTCATCTCATCTCAAACATGCCAAACTAATTGCTGCAATCATTTGAATTTATTTCTTGCAATCGCTTCTTTGTTTTCGTTTCAGACACGCAACTCTTAAGATGTTCATTTTGTGATTTTTAAATTTTGAATTTTATCTCAATTAAAATTATTATTTCTTTTGTTATTGTTTAATAACTTTAATGTGCACTTTATTGACTGGGGAGTGGGAGTGGTTTTTACAATTTTAAAACTTGATTAAAACCAATTAATAACAAAATTGTTTTTTTGAACTACATAATGACTGATTTGTTTAAGAAATTATTTTGGTACTTGAAACACGTGTAAATAGAATAATATGATGTATGATGTAGTTGGAAGTGGATTGTTACTTTTATTTTATGCTTTTTTTGTATAAGAGCATTCGAAATGTGATTTAATTGTTAAAATTTATTTGAAAATTAAATTGCCAAATTTTGGGAGGATCGCTAAATAATTTCTAATAGTTGCCATATAAGCCCACTTTTGGGAATCTCCCTAAAGCGCAAACATTCATATAAATTTTAATAGTGTCAATGAAATATTCTATATATTATATATTAATTTTATTAAAAATATTGGTCCACAGTTGGCCACAAATTATACATAATGATGTAGGATAATGTCATGTGGTCGGGTTCGACCGACTATATATTTATAACAAATTTTTAGCTATTTTACACTTATTATTTTGAACTATTAGATAAAATTATCTGAAATTTTTTATCAGCCTTAGATTTGATGAGTATTGTACCGAATACATATCATTTAATTAGGAGAGGTAAGGTCCAAACTTTTAATTTTTCGTCTTGATTTTAAAAGGAATGACTCAAATGAGTATATAGGGTAAGGGTACCTAAGTTCGGCATGTACCAGTAGTCGGCAATTTGGAATTTAAAAATCAATAATTAAGAATGGCAAATATTAATTATTAACAAATGATCAATTATGTATTGAAATAATATACTTCTCTCTAGATGTAATGATTAAATTATGCAATAATGAGTATTTTTGTGGCATTTTTCCTCATTCTGTAACAACGCGTTATCGATAGCTTTTTTTTTCAAGAAAAAAAAAAGTGTATAGACCAATTTTAAAATGATAATTAACCATAATAATTTTAGCTATTTCATAACAACAAGTTATTCTGAGGGATCATATCTATTCAAACTTTGTTTCAAAAGTGGATATTTAAGTCAAAAATTATTGCATTTGTTATTTTAGTGGCTGCCGACCTTAGGATCAAAAAAGTTTTACAATTTTCTATAGTCGGCAGTCTATGCCGACTATAGAAAATCCTTTTTTTTCCTTCAATTCTAAAGTCGGAATAAGTTTTATTTCCATACTTTTTTTAAAACTACTACAGCAACGGGAATGTTATTTTGGATATGTAAAGTAGGTATTTGTTCATGTTAATATCAGAGTGTTCCGTTAAAAACCACTCAAACATTGCGTATTTATGAGCTGCATATTTTTTTTTTTCTAAATTCTTATTCAGATCTCTACAAGTGATTGAAAATTATAATCATCAGGAGAAAGGTTTTTAAATATTCCCAGCAAAAACTTTGCTTGCCATGTAATGAGATAAGAAGCTAATATAATGGCTCTACACTACTTTCACATTAGATGAATAACTCATTATTTTAACACGGTGATGTCATTAGAGGCAACTACTTACTCTATATTATTACAGGTAGGCATTTCAGAAAGTCATTACTTAGATGTCGTTACAAGAACTAATTACTTTATAGCTATTCAATCACTCATTAGTTTCAAAGTATTACAGAAGTCATTATTAGCAAAATGAATAGTAACTAGTTACATTATCGGTTACAAGTAAGTACTGAAGTATTGAAAATAAAAGCAGATAATTTTTTTGAAATTTATTTATTTGAAAATATGCAGAAATCAGGATTTTACATACTATTTCATACCATAGACTTGGAGTTAATTCTTGAAGCGCATTCTTGTGACCCGTGCAGAAATTGAATAAAATACCGGACCTTACTGACCTGCCCCCGTCTGAAAATTGTTAAGAGTTTAATACGTTTAACAAATTGTTTTAAGATAGCCAATCAAATTTTGTTACCTTTATGTAATTGTATTTCCTAAATTGCAATCGCTTCTAATTTGTTGCCAGTTGAGTTTCAAATTTGTTCCAATGTGCCTAAGAGAAACAATACAAATTAGTGGATATTTTTTAGTAATATTCAGATACTTACCACTTCTAAACACTAATAATATACCAATAGCCTTTTGAAATACGAAATTGATATTTGTAAACATTAACAAAAAAAATTGTATTTTCTTGATTTTTTTTTTATGACAAGAATTTTTAATTTTGAAAAAATTGACAAACATTTTTTCAGACACAAAATTTATTTAGTACACAAGACAGTAAAATTAAATGAACAATAACACTTTTTGCATATAACTAGCTTATTGAGCATAGTACGTATTTTGATGTTAATACAACATTTATAGATAATAAAATTTCCTAAAAATTTCCACTAGTGCATTTTTATACCCCTTTATTGGTTTAAAAGTTATACCGTATTTTATGTTTGATGTAGTATTTTACATAAACTCAAATTACAGAGTTAATGAATGAATTCATGTACGTATAAAGTGGCCTAATGGATTTGTTAACAATAAGCTATTTTGTCTGCTTACGTCGTGGTTTCGACTTAAAGTCTTCGTGACTTTAACAAATAATTAAAGTATTTTCATATTTTACCCACTTTTAAAATATATAATTTTTATAATATAAATGAAGAGATAGATAAAAAGTAACATTTCCAAAAATCTGATCTTATGTAACTGATTACATATCAAGTTAAAAGTAAGTAGTTACTAATCTACTTTCATGTAATGCAGAAAGTATGTTGTTATGATTGAAAAGTAACTACATCCGTAACTACATACCATTACCAAGTTTTTGCTGGGTTCTTTGGAAAAATACATACAAATTTCATTTAGGAGTTTTTTTTTAAATAATTTAATTTTTGAGTTTTTATGAAAAAAATATTTATCATTTCTCTCATTTAGAACTTTATACGTTTCTTTTTTTATAAATAAAAATATTAAAAAATTGTTTTACTAAAATTTTGATTTGTTTCCGCCAGAATGGCTTAAAAAGCACAAATGCATGAACAAAGCATTTAATTATGTTTTTACCATAACACCTCCAAATTAGTCTCGATAACAATGTTAAAACTTTTCTTGGACCAAGATGTTCAATACTCTTGATTTTAAATCAGAAGAAGGGAACTGAATTTTAATTCTAAAAAGTTTTAAATATTTTTCATTATTTAGCACATTGATACGCTTCATTTGAGTTATGTTCTTACATCGTTTATTCCAAAGAAAACACTTTCTGGGCACACTCTAAAGTATATTCGCATTAGGTTTGGCACACTCATGATGCCAACAACACTAATTTTCTACCATGAAAAATTCAATATATTCACTATTTATAGGATAACTGGCGTAAAATATATTTTATAGTGCAATTTATTAATATTTACATATTAAAATTGCCATGCCGACTATTGGATCATTACATGCCGAATATTGGGAAATGCATACCGACTACAGGCAAATTCGATGTATTTTATGAAATGTATTAATTAGGCAAAATTAGCAATAAATTTTTAGCAAAAGTCTTTGAAAAATTTAAACAATATCCTTCAGTGAGGTTCCAATATCTATTTGCCAATCGCAAGCAAACTAAGACAAAACGTTAAACTGCCGACTACCAGTACACTTATCCTATAAAAATTTTTTTTATATTTTTAGCATACAATTGTATTTTTACTCTTGCAAAATTAAAAATAAACGAGAAAAGTATAGTCGGTCAAGACCGACCATATGACACCCTACACCATTCCGATCCACATAATTTTGTTTTTACTTATATAAACCTTATTTGTGTTAAAATTTCTGCCGAATTAATGCACATTAAAGTGTTTTGAGGAGATCTTCATTATATTTGGCAAATGGATTTCCACTTATTTTTGCCAAATTTCATTAAAATATTCCTATTTTTAAGGCAATAACGTTCGTCGTTATGCCAAAATAAATATACGTGCCATTTTCATCAAATTATCTTCAAAATTGTGACCTGTACTTTGTGCACAAGTTTTACATGGACAGACAACCAGCCAGACGGACGGACGTCGTTAAATTAACTCAGAAAGAGATTCTGAGTCGATTGGTATACTTTAAGGTGGCTGTTGGGATATTTTTTATTTGGTGATGTAGGGTATAAAAATGTTTAATTCCAAATTGAAGAGTTGTTTACTAAAATTTCTTTTGAAAGTATTTTCCTTCTTAAAACCAAAATAGGTGGCCTAGATGGAATTTGACGAGATAAACAAGAATCTGCTTTCACTTTTCTTCTATCATGTACTGATTTTTTTATGGACATGAGCATGACTTATATTATCACCTTATTCATCCGTAACATTAGTAAAACTAAAGAATGGTTTGTCCAATTGAGACTATAACTCAAGAACCGTTTGCACGATTTTGATACGCCAAAATATGCAGAGGAAAACTGTCTTCAAGATATGTTAACATTATTTTTATTCGCTCAATAATTTCAGAGTTATGGATCAAAATTTTCCCGATTTTTCAAATTATTATTATTTTTTTCTCTAAAAGAAAATCAATACGTGAAGGCAGATTTTTGTTTAGCATGTTAAACTCCATCGAATTAACCTATTTTTATACTCTTCACCACAGGTGTAAAGGGTATATATAAGTTTGTCATTCCGTTTGTAATTTCCACAATTTTCGTCGGAGAGCAAAAAAGTTTATATTTTCGGAATCCTTGTAAGAAGCGATGACGATTGGACCATGTCCGTCCGTCCGTCCGTCCGTCCGTGTGTCGGTTGAAATGGCGTTTATGAAGCCCACCAATAACTGACATATATAATATATATATCAAACGATCGGAAATGCTTTCGAGAATTTTGCTATTGGAATTCAGCAAGATAGGTTCATACAATGCGGAGATATGTTCAAAAAACCGGTTTTTTGAACCGGTTTTCCAGTTTCTGAAGCCTCTGTATATACCAGGGACTTCGTTTTTACAAAGAAGTCTCGGACATTTTTTTCTGAATTTTTGTTCTGAAAAAATGAAATAAATCGGTTCAATAATAACTGAGATATCGGACAAAACGCATTTTTTATTTTTTAAAGCCCTGGTTAAGAATATACATTAATACATACACAAACATGTATATTAAGCATTGTAATGACTATTAGTGACGTTTTTGCCTATAAGACAAGTAGTTTAGTTAGCAACAGAAGTAATATAATGAATAACAGTGTTGTTGTTGTTCTTTGTATATGCAGCCAGTTTGTATATACACACATAAAAAAATAAATAAATATGGAATTGTTGTTGTTTATTTTTTAAAAGCAAAGCCTGCTATGATTGTTTTTTTTTTTCATATTCAAATTTTCGTAGTTTGAAAAAAATTTGGTTTATATATGTGAAAATATGAAAGCATACGTTAAGGCGAAAATTTTATTATTTGTCGGTAATATGGTAATATGATGTCGATAAGATAGTAAGATGGTAATATGGTGAAGGGTATCAAAGATTCGGCACAGCCGAATCTTTTTTCAATTTCATTTTATTTAAGACGAATTTTGGCCCTAGCACCACGCGATGGCGAATGTTGTATTATTTACGAAAACAATTTTTTCAGGCCATTTTGGAATAAAAACCTCACCCACAAAAGCGATTTTTTAAAATCTCCCCCCAAAAAAGTACATACATTTTAAATAAAAACTTTTAAATATTTTATTAATAAAGTAAAATAGTAAAGTGAAAAATGTTGTTTTAATTATTAAAAGATATAAACTTAAAATTTAATGTGGACATTGTTTTGCATAATGGAATGAATGTTCTGTACTACTTTAATACCACGTTATGTGCATATGTTTCTTTGCTGTTACATTGGGATTATTGATTTCCAAACTTTAACGCGTTTTGTGGGTGAACTTTTTTTGACAATCGCGAAAAAGTAATACCATTTTTTTTAATAATTTTCAATGGCCTATTCGACTATGCTAGGGCCATTTTGATATTTGCAAAAAATGTGAAAAAGTTATACCCTAATATTCATGGTTATTTTCACTTAACTGTGAATAAAATCAAGTTTTGTCCATCAATGTTGAAGACACATAGCTTATATTACTCGCACTTTTACCAGCTTTGACCGTCCTCGAGTTATAGTGAAATATACTAGAATAATCGGCATATTTAAGGCGAAATGTTAGACACGACCATAAAAAATTTCGATCTGATAGGAAAAAAACTAAAAGTAGATTCATTTTTAGCATGTCGAATTCCATCTAGTCAAAATATTGAAGGAGGACGAAAAAATTTTTTTGTTAACCAGTGTTGTCATATAGAGTCTACACAAACATAAAGGCATCTCTCATATTCTTAATTGAAGTGGTTTCCAAAGTGCCACAGCTACAAATAATTCAAAAGATTTTTCTTATTTCAACATTTAAAATTACGTGTGAGAACTTTTTTTTTCTATCCATTTTACTATTTTAAAAATTAATATACATTTGAGATATACACACATATTTTATATTGTAATTCTAAAAAATTAAATAATCATCGCCATGTTCATAACTGCTAAATGTCGAAAATGTTTCATCTTTATTTATTTATTAAATTATAAATTGGTCAATTATTGTTACTAAAAATTACCAAAATAAAAAATATAACATTTTAAAATATTTATTTAATTCATATATACAGACGGACATCAGGGAAAAACCACAGACACAAATAATAAAATGATGATCTTAAAACTTTAAATATTAAATAACAGAAAAACCCCACACTAAAATATCTTTTGTACTTGTTGTAAATCGCCAAAAATGTAAAAAAAAAAACGACCACAACACAATCAATGACTACCAAAGTGAAGTGCAATGCAATGCAGTGCAGTGGAGCGTAGTTTAGTGCAAAAGTAGTACAACTTGTAAAGTTCAAAATTCCAGACACACCTCCACTAGCAGAGCGGCAGCATTTGAACGAAATATTTTTTATACTTTTTTGTTGTTTTTTTAAGCTTTTGTCTTTTATAATCGTGTTTTTGGTTTAGATTTTCCAACATCTTTGAAATAAACCATAATACGAGCACAAATAATATTAGCAAGAAAAAAAATTGACTTAGTGACTGAGTTTTATTTTGATGATGGTAGTTTTTCTCATATTTTTTTTTTTTTTGTCTACTGAATAAAAGTGAAAAGTTACATATAAAAGCCGTTACAACAAACGGACAGACTTTTAGGATTATTTTTACTTTTCGTTAACTAAAATGCAAATGCATTTAACCAAAACTTTTATTTCACAAAAAATAAATAAAGTATCGTTTGAATCACAAACGTTTGTAATTAAGGTGCAAACATGTAAATTTGTTCCTCTTCCTCTTCTTTCAATATAAGTTAATGGATTTAACATTTTTTAATAAAATTTACCGCCAGGATATACCGTCAAGCTGTAATACATCACGCAGTGGGGCAAAACCGAAAATTTTTGGAAATAAATCTGTAACTACTAATCTGCAGATTGGATTTTCATACAATTTCACTCAGGTATAGCCAGGAGCGGATCCAGCCCAAGCATTTAGGGGAGAAAATTGTTTTTCTCGTCACTGGAAAAAATATGTATTTATTAGGGTGATCGATTATTCGACTTTTTTGAGAAATCGTTTTTCGAATAGTTCGAATAGTTGGTATTTTAAAAAAACCGGTTGCAGTTTTTGAAATGCAGAAAAAAACGGTTAACCGGTTTTTTGCAGAAGTTAATATTTATATCAAAAGACTACATTTCTTTAAAAAAAATCAATTCTTATAATTAAGTTAAAATTTATTAAATACAAGCGTAAAAGCCTAACAATGTCAGGAAAAATAGTATAATAATGAAAGTACGCACAAACAAATCCGAAAATTAAAAGAAAAAAATATGAACAACATTTAGACACCTTCCTCTCCCTAATCGAAGTCAATTATTTGAAGCCGTTCAAATTTAAATTTCTGGGAGCTTTAGAAAGCTACATTGCTTAGGAAAAATATATTTAAATCCATATATATAGATCCACGTATTTTCGCTCCTTGATAGAGATTGCAAAATCTGGCTCCGTTAGTATTTGTAGGACGAATAGAGTTATAATTAAGCTGAATTTTAATTTTCTATGTCTTCTGGGAGCTTTAGAAAGCTCTGGAAAGAGAAAAAATTCTTAGAAAAAGACACATAAATCCTCTTATATCTGCTTCCTGATAAAGATTTAAAAATATGGCTCCATTAGGATTTGTTGGACAAAAAGTTTTATAATTAAGCCAAATTTTAATTTTCTACGTCGTTTGGTAGCTTCAGAAAGCTTTGGAAAGAGAAAAAATGCTAAGAAAATTATATATCTAGATGACTAGAAGATAATTATGTTTCAAAGTTGTAGAAAAAATCATCTAAATTTTAGTTAGCATAAACAGAAACCATGGCTTAATATGGAAGCCTGTCTCAATTGAAACGATTCTGCAGGTGAAACTTTTTTAACACAACACCTTTAAAAAATAAAAGAAATATTGGATCAAAAAAATTAAATTGGGTCATACAGGATAATTATTAATTATTTATTTGTTTAATATTACAGAATAAATTCCAACTTAGACTTAAACTATATTTTAAAAACATAAAAAATCAGTCTTTGTGAATATTTAAAAAATTATTCCTAAATTTTCAAATATCACTATCACTATTTTGTACATGTTTTCTGAAATAAAATGCTATTTTTAAAACCGGTTTTTTTGTGTTTAAAAAAACCGATCTATTCGACATTCGAAAAATTAACATTTTGAAAAAACCGACAGCACATTGACTGAAAAAACCGGTTTTAAAACCGGTTGGAAAACCGCGTTGATCACCCTAGTATTTATATATAATTTTTGAACTATGAAAATTTAACCATTTATTTTTTTTGCCAGAAAAACTAGTTATTTTACTACATTGCACATAAGGGCAGCTATAAGGAGACCTTTGGCAATAAATCAAAATTCAAAAATGAGTTTTATGTTAAAAATTCTATATAACTTTAAAGAGGACATTTATCTACACAATGCTTGTTCACAATAGTTTTCCTCAACGCGAATGCGTTGTCGTGACTAAAGTCCAAAGTGAAAGAAAAATTTAATACCTTTAAATTTATAACTTTTTTATTTTCATATGGTTCACATTACAGTCAGAAAATATCATCTGTCATTATAATAAAAATAAAGATTTTTTAGAAATTATTATAGCAAATTTTGTTAAGAATACATCTATTCTTAATGTTACATAAAAATGCAATCGTCAAGTGTCAAATTGACAATTTAACAAAAATTTTTTAAGTTTCAAAGCAAAAAAGTAACATAAATATCCAGTATTATCCATAGCATTTATATACACCTTAAAGATCAGAATGTCCATTTATAATGCCACGTTTGGTATACCTTCGCCCCTATGTGCATTGTCATTAAATATGAATTTTTCAGGGAATATTGAATGGATTTTAATTATGACGGCTGTTTTTTACTTTTGTGTTATTTAAAATAAATAATTTAAAATAAAATAATTTAAAATAAGAATGTATCATCACACAGAAAAAAAGTAAAAATGGACTTCAGTTAGGAAATTGCTTATAATTAATTTTTAATTGATTTTGCTCCAATCATCAAAATGATAATATTAATAACTAAAATAATTGATTTTATTATTACCACTTTTCCTTAAAATAAATATAATAATCCGAAAATTATTGGAAATTAACTTAAATTTATTTTATATCTTTATTTTTATAAACCAAATAATTATATTAATAAATAATATACAGTGAGACCAGCATTCTGGATAATCAATTTCCCGGTTAATTTAGTAAAAATTTTGAGTAGTAATTTTAAATATTTTTTATTTATATAATCCAATTATTCAAGAATTTAATATAAATGTTTAAATAATATAAGGAAAAATAATAATTTTGGAAAAAAAAACAGTGAAAAATACATACGAATTTCATTTTATGTGGTTTCTTAAAAAAATTATGTAATTTTGTTTGTTTCTTCTTTCTCAATTTCATATTTTCGTTAACTAGTTTTTCATGAATGCGATAAACTTAGACTTTATCTTGCTCTGACTTATCTTATTCAAACTAGGGGATTTCCCCTTTTCTTTTTATTCACATTGTGTGATTGTTCAAAAGCAATCGAACAAAAATTATGCTTAGAATTCCGGATAATAGTGGTTATCACGGTTAGTCGATGCAAAAAAAAAATTAAATGTATGGAAAAAAAGAAAACAATTACAAATCGAATCACGGATAATCGAGGCACCACTGTAATTAAATTCCAGTAAAAAGTTAGTTAATAATTTTATTAAAAAAATTTTGAAATATTTTTTTCTGTGCAGAAAAACACAAAACATTAAGCTACACAGAAAAAATAGTAAATTATTTTATAAATTAGTAAATAATTCATTTGATTAACAGCTATTTTAAATTTTTCACATCTCACCAAAATGATTATGTCATTTACTAAAGACTGTAAAAAATTAAAAAAAAAGTTTCCAATTAAAAAATTAATTAAATCAATAAAGTGGATGATTGAATGACCTAAAAATTTAAATGAGAAATAAAATCTTATTACAATTTGATTTTTATTTTAGCTTTATTTGTATATATTTATTAAATTATGGGGCAAAATTTAACAACTATTCATTGAAAAATATATGGTAATAATTTTTTTTGTGTATGTAGATCTTGATATTTTATAAAAATATTACGTTGTTATTTTAAACTTTTTTAAAACCACTTCAAAATTTACATTTCCTACATTTTTTATTAAGCAACTGTCAATTTTTAAAACCCATTTATTTACTATAAAATTTTCGAAGGAAAAATAAGACGAATATTTTTGGTAGTGGTAAGAACTAGGTTAATAAGTTTCTTACCAATTTCATGAATTCTTATATAAAATTAAAGCTCTTTATAACACTTACGACCTAGCATGTGCTATTTACTTGTCACTAATAGTTTTCAAGTAATTTGCATTGAAATTTCCAGTAACCCAATTTTGCAAGACCTTGGTAAAGTTTTTTCAGTGCATAGCCCAACATTCCCTACCGATTTTATTATATTTTCTTGAAATTTGTTAAAGAAATAAGGAAAATTTTTAATTCGATATTTTTATCTTTAAGTCTAAACGATAAAAAAAATATATAATCGGTCACGACCGACCATATGATACCCTATAGCATTGTGTATGAGCATAAAAATTAGACCTGAGGTCAATTGTAGACCAATACTTTCACTTAATGTAAAATAAAATATTAAAATACAGAATAATGCATTGATACTATCATTTATATGATTTAATGCACTTTAGGGTGATTCCCGGAAGTGGGTAAATTATTGACCGATCATCATGAAATTTGGCATAAAAATTAACACCTATATAAAACTTCTTTATACCGAATTAAAATTTTATTATATCTAAGGCTTTATTACCACTGAACCACCTATAACTCTTTTCAATTTTTCGTTTTTAAATTTTTAAAAAAATATTTTAATAAAGAATATGACATTTAATATTAAGGTGATTGGGGTATTATGCGTTTGTTCTGTTGTTTGTAACGCACAGAAAAAATATCCCAACAACAACCTTAAAGTATACCAATCGACTCAGAATCACTTTCAGAGTTGATTTAACGATGGCCGTCCGTCTGGCTGGCTGGTTGTCTATCCTTGTAGACCTTGTGCACAAAGTACAGGTCGAAATTTGAAGATTATTTGTTAAAATTTGGCACATTTGTTTATTTTGGCATATCGTTGTTGAAATTGGTCATGATCGGTCCCGTATTTAACCTCATCACCATACAAATGTCCTCCCGATATTGAGTCTTAACACTAAAATGGGATTATCTTGATGAAATTTAGCACAAATAAATTTTATATAAGCACAAACCCGTTTGCTTAATTTCAAAATTATGTGGATCGGAATGGTGTAGTGTATCATATCGTTGGTCTTGACTGACTTTAATTTTGAAAACAAAACTCTGGTATTAATACAAAGTATAATAGTGTAAAACCCTCTTAATATTAAACTACATAAAAAATGTTATTGTGAATATTATTTTCACTATTAATTGACTTTTTAAAAATTTCTCGATCTGCTACAAATATTTGATGCTTGTTTTACATTTTACGTACAAAACATTTATTAAATTTAATACAAATTTAGCAGATTATTTGCAACAAAATAAACATACATAAACATTTAACATACAACAAAAAAAGAAATACCACGATTATATACCGGCCGGTTTACATTTAAAGTGCTTATGAATCTTAAATACTCGTAGTCTTATTTTACTACATTTGTATGTTTTTTTTTTTTTCTCATTTGATTTCTTCTTTTGTTTGATATCAACTTTAAACTTTTGCTATAGTTTGGATGATTCTTTTTTAGTGTTTGGTTTAAAATTTCAGTTGAAACTAAAATGTTGTCTAATGGTGTTTGGCGGTGACCAACTTCATGGAAATGTTTATAAAATTAAACAGAAACTTAGAGAGAAATAAATAGAAACGAATTAAATAAATGTAGGAAATGTCAGTTGAAATTTATTATTTACTACCACAACATGATCATTATTTTTTAACTGTATGATGATCGCTATATTTTACTTAATTTTTTTTTTCTTCTTCTATTTATATTTTTGTATGTAATACTTCTCTCTACCAACCCATCTACAGAGCTTTGGCTGACAGAATGGTTTAACTGTTTGGTTGGCAGGCAGACAGACTGGCTATTATTATGAGTACTAAATTTCAATAGTACTCCTACAAATAAATTCATGTGGTAACATCATTTTCATAGTACTACCATCATCATAATATTTGATTGGCCTTCATGTAAAAATTATATAAATCAAAAATTTCAAATGACTAATGCTGATGATTAAATATTCTACACTTTTGTATGATGAAATGTTTAGTTATATACAAATGTACCCAGCAAAAAACGATGAAGTTCTTCATAAAAAAGAACATTTTCACAACTTCAAAAGTAGAACAATGCACATATTTTAAACTTTTTTGGAAGTTCTTAATAATTACTTCCAAAAAAGTGAAAGTAAATAAATTTTTTGCGGGAAAAAGTGGTAATAACTTCTAACAAAATTCCAATTTTACAAATTTTAATGCATTTTTGTTATTATTTAATAGGGCAAAAACAGAATTTTTATTTAAAAATTTTATAAACATAGTTTTAAGAGAAGTGCCTCAAAAGCAATGAACAAGAAGTATAAAAGAAGAACATCCTACCAATGCCAACCATGGGTTAAAAAAAGAACTTCTGCAGCTCTTTTTCACCACTAAGTACTTCCTTCCAATGACAACACAATGTTAAAATCATGACTTTTTCAGTTCTTTTTTTGCTGGGTATGTAACTATGTATGTGATTTCATTCAAATGTGTGTTAAGTAATTCTATAGTACTCGAATATAAAATTCACATAAATTTATAAGGATAAGGATAACTATTACAAAACTAAACAAGTAAGAATGTTATAGTCGATCAAGCCCGACAATATGATACCCTACATCATTGCATTTGTGCAATGTGCATAAAAATGATTTCCGAAATTTTTGGAAATGGACCTAGTATAGGAAATATGGCAATTCAGTAGGGTGATCGATTTTTCGACTTTTTGGATAAACTGGTTTTCAAATAGTTCAAATAGTTGGTATTTTGAAAAAACTAGTTGTACTTTTCGAAATTCAGTACAACTAGGATGGATAATATTTCTATCAACAGACTATATTTAAAAAAAATCAATAAATCAAGTTAAAGTTTATTAAACGTATATTACGAAAAATTGTAAGAAAATAATCATCAAAAATTAAATTAACTTTTACTAAGCGTAAACAGAAACTATGGCTTTGTAAGTAAAAGGCTGTCTTAATTTTATTGAAACGATTCCGCAGGTGAAAATGAAGAAAGTATTGAATAGAAAAAGCGAATAAAAGATTTAAATTGGGTGTAAAAATATTACAGGTTTTACAAGAGAAGGTTTTTTTAGTTTTCATTTAGGATAATAATCGATTTAACCAAAGAGTAACAAGAGACGAAACTAATTGTCAAAAACCTAAGTCGGTTGTCAAAAACCTAACTCATGCAACAACAAAATACATGTAATCAAATACATTTTGTTGTTGCCAAAAGAAAATAAATAATAATAATAAATCGAGAATTTCGTCTCTATATGCTACTCTATGGATTTAACCTTAAACACAAGAAATCAGACTTATAAATATATGGGAAATTCTTCAAACTCGTTTACTTTTGATGTTCAAAAAAATGTCGAAAATGTTTAAATGGCACATCAATGATATTTAGTACCAACATTCCTTGGCTCTAGTGGAACACAGATCTGTTCGCGTGAATGACTTTTACCGAACGGCATCAATGTTATGGCGGTTTAAGATAAAAATTTATAAAAAAAAATTGCCAAAATTCTATTTATAGTCCTAAATCAAAAATTATTGCATTTATGTACTCTACAATGCTGTATCTAAAATACAAATTAAAAATATCGCGATATATTAAGTATGCGTAGATATATTAGCGATTTAATAATTAATAAACCTTCTTATAAAATTTGTAAAATTCAGTTTTTAGTGATGTAGTGTTGTTCATATTCATCAATTTATTGCAAAATTCATATTTTTTTTAAAATAAGTCATAAGACAATGTCATTTATATACATTTTTTAATTGCACTTACTCAAATCTCTAGTTGCATTAAATGCAAAATCGTACTTTTTTTCGAACGCCATATTGATTTTGATATAGAGTATTAAAGCAGCTACAGATTGACATATATCATCGCTAATTTCAATTAGCGCATTGGGTGTGCCTCGACGATTAATGTTAATCTAAAAACATCGCGTTCTTGCTCATGAAAACCGTTGATGAATATTTTTAGTGAAATTATATTTTCTGCGTAAGTAAAACTTTACACAGGAACTTTAAACTGAAATAAAATTGATTTATAATGCCAACATCCGCTATAACAAAATATGCAAAATTGCAGAATTCTTTAAAATAGCTATACACGTTTAGCAAATTAATATTTTAAAACGCCACAATGATTTTTAAATGTCATTTGCAACCTTCTTTGATAACGCTATACTCTAGCTTCAATGAAATAACGTTGCGAGTGTGCCTCGCGAAAAAGACACCTCTTGGAGCCATTCACGTTTTTTCTCTCCAAGTTTGGGTACCTCCTACAGCATTTCTGTTGAGGGCACATTAACGAGATATATGTCAAATGATGCATAATTTCAAGAGTTTTCAGGATCTGTTTTGAATTTTGAAATATTAGAAACGGCGTAAAATCCCCAGTGAAAAAACTGCAAAATTTTAAAATTTTAAAATTTGGTTTCAAAACTTTTGCACAACACAATTTTACACAGGTTAATTGCACGCCAATTAAATCCATGCTGGTCCTTTTCTATAAGTTTTTATAGTCTACATTAGAAGAATTGGTCATTTATGCCCAAGAAAAACAAATAAAAAAATCTTGTTAGTTTCAAACACTTTTTTTTGGAATTTTTGACTTTGGGTGCTTGCCGGCACCACATGGAACTGTTTCAGGTCTTGAATTTTTTTTCTGTTACAGAACCGAGTGTTGTTAACATAATTGCATCAAAAGTTGTTTAAAAGTGTCAGAATTTAAAAAAAATATTTGAGGTTGAAGGTCGGTTTCATAATGGCAAACGTAAAAAGAGAATTGCCCATATATAAAAAATATTCTTTAATTTGGATTCAAATCAGTATTAAGAACTTATTTTTTTGGAATAAAAACCTATTTTAAAAACCGGTTTATTCGACATTAAAAAAATTAGTAATTTTAAAAAACCAACAAAACGGGAAGCCGAGTCGATCACCCTACCGTTTATGGACAGAAACTATTTAATATGATTTCTGCTTATATTAAACTTAGTTGTGTCAAATATTACCATGATGTCATTTATCTGTGATTTTCGAAAGTGGACTTTGTATAGGCTATAAGTAATTTTGGACCGATCTACCAAAACTTTTGCATTCGGCCTCGTTTAAAATATATTTGTAAAAAATTTTATCGAAAAACTGTCCGGGGAGTATTCGTGTGAGGGCAAAATGAAATAAATGATCGACAATGACAATTTGAATGGCGTTCGTCGTTATGCCAAAATAAACATTTGTGGCAAATTTCATCAAATTATCTTAAAAATTGAAACCTGTACTTTGTGAACAAGGTCTATATGCACAGACAACCAGCCAGACGGACGGACGGACATCGTGAAATGGGCTCGGAAAATGATTATAATACAAGACCGCAGCAGTTCCAGAAAATATAAGACTTTTAAATCCGCAGGCAGAAAATACTTAGACACCAAAAGTTTGAATAAAAAACATAAAGTTTAATTAACAAAGTTAACAAAAAATTCAAAAAATTAAATGGAAATAATTATGAAACTTCGGAAAGGCTGTTCCGATTTCAATGAAATTTCACATAGTGACAGTAGAGAGCGTAAAAGATATTGGGCTTTAAAAATTAAAATGTATACTTTTTAGTTTTTTGAAATTTGAAATTAACAACAAATAGTAAAATTGTGCACAGAAAGAATTTTGAAAAAAATATATACGAAGTCACAACTTATAGGCATATGAATTTGATCTTTGAAAGAAGTCGATATGTCTTTTTGACCAAAAAAGTGGTTACATTCTTCTTTAGTTATAAACAGATTTTTCTTAAATGAAATATAAAGTATTTATATTTTTCTAAAAAAACAACTTTACAAAAAATGTGTGAAGGTTTATTACCACATAACACATAAAAACACATTCAACTACTTATATAAAAAAATATAAGTTTTTCTTAATTCCAACTTTGCGATTTTCGAAATTATGGCTAAAATTGGAAAATCATTAAAAATAGTTCGAATTTTTGGAGACCCTGGTTCTCGCAAGAATAAAGTTTTTAAAAATTTTTTTCTACATAAAATTTTTTTAAGCAATAATTATAACTGAAAAAAAATATGACAACTTTTTTGGCAAAAAAAAGAGAAAAAATATACTTTTTTTAAATTACAAATTTAAGTGCTTTACCCAATTTTGCTATTTGTTGTTAATGAAATAAAAAAATGTCGAAAAGATCGGGTGAAATTTGGACCTACTATAGCGTAAAAACTTCACCAGGCTAAAAAGTAAAAATTTTAATATTTGAAGCCAAATACCTCTTAAACTAAAAAATATAAGAAATGCATACGACAAGGTTTTTTTAGATACTGACCTCCTACTGCAAATCGATTTAGATATAAGGAATCAGGATCGTTTTTAAAAAATTGTATATCCTAGGTGTCCAACTTTGGGACTCTATGGACCCGATAGTCTATATGGTCCAAGCTCAATACTTAAACTTGACCTTATCTTTACAATGACTAGAGATTGAAATCGGAACAGCCGTTCCGATATCCTATAATATTCCCCGAATGGCTGAGAAGAAAAAAAGTAGAAGTGAAAATATTTTTGGATTTTTTTTTAAGTTTTTAGGGAATTGCGGGATTTCTGTTGACAAATCTAACACTAGAAACTAAAAAAAACCTCCTCAGGTGTAAAATTTCATTCAAAAATATACATTAAAATAATTTTATTGCATAATTAAAATGAATAATGTGCACAAAATCACAAATCAATACTTTACCGTTTTTATTTTTTTTGCAAAAAGTCTTCAACAAATTTTCGTGATCCAAGCTAGTGCTGTGCAAGTATTGAGTATTAGGATCGAGTACTGAGTATTTGCCCGCTTTTTTGGGGTACTCAATACTGTAAAGTAGTTACTCAATACTTTCAGAGTTTAATTTTTTAATGATATCAGATTAAAAGTACATATAACGGCTAAAATGCAACTCTGTATAAAGATACAAGTTAATGTTTAAATATATGAAAATAATTTTATTGATTTTTATTAAAGTTGAATTTAAAGTTAATGTCTTATTTATTTTGTGTTTTATATAAACAAATTTACAAAATTTCACAGTAATTGGTTAAATAGATTTGTTTCAATTTTAAATAAAAGAACATTTCCTTAAAGTTATATTTCAAATTAAAAATCCGTTAAGTAGTATCGAGTATTCAATCCATATTCGATAAGACAAGGATGTGGTCATGCAAATATTCTCGGTGATATATATTGGGAATATAAGATTGATTATGCAATACCAACACCGTTGTTCGATCCTGGGTTTATGGTGCACATTCCGGATAGAATACCTGCATACTACCGAGGAAGAGATTTAAGTTTTCACGGATAGTTCAAAATCAGAGGAAAGGGTAGGTATTGACATCTTCTCTGAACAACTAGACTTGAAACTGCCTCACACGCTACTTAATTACTGTAGCGTCGTTCAGGCTGAAATCATGGCCATAAAAAAAGCCGTACAATGGATTCAGTATAGGGATATATCAAACAAAGATATTCGTATTTTTACTGATAGCAAAGCAGCCTTAAGCTCCCTGTCGGGTGTGTACACCACATCGAAGATTGTCCGTGAATGCCGGATGTCTCCTAAGGAGATCGCGAGTTATTCAAAGGTTACCCTCGTGTGGGTTCCGGTACATAGGGACATTTATAGTAACTGTGTAGCCGATTTATTGGCACGTGCAGGAGCCGGACAGAACCAACATGGTCATATAGATGATATCGGCGCTCCTTTATCGATATGTAAGAAGCTAATATCACGCGAATTCCATCTTAAGGCTATAGAAAGATGGACCACATAATCCATATGCTTGAAGACCAGGATGATGGCCCTTGATGGAAAAACGGCATACAGTGCAGTTGTTAAATCTGCCAAGAAGTCATCTGAGAAACCTTATCGGTGTTATTACAGGTCACTGGCCCTTCAGCATACATGCTCCATTATTATGACTAATGTAGAAGCTGCAAGAACGAATAGGAGGAGGAAACTACTGAACATCTTCTCTGTCATTGCCCAATCTTTGAGGACCAGAGCCATCGACTTTTTGGCCTACAAAGAATTATGGACAAATCATGACTCTCTAGAGTAGATCCATTCAGATTGAACTATTTTGTTGTGACCAAAACGTGGTTCGTGGGACCAAACGGTCAAGAAGATTGTAGCGGGATCTTTATGGTAACACAACGGGACGTCAATTTTGGACCCAAGTGAGCCAAGCCAGTATAACCTATCGAGTATTCAAAAGTAGCACTATTCCAAGCTCTTAAACTCGCCTACACCTTTACTATCACCATGTGAAAATTCATTGAAATCAGAACGGACGTTCTGAAATTCCATAATTATTTTCATTTCATTTTTTGAATCGCACATTGTGCATCGTGAACATTTTTTTTTTTTAATTCTTATTTGTTAGACTAAATATAGTGGATAAAGTTAAATGGATCATTTACGACCAAATAAAATATGTACCTACTTCTAATAAAATTTTAGGTTACATAATTTTCACAGATAGATAGAGCAAATTGTGGATTCATATTTTACATACATATATGCAACAAAAATGTAGTAGAGGGCATGTTAGAAACACAGCACCAAGAAGCCTTTATTTTGTTAAAATCACAGGAAATATAGGAGAAATAAGCGAAGAACATATAATTGAATTACATACCAATTATACTTAATTCAATAGATATAAAATCAGCAGCACAGAAGTAAACTTGAGTTAAACAGTACATGACAGCTGCAAGTTATGTCAATTGGAATGAGTCCTATGGGACTTAATATTCACTACCTAAACTACTATTTTAACTTGATTTATTTCTTTTAAAATTAAAACTTGAGATTCATAAACATAAGCTTTTATTTACAAGTCTTTTAAAATATAAGTCTCTATATAAATCTCAGTTTATATAACTAAACTTATTGACTCTTCAATTTGAGGTTGATTTTACATTCATACAATTTGTCGCACTGTTTTGTATTTGTAAGTATTACAATTATTTCAAGTCTAAATCGATTTAATAGAGTAGAGTGAATTTTTCACATTTGACATACAATTATGGCCACAATTTATGAGTGTAGCATTTATTATACAGAGATTATGGAAGTGATGATACGTGTCTGTATATTTCAAATGATATTAACACTGCACGAATACGATTCAATACATATTTACGTATTGTATTTATATCAATTGAAATGTGTAAGTAGTTGTGTAATAAAAGCGTGAATTATTTTTATTGAATTGAATAAAGTTGGCATTAAAAGCATGATCATTGGATCGATGGATGGATGGATGGATGGATGGATAGATGAATGGTTGGATGGATGGATGAATGAATGGTATAGAACACACTCTTGGAATAAAATTACGTGTTCATATCATGACATTAAGTATTGACGGAATGCAACTGAACTAAGAGACTTGTATGACATTCTAATAACATGATCATAAACAATAATTGATGCATGTGTCTATTCAAGTGTGAAATGTTGCATTTTTTCCATTCATTTCAGACTACAATAATGTAAAAAAGAGCAACACAAGAAATTAAAAAGAAATCTATAACAATAATAAAAATGTACTTGGTAGATTTTAAGGAGATAGTGCTAATGTAATTATTTTAAGAGAACAAAAAACATACTAATCAAGGTTTATTTATTAAAACAACAAGCAAAAAATACGACGATAATGATCCATTAGAACTATTTAATTTTTTGTATATAAATGAATTGAACAATCAGTTTTTTTTTGCCAATTGAGTACTTTTGCTAACAACTTTAGTCAAATCAATTGAAGTTTGACTTTGAAAATAAAATCTGACATTTATTTAATGTTTTTATTTTAATACATACATATATATGTATGTAAGTACATTAATGACAGTTTCAGAATTGAAGTTAAGATTTGAAACTGTTAGAATTTGAGGGCATTATACTGATTAAAGTATTATATTAGTAAACTTTTTAAGACAAAAAAAAAATTAGGGCATTTGCCCTCCCTGACTAAAATATAAAATCAGTAAAATCAGCAAACAATGATAGTAAATCAAAATTCCTTAAAACCAAAACATAGCTAAAAAAAATCGCTCCCTCTGGCTCTTACGATTATCTCCACTCCCTGATAAAAATTTTAAAATATGTCTCCTTTTGAATTTGTAGTTTATAAGTAAGAAGAATTTTACTTTGTCTAGAAGCTTCAGAAAGCTCCGAAAAGTGGAAAAAGTCTTAGTAAAAGCTCCCTTACCGGACAGCTCCGGTAGGCGGACAATTTTATAGGTCACATGGTTTAGGTGGCATTTTTAGAATAAATAAATTTCCGCTAGGCGGTCGCTCTCTTGGGCGGACACCTGTTCTTAAAGAAAACGTCTTTCGTAGCCGAACAAAAATCATAAACGGTAAAAGAACTATACAGAGTATTGTATAATGAGATGCTTCTTATTTTCATTTTTGTACTATTCGTTTTGCTGGAGAGAAGCGAACAAATAATGTCTAAATGAAACTAAATATCATTTGCCACAGAAGCAAAGGAAAAAGAAACCACAATTTTTATTTTTTGATGAAGTTAATGTTACGATTTTTTGACTTTTGTCAATATTGATGTAATTTTTGATGATATGAACATGAAATTTCTTGTATAAATGTAGTTTGGGTCAGTATATTATAACCCAATAAATAAAACCAACATTTTTCAGTGGTTTCGGCTTTTTGCATTTTAGTTGATGATTTATATGTATAAATAAGAATATATACATCTGCAAGTTAATTCATTACAACCAACCTTGAATTTTGAAAGAAAAAGATATAGTACTGAATTACCTGTTTTAAAAAATAATATATACCATATCCCATAGACGTGACGATCGCTGTCCACCAATGGGAGCTTTCACTGTATATAAAACCGATTATATCTGCCTCCTGATAAAAAATTTGAAAATCTGGCTCCGTTAGGATTTGTTGGAATAATAGCTTTACAATTTTGATTTTCGATGTCGTCTGGGAGCTTCAGAAAGTTCTGGAAAGAAAAAAATTTTTTAGAAAATGACACATAAATACGGTTATTTTCGCACGCTGATAGAAATTTCAAAATCTGGCTCCATTAGGATTTGTAGGAGATAAGGTTTTATAAGTTAGCCAAGTTTTAATTTTCTATGTCGTCTGGAAGCTTCAGAAAGCTCTGGAAAGAGAAAAATGCATAGGAAATTATATATGTATATTAGGGTTCGCTTCGAAAAGAAAAATTTCATATGATATTTGGATATCATACCTTTTTAGAAGGTTTTTGCAGCAGTAAAAGTAATGGCGTATTTTGTTTTTTTAAATTCCAACTCCTTCCCCTGCATATCTGCGGCTTAAAACGCACATTTTGAGCGCCATTTTGCGCAGAGACGAATCCAATTGATTTATAAAAAATTTCTTTTATACATCGATTCTACATACAATTTTAGTAAGAATGAGCACTGTTCAACCCGCTTTAAATGCGTCGTGTTTCAATTAGAGTGTCCGAAAAATTTACTTTTTTCAAAAAAATTTTAAAAATATATTTTTTTTCATAAATACAGTGAAAATATGCTATTTCCTTTAAAAAATGGTGCAAAAATAATTAATCTAAGACTTTTCGCTTTAGAGTTATAAGACTAAAAAATTTTCAAATAATAACTATAAAAAATAAATATCTTAAAAAATAATTGTTATTTAAAAATTTTAAAACATGCACGCAAAGAAAAAACATGGTTGGTCAAATCATAATCGGTAACTATCATTAATGTTTAGGTTTATGATTCGCTCAATCATATCAGTTATTATACCCTTTTGTGAACATAATATTGTCCTATCCAATATTAATATAATATGGACCTCACAATCATAACATTTATATGTGATAGTCCTCACAACCATACTGCATAAATATAACATGATCCCTATATTAAATATTATAATACCCCCAATCATAATACTATGCATACGGTTAAAATGTATTTTTATTTATTATTATTTTTTTAATTTAAATTTTGCGAATAGAAAATAATTAAAAAACAAATACCACAGCCTTCACTGGACGATTTCGTTCAAGAAAATTCATCTTCACATTCACACACCTAAAAGAAAATTGTAGAAATACATTTTTTTTATTATTATTTTTATATTTGACTGCACTGAATTATTGATATTTATTGTACTTACCGAAAAATATTTCCAATTTGAAATGTGGCCATTGATGATTTGCTCCGTCAGCACTCCGTGGATCTCGTTATTAAAAAATAATAATAAAGTTTTTTAATAAAAATTTTGTGAACTTTTTTAAACGTTTTTATTCACTTTACGTCCGTCACATTTAAGATTTCATTACTGAATGAGTAAATTATTTCGAAAGAGAAATAACAATAAAGACGAGCATATTATTGTCACCCCTCGCATTAAAATATTACATACAAATATTTCATTGAAATAATATGTTACTATGAAACATATTATTCTTTTAGTACACCGACTTTATATTATTACAAAGTTAAAATGATCAGAACAAAAAATAATTGATTCAGCTTAGTCTAAAACACAATAATTTGATTGTGTTAGCCATATAAACTACTTAGGAACATCACTTGATTTCCGCGAGCATTTCGGAATCATGTTTTTTCTTTGCGTGTGAGCATTATAATTCACAGTAGCCTCTGCATTTCACAGTTACAATATTCAATAATTTTAATTTTGGTTTAAATAAATTTTTTTTTTTGCTATTAAAAATTACGCCATCATTTTTACTGCTGCCAAAACCTTCTAAAAAGGTATGATATCCCAAAATCAAAATTTTAAAATTTATCCTATTGTATATAGATAGAATATGATATTGTTATTTCTCACAACTTATTGTGCGTTTATTTCTTTATGAATGATTGGCAATTCAGGTTATTTCACCAAAACAGTTTGTCTCGTTAAATTTAAAATTTTCTGCAAAAACTTTAAAATCCAATTATTTGATTTAGTCTGATTCTTTTAAGATTCATAATTTTTTTCAGATTTAATAACTTGAACTTTTGTTCAAAAATTTATTATTTTCGACCATTGTCAGGTTAGACTGCGCCACAATCTACCAATTTTCGAGTTTTGACCGTAACTCCCCCTAGAATTTTTCTTTGGTTTGCAAATACGTACTGTGTGAGGTATTAGGGAAATCGGATGCCGCATCGGACCTGAAGATTGTAGGGTGCGTTTATAAGGGAAAAATTTGATCTTAGAAAAATGTTGTTAATTTGTTTTGCAGCTAAATGTAAAAAGTGTAATAAACATTTGGGAAATTCTTCAAACTCGTTTACTTTTGATGTTCAAAAATATGTCGAAAATTTTTAAATGGCACATCAACGATATTTAGTACCAATATTCCTTGGCTCTAGTGGGACACAGATTTGTTCGCGTTAATGACTCAATGTTATGGCGGTTTAAGATAAAAATTTATAAAAAAAATTGCCAAATTTCTATTTATAGTCCTAAATCAAAAATTATTGCATTTATGTACTATTCAATGGTGTATCTAAAATATAAATTAAAAATATCGCGATATGTTAAGTACTCGGGGATATATTAGCGATTTAATAATTAATAAACCTTCTTATAAAATTTGCAAAATTCAGTTTTTAGTGTTGTAGTGTTGTTCATATTCATCCATTTATTGCAAAATTCATCATTTTTTTTTTTTAAATAAGTCATAAGACAATGTCATTTATATACATTTTTTAATTGCACTTAGTCAAATCTCTAAAGTTGCATTAAATGAAAAATCGTACTTTTTTTCGAACGCCATATTGATTTTAATATAGGGTATTAAAGCAGCTACAAATTGACATATATCATCGTCAATGTTGATGAATATTTTTAGTGAAATTATATATTCTGCGTAAGTAAAAGTTTACACAGGAACTTATTTCTGTTTAAAATTGATTTATAACGAAAACATCCACTATAACAAAATATGCAAAATTGCTGAATTCTTTAAAATAGCTATACACGTTTAGCAAATTAATATTTTAAAACGCCACTATGATTTTTAAATGTCATTTGGAAACCTTCTTTGATAACGCTATACTTTAGCTTCACTGAAATAAAATTACGAGTGTGCTTCGCGAAAAAGGCTCCTCTTGGAGCCATTTACGTTTTTTCTCTCCAAGTTTGGGTACCTCCTACAGCATTTCTGTTGAGGGCACATTAACAAGATATATGTCAAATGATGCATAATTTCAAGAGCTATTAGGTTCTGTTTTGAATTTTTAAACATCCGAAACGGCGTAAAATCCTCAGTGAAAAAACTGCAAAATTTTAAAATTTTTTAAAATTTGGTTACATGACATTTGTACAACACAATTTGACACTGGTTAATTGCACGCTAATTAAATCCATGCTGGTCCTTTTCTACAAGTGTTTATAATCTACATTAGAAGAATTGGACATTTATGTTAAAATCCGCGAAATAAAAATATTGTTAGTTTCAAACACTTTTGGGTTTTTTTGACTTTGGGTGCTTGCCGGCACCACATGGAACCGTTTCAGGTCTTGAATTTTTTTTTCTGTTACAGTACCAAGTGTTCTTGATATAATTGCATCAAAAGTTGTTTAAAAAAGTCAAAATTTAAAAAAATATTTGATATAAAGGCAAACTTAAAAAGAGAATTGCCCATATAATTATCTATAAAATATAAAAATAGAATATTGATTAAAAATGTGGAATTTCGTAATAACTGACTTTTACCATCGTATTTTTTTCAATGTTTTTAAAAACATTAACATTAACAAACTTTATTAAAGTCTGAAAATGGAGTTTTAAAACAGTCTTAAAAAATGTAAGCATTTTATAATCGAGCGTGAGAAGGTTTTTGGATTGGCCTGCGGAAAAAAAATATATATCGTCCATTCCATGAAAGAACGCCCAAGAATATTTTTATGTCTTCCGATTTTAACAATACTTGGCATATGCATACCCTATGGAACCATTTAAATATCTCCATTTTTATTTTTTTGAATTTTAAAAAATTTGCGAATTTATTCGCGATTATGATTTTTCGAAAAGTCCAAAAAATCGCAAAAGTGTCTAACTTTAAACAACAATATCTCTAAAAGTTGTTGTTAATTTAAATTGCAATTTAAGAAGAATATTTCTACTATAAATGTAGTATTTTAAAAATAATATTATCATTTAAAAATGCATTCATAGTGCAAATGCAATTTCAGAATGCATTTTTGAAAAATTTCTACCCTTTTAATTTTTCTCTTTTTCTGATATAAAAAACATTATTATGTTTGCTAAAAATTGCAGTATAAATTGTTCTGGGATAAAATGGTTAACTGTTAAAAAAAAAATTAAATTTTTCTTTAAATTTTTTCATACAATTTTTTTTTTTTTAAATTTTTTTATTTTTTTAACTCACAAAGCTTATTTTAAAATTAATTTTAATCATAATATTTCATAATTTGTAATTTGCGGTAGAAACCCTATTTGTCCCAGATTAAGTGCTGATGTTTTATATATTAAACATATTTGTCTTCAATATTAAGCAAAAATATTTAAAATCAAAAGGGTAGAAATTTCTTAAAAATGCATCCGAAAAGTGTATACTTTTCGTGAGTCCATCATTTTTTATTCATACAAACTAATTTACAATATTTATCGTAATGAACTTTATACTAGTTTTTAAATCAATAAAATCCGACGTATACTTACGGAGTTATAAACCTTTAAAGATACATAGTACTAAAAGAGTATAATCAAAAAAAGGTAAAAATCAAAATTTTTTTAAAAATTTAAATTTTTGTATGAAAAAATGTATGAAATTTAAAAAAAAAAAATATTAAAAATATTATATTTTATGGTCCCAGAACAGTTATTTTTGCATTTTATAGTAAAGATATTACTTTTTAACATATTAAAAAAAAATAAATAAAATCGAAAGCGTATACATTTTTCAAAAATGCATCCCAAAATTGCATTTACATTATGAATGCATTTTTAAATTGAAATATTATTTCTAAATTACTACATTAAAAAAGGACATATTCATCTTCTACATGCAGTTTAAATCAAATCCGTTAACAACTTTTAGAGTTATTATACCCTTCACCACAGGTGTAAAGGGTATATATAAGTTTGTCATTCCGTTTGTAATTTCCACAATTTTCGTCGGAGAGCAAAAAAGTTTATATTTTCGGAATCCTTGTAAGAAGCGATGACGATTGGACCATGTCCGTCCGTCCGTCCGTGTGTCGGTTGAAATGGCGTTTATGAAGCCCACCGATAACTGACATATATAATATGTATGTCAAACGATCGGAAATGCTTTCGAGAATTTTGCTATTGGAATTCAGCAAGATGGGTTCATACAATGCGGAGATATGTTAAAAAAAACCGGTTTTTTGAAACGGTTTTCCAGTTTCTGAAGCCTCTGTATACATTACGGACTTCGTTTTTACAAAGAGTTCTCGGACATTTTTTTCTGAATTTTTGTTCTGAAAAAATGAAATAAATCGGTTCAGTAATAACTGAGATATCGGACAAAACGCATTTTTTATTTTTTGAAGCCTTGGTTTAAGCTATAGATTTTTATTTTTATACAGATCGGTCACAAATATTTTTATAAAATTTCAGTTTTTTGAATCAGGAAGATCGGTTTATAAATGGTGGAGATATGCTTTAAAAACCGGTTTTTAGAACCGGTTTTTTAGTTTCTGAAGCCTCTGCATATACCAGGGACTTCGAATTTTTAAAGGGGGCTCGAAAATTATTTTCTGAATTTTTATTCTGAAAAAATATACATAAATACATACACAAACATGTATATTAAGCATTGTAATGACTATTAGTGACGTTTTTTGTTTTTTGTATAGACAAGTAGTTTAGTTAGCAACAGCAGTAATATAATGAATAACAGTGTTGTTGTTGTTCTTTGTGGATTCAGTCAGTTTGTACATACAAAAATAAATATATATGGAATTGTTGTTGTTTCTTTTTTAAAAGCAAAGCCTGTTATGATTATTTTTTTTTTTTCATATTCAAATTTTCGTAGTTTGAAAAAAATTTAGATTTAGAAAATATGCAAGCATACGTTAAGGCGAAAATTTTATTAATTGTCGGTAATATGGTAATATGATGTCGATAAGATGGTAATATGGTGAAGGGTATCAAAGATTCGGCCCAGCCGAATCTTTTTTCAATTTCATTGATGTTTAAATTTACACACTTTTCCGATTTTTTGACTTTTCGGAAAAATTAAATCGTGAATAAATTCGCGAATTTTTTAAAATTCAAAAAAAATAAAAATGGAGATATTTAAATGGCTCCATAGATTATATGTGTATCAAATATGAATCGGATGACCCTCCGTCAAAAAATTTACATTTTTTATAAATCTTTCATGGAATGGACGATATATTTTCCAGTAATAATGCTTTAAATTGAATTGAAAATAGATTTTTATTTAAACATTGATTAAAAAGTTAAAAATTTCGTTCGTATAAACGCACCATATAAACTTTAGGTCCGATGCTGCACGAGTTAACGATATCTGATTACACAAATATTTCAGTTGGTAAGTTGGTAAATTTTGGATTAAGTTGGTAAATTTTGGTGCAGTCTATTGTTAGATATACACTGTCAGACAAAATAAAGTGCGGTTTTGTGCTCTTGCTATTTAATTCACAGTAATTGTCTTCTAGATGCATTATGGCTAACTTTTTTGATAACCAGGTATTTATGGTCTTATATTGTTTAATTTAATATTTAAGAGACGTTTCTAAATTATTTACATTTCGTGCTTGGGGTAAAAGTATTGGGTTAATCGTGGATTTTCTGCAACAAAATAAAACGAGAAAAGTATATAAGTCGGTCAAGTACGACCATATGATACCCTACACCATTGTCTATATGTACCAGAATTCGGGAAGGGACCAATTGTGGACCGATACTTATATTAAGTGTAAAATAAAACATACTAATACTGTATAATACATCAATACTAACATTCACATGTATTTATGAACTTTTGGGTGATTCCAGCAATTGGGTCTTATATGGGAGCTATGCTTAAGTATGAATTAATCTTCATAAAATTTTGCACTGTCATTTTTTATAATAAAAAATTTATTTGTGTCGAATATTAAGTTGATACTAAACTTGTTATGGGATTTATGCACGTTAAAATGATATTCGTTAATTATGGACAGAAATTTAGCATACGGATTTATATATGAAGAAGTGACCTTTGCTAAGCATAGATACATTTAAAACACATATATTGGAGTTTTCTCCCGACAGCAGGATTGAAAATAATTATAAATGCTTCTTTCTTTATCCTTTTGGAAGTTGAAACTTATTCTCCTTTGGCGAAAATTGCGATATCGTTGCGATTTTACTTCATTGTCGTTGAATTTCTGTCCCCTCAATTTCTTCTAATTTTCTAATTTTTCTTTATCTTGCCCATCTTGTGAAGCAATTTAATTTAATTTAGAAGTTGAAACTTTGTTACTAAGTTGCAAATATGGTGAAAGTGACAAAATTTAAACTGTTGATTGCTTAAAGCTTACAATTTGAGATTAATAAGGTTCGTATATATTTATCCTCAATTTTTTGCCTCAATATCAAATAAATTAAAACAAAATTTTATATATATTTTTTTTTTTCGTTTCTTTTTTTTTATTAAACTAACATGCCTATTCATAGAAAAAGTCTTAAAAAAGTCACAGTTTTATTATGACTAAAAGTTACTACTATACTTGTGACTCGGTCATAACTTCATATTCTATTAACATAGTCACAAAACATGCTTAACATTTAAAATTATTGACTTTTCTTGTCAATTAAAAATAAAAATTATAAATAAAAATTTTTGTAAAAAATTTGAAATTTTTAGGGAAGAATGATAATTTGCAAAGAATACTGCAAAATTTGATGAAAATCTGCAGGAAATGTGAGTAAGAGTGTGTTGTATATATACTTTATCGCTTTTTGGCCCTTAATTAATTAAAATATGTATGTATGCATTGTTTTTTCTACAACACATTTTTTGATAATTTCATATTTTTTATTTTCAATTAAAATAATTTCTTATGATAGTCACAATTCTTATGACTGCCTACATATCAGGTCTTAATTTTTAAACAAAATATTAATACATTTTTGTTTGTGAATAGAAAATTAAAGACTATAGTCACAATTTGTGTTTTATGGCTATTTTTCAGTCACAATTTTTCTGTGAATAGGCATGTAAATCTAAATATATTTATCAAATTGTTTTAACAACCAGTGATTGTGCACACATTTAATTTATATACATTCATCATACATATAAACGAATAAAACTAAAAAAATACTTAAAATAATTAATAGTTTTTAACTGCATTATTCCCTGAGTAAATTGCAGACATTTGAAGAACTAGTTTACAAAGTTTGTTTGTGTTGACTTAAAATTCTAATAATAATGAAATGCTCAAATAATATTAAAGTCTTGATAGGTTAGAAAAGGGCACATAAATGTTAATAGTTTATAATAAATAATATTTAAAACGTGTTAATTCATCGTTAAGCCATATCACAATTTCTTTTGTTTTGTCCATTTAAATTTACCAACTTAAGCAGTTTCGGTTTTAGTTTCTTCATGCACCTCAGTGGCGGGTAACTCTTCAACCTTTTCTACTTTAGTTTCTTCGACTTTAGTTTCTTCAACTTTTTGTTCTTCGTGTTTGTGTTCTTCTTCTACCTTGTGTTCTTCAGCTTTAAGCTCTTCTACTTGTACATTTTCGACGGCATTGGAACGACCCTTGCGTTTGTATTCTTCTTCATTGACTTGAGGTAAATCAGCAGCAGCCTTAGCGGCAGCAGAAATTTCAGGAAGAATATTGGTACCAACGGGTACGAAACCATTCCTACCGGCTGTATAATGAACTTCTACGGTACGACCTTCTTCATCGATGTAACGATAAGAGCCAGATACTTCTAAAGCTTCATCTTCAGTACCGGCATCTACAACATGGGCAACTTCTTCACGTTGTGTTTGATCACCACCTTCGTAACTAAATTGGAAGGAACCATCGGGATTGTTTGTACGTTCATACTTAAGCAGGGGTACGATAACACGTTTTTCTGTGGTGCTCTCAACGTTGCCAATGCTGGCAGCAAATGCAGCAGAGATTAAAGCAAATAAACAGATCTATGAATGAAACGACATAAAAAAGAAAAAATTAAATACAAAATATGTACAAACGTAGAAGTAGTAATTAATTTGAAATTTCAATATTTTAAGAAGTCTAGTAAGATGATATACGATTTGCAGTAGCATGAAAATTAAAATTTATACAGTTGTCTATTTGAAACAAAATGTATTTAATCTTAATTAAATCTTAAGGTGTTTGTTAATAAAAATTCTTATTTAATAGGTGTTACAATATTTTGAAAATATAAATAAAAAATATTGTCAGAAAACAGATGTGTTTTTTTTTAGAATTGTGCTTTTTTAAATACATTGTTGCCCATTATATTCAATAAAAATATCTCGATATTTTTTGTGAAACTTATAGCAAGTATTTTTTTTTTTCCTGAATTTCGTTCTCCAAGATATTTTTATACCAAAAAAATTAGGGGTATATTGAGTTTGTCATTCTGTGTGGAAAATGCAGAAAAAAAACAAGTAAAAGTGCTATATTCGGTTGTGCCGAATCTTATATACCCTTCACCATCGTTGAGATGGAATTAGATTTGATTTTATCTAATTATCTATTTATATGGACTGTGGATTGGTCTCCTACCGAATAGATCCGCAAAGCCGGGATTTTGGAAAATTCGAATGTTTATGGGGTAAAAACGGGTAAAATCGGTAATCTCATATTTCCTAAACTAATAGGGAGATAGAATAAATAATAAATTAAATGGTTTAAACAACTATAAGGGAAACGCGCATTAAATAAATAAAATAAGATTTGCCAATAACTTGGTTGTTTATTAACCGATTTGGTTGAATCGAAAACCGAAATTCAAGAAAAATATTTGTGACCGATAAGAACTAAGTCTAAGAACTAAGTCCGTAGCTTATATAAGATCGAAAATCGGTAAAAAAAATGTATTTTGGGCAATATCTCTGTTAATAATGGACCGATTGAATTCATTTCTTCTACACTAAAATTTAGAAAAAAAATTTCTGATCTCTTGTTGTAAAAACGAAGCCAATAGCTTATATAGGGGATTCAGAAAATCGAATACCGTTGTTTTTTTTAAATATCTCGGACATCTGTGAACCGATTTTTAAAATTTAATAGCAAAGTTTTGAAGAAATTTCTGATCTTTTTATATATATTTGAAATTTCTGATCTTTTTATATATATTTGATATATATATATATATATATATATATATATATATATATATATATATATATATATAATGTATCTTTTTTATAGGAAGGCTTTATAGACGACTTTTACAGCATTTTTAAGCCAAAAAAACAACAAAAAAAAAATGTTTGTTGAGACATATCTTCTCCATTTATGAACCTATCTCGCTGAATTTCAATAACAACATTTTCGAAAGAATTTCCGATCGTTTGATATATATATTATATGTGGGTGGTTGGCTTCATAAACGCCATTTCAACCGACGGATACACGGTCGGACGGACAGACGGACATCGTCTTATCGGCATCATTTCTTATAAGGATCAAGAAAATGTAAAAATTTGTTATCTCCGACGAAAATTGTGGAAATTACAAACGGAATGACAAACTTATATATACCCTTTATACCTGTGGTGAAGGGTATAATAATTTAATACCTCAAATTTTATGGTAAGATTCTGAGTTGATTGAGATATGTCCGTTCGTAAGTCTGATGAAAGCTGACGAAAGGATTGAAATTTGTCTCGATTATTCATCATATATTATATATGTTTGGTTTAGTACTAGAAACACAGGGTGTCCGTGGTATCCTCAGTCCATAATTTTATGTTGATATCTCTTGAACAAAAACATGTACTAAAACGATATTTTGTACAGAAAGTTAGAAGATCGATATAAGCTCCATATAAGGTGAAACATCTACGAAATTGTTTACAAATAATTTAAGGCCCAATGTAAATTTTACAAAGTTCCAGATGGGCAATCCGAATATAACTTTCTCCCTTGTATTTTTTTATTTGAGTTCAAAATTAAAAAACGATTTATTTATAGGCTCAATGGTAACATATTTGAAAGAATATTTCAGTTAATAATAAAAAAAAAACATATTTAGGTTACTTGTGAAAAGATGTTAAAGACATTTGTCTGATGTCTTTATGTGGGAGCTATCTTTGAATATGTATACCGTTGTTTTGTCCAAAAATTTTAAAAACTTCTTTAAGGTAATTGATTTTTTACAATCTAGATTTCAAATGTATAATTTAGACAATATTTCATACTTTGAGTACTATAAATTATTTATTTTTTTTTTTTTTTATCGGAACTATTTGCTGTTGTACAATCTTTCTGGTTTAAGAAATATTATATTATTAGTGATCAATTGATTATCAATAACCAAAGAGTTTTGACATTTGAGCAGTTCCGTCGCAATATCTTTAACAAAAAATTTTGCGTAATACAAAATATTGCAAATTTTTCTTAGTTTTTATTAAAATTGAACTATTTGTATCATCGGCAACATGTTGATAAACACAGTAATTTAACCTAATATTGTCACATTTAAGAACACTTCAATCATTTTAAACATAAAACACACTATTTTACAAATATACAATATAATTTCACACTTTAATATTTATTTAACAAATTAACACATTTGGATTTTAGTTTAAAATTTAATAAATCTTTTGTCAACACTTACGAATTTGAACATTTTTACTATTGATAAGATCGCAACACTCTTCACAGTACCAACTTCGTATCTAGACTTAAATGAACATCCAGAATTCCAGCATTTTTATACGAAATGACAAAAAAATACCCAAAAAATATATAAAAATATTTTCGTTTACTAAAATAAAAAGATAAATAAATAATAGATTCTAAATAAAAATGTATGATTAAACAAAAAAGCAAAAAAAAAAAAAAAAGATTATACAATATATTTTTTTTTTAAATTTACACTCTTGTCTTGTAGTTTTTGTTGCTATTTTTAAAACATTTAACTTTTTTTATGAATTTTTGTTTATATCTGTTTTGTTTTTATTAATGAGTGTTTTTTTTATATATATGTATATGTATATTAAAATTAATTTGCATACAAGTGACTCACGGCGTTTTCTTATCACAACAACATGTGTTTTACGATACCAAAATCTTTCAATCAAAAATACACAGGTTAAATATGCTGCGCATGCGCGTCTGTCTTCATTTTTATTCCGCAGAGATGAAAAAAACCATATTATTCTTTTATGTTTAAAAATCTCCATTAAGTTTATTAAGTTGTTGTATTTTAATAATCATTATTTTAAGTGAATTTTAGTATTTTTTGGTTTTTATACATAAACAAATTATTGCTAATAGATGAATGAGCTTTTTCGATAGAATTTTTTTTTTCTTTTTTGTTTTTCTTTAACACACAATTAATTTAAGTGATGATCATCTAAGAAAAAAAAAAAAAAATTAAAACGTGTTTGATTTATTTTATATTTAAATATAAATTTATTCTTAAAATTACTTTCCCATAAACTGACGTAATTATTTTTGTATCGGAAATTTCGTGTAAAAATAAATAATTAAAATTTATATTGCAATAATAATTGGCGATAATGATCAATATTCTATCAAGTATAAATGTGAGTGATTTATTTTTCTGATATAAAAAATTCACAGTGTATCACGAAAAATAGAAATTTTATTGCATTACAAATTAATTTATGATAAAAGAACTTATTAAGATGTTGGGAAAAGAGAAAAAATGATTAAGATCTTTTCTGAGCATTAAGGCAGTGTTTGAAAATTAAATTTTTGGTCAAGCCCGGAAACAAAGTATCAAACGGGGTAAATGTACATATCACTTGAAGTCTAAGATGAGGTATGTGAGTAATATCATGACTGTCAGAATCAGTGTTGCCAGGAGGTGAGAAAATAAGAAGGGTCAGAAAATAAAGCCAGAAAAAAGCTACCACTTTTTTTATTTTAAAACATTATAAATATTCTGTAATAAATTCATATTGTAATAAATTAAACATAGAATGACTGCCAACAAACTTATTCAATGAAAAATCGACCACATTCAATAATATCCAGGAAAAACTTTGGTTGCCATGTAATGAGTTAAGAAGCTAATATAATGGCTCTTCACTACTTATACATTAGCTGAATAACTCATTATTTTAACATGGTGATGACATTAGAGCAACTACTTACCCTATTCATTACTTAGATGTCATTACAATAACTAATTATTTTCAAGGTGTTAAATAGCGCTATGATTTTAAAGCATTACTGAAGTCATGATTAGTAATAACAATAGGAACTAGTTACATTTTTGGTTATAAATAAGTAATTAAATGTTGGGTTGTAAAATATTATTTTCGTTGTTGTAAAAAAATATTTTACATATTAATTTAAAAAAACTTAACAACCAAAAAATGCAATTAAAATAAATTAAAAAAATAAACTATTTTAGATTACAAATTAATTCATACGCAAATTTTGTCTTTCATTTATGTATCCCTTTTTCAAATATACCCAGCAAAAACTTAATGTAATGGTATGTAGTTACGGATGTAGTTACTTTCAATCATAACAACATAATTTCTGCATTACATGAAAGTAGATTAGTAACTACTTACTTTTAAATTGATATGTAATCAATTACATAAGATCAGATTTTTGGAAATGTTACTTTTTATCTGTCTTTTCATTAAAATTATATATTTTAAAAATGGGTAAAATATGAAAATAAATTAATTATGTACTTAAACAAATAATTAATCGTAAACACGCCAGTCTCCAGTGAAGTCGAAACCACTACGTAAGCAGACAGAATAGCTTATTGGTAACAAATCCATTAGGCCACTTTATACGTACATGAATTCATTCATGAACTCTGTAATTTGAGTTTATGTAAAATACTACATCAAACATAAAATACGGTATAACTCTTAAACCAATAAAGGGGTATAAAAATGTTCTAGAGGAAATTTGTAGGAAATTTTATTATCTATAAATATTGTTTTAACATCAAAATACGTACTATGCTCAATAAGTTAGTTATATGCAAAAAGTGTTATTGTTCATTTAATTTTACTGTATTGTGTACTAAATAAATTTTGTGTCTGATAAAATGTTTGTCAAATTTTTCAAAATTAAAAATTCTTGACATAAAAAAATAAATTCAAGAAAATTTTTTTGGTTAATGTTTACAAAAATAAATTTCTTATTTCAAATGGCTATTGGTAAATTATAAGTGTTTAAAAGTGGTAAGTATCTGAATATTACTGAAAAATATCCACTAATTTTTATTGTTTCTCTTAGGCACATTAGGCACAAATTTATAATACTCAGAAACTCAACAGGCAACAAATTTGAAGAGATTGCAATTTAGGAAATACTATTTCATAAAGGTAAGAATAATTTATTGGCTGTCCTAAAACAATTTGTTAAACGTATTAAACTCTTAACAATTTTCAGACGGGGGCAGGTCAGTAAGGTCCGGTATTTTATTAAATTTCTGTACGGGTCACAAGAATGCGCTTCAAGAATTAACTTCAAGTCTATGGTATGAAATAGTATGTCAAATCCTGATTTCCGCATATTTTCAAATAAATAAATTAAAAAAAAAAAATTATCAGCTTTTTTTCAATACTTCTGTACTTACTTGTAACCGATAATGTAACTAGTTACTATTCATTTTGCTAATAATGAGTTCTGTAATACTTTGAAACTAATGAGTGATTGAATAGCTATAAAGTAATTAGTTCTTGTAACGACATCTAAGTAATGACTTACTGAAATGCCTTCCTGTAATAATATAGAGTAAGTAGTTTGCCTCTAATGACATCACCGTGTTAAAATAATGAGTTATTCATCTAATGTCAAAGTAGTGTAGAGCTATTATATTAGCTTCTTATCTCATTACATGGCAAGCAAAGTTTTTGCTGGGTATGAATTGGTAACTGGGAGAAAACAAAAAATTTCGAACACCAGATGAACGTCACCGTCTCTGATTTCGATGAAATTCGGTATATACACTCATTACGTCAATGCAAAATTTAAAGTTCTTCAAAATTTTTAAATTCGTTGTAGTTTAGATTTTATCGCGGTTCAAAGTTCACTTTTTTCAGAAATTTTTCTTAAATACATGAAATTTAAATCAATATATATATCTCAGGACCTATTTGTCCGATTTAAATAATCTTTGGCTCAAATTAATTCTTAATAAACCTAGTTTCTAATTATTTGCCTGTAAACGCCATTTTTTAAAAGAAAAGGATAATGAAATCAATATTCATCCTTGTATCAAGGGTATTTAAAAAAACATATCTTCCATTTTTATAATTTTTCCCTAAAATGTTCCCTAAAGTGTTGGTATTAACATATAAAAAATTTAGAGTGGGACCATGAGGGGATACTAAGAAAATTAAAATTTAGCAAAAAAACTTATTTATTTCAGTAATAATTTTTTATTTTTTAGTATGTTTTCGTTTTGTATATAAAAATGTGTGAAATGTTTTTTTTAAATAAGGATTGTACTTAATAAAAGTGTATGTCCCAAAAAACTTGGATTTTATTTATAATGAAAAATTTCCATATTTTCTTAAAATACTAGAAAACATAAATCTAATATACCATCAACGAAAATTGCATCTAAAAAATGCAATTGCATTAAATGCATTATTTTAAAAATGTGAATAATTTTGCAAATCTTTCAGTTGAATATGATAACAATACAATTTAAATGCAGTTTGAATTGATTTAATCTGTTAAGTAGTCTCCAAGACTACTCACTTTTATGATTTTTTTAAGTTTTTAGAAATATTATTAAGTAACACAATTTCTCAAAGCGGAAACAGAAACTCATAAATATATTCCTTGGAACATCTCAAATATTTCGAAACAGTACATTAGAAATCGAGGATTTATTGTCTAAATATTTTCAATTGGTCGCACCGAAAATCCTTGTTTTAAGGATTATTTTTTAAAGCTATTTTTAATGTTCCACCAAAATATATTCATGTATTACAATTTATCAAATTAATAAAATAGAATCGCTAGTAATAAGCCGAAGTTTTAAAAGTTTTTTTTACATATTAAATGTTTTTCATTTAAAAAATGTTCGAAATTTTCAAATTTTTAAAGAAATAAATGATATTTTTTTAATTAATGTTAATTTTCTCAGCATCCCCTCATGGTCCCACTCTAAATTTTTTATATGTTAATGCCTACACTTTAGGGCACATTTTAGGGAAAAATTATAAAAATGGAAGATATGTTTTTTTAAATACCCTTGATACAAGGATGAATATTGATTTCATTATCCTTTTCTTTTAAAAAATGGCGTTTACAAAAAATAATTAGAAACTAGGTATATTATGCATTTATTTGAGCCAAAGATTATTTAAATCGGACAAATAGGTCAGGAGATATATTGATTTAAATTTCATGTATTTAAGAAAAAATTCTGAAAAAAGTGAACTTTGAACCGCGATAAAATCTAAACTACAACGACTTTAAAAATATTGAAAAACTTTAAATTTTGTATTGACGTAATGAGTGTATATAGTGTTTATAAAAAACCGACTTTTCAAAAAACCGGTTTGACGGTTAACCGAAAATTGGGTAAAATTAAAAAACCGGTTTTTCGGTTAATCGTCTACTAAAAAACCGGTTAAACCGGTTAACCGACATTTAAATAATTGCTCTAATTTGAAGCTTAATAAAAATATTTTTGGTTAAAAAAAGTGTTTTTCAACTTATTGGTTTAACCATGCACCAAATAATAAACAGTGCACTGCAGTGTTCTTTATAAATTGCGATTGATTTACATCGAAATTTATAATCCTTTTTTTAGCCTTTAGGCTAGATTTAATATAATTTATAAAAACAACTTTTATGGCATCTTTTAGCACAGCTTTTGGAGCTTAATAATGATCTAAAATTATTCTATAAAGTATTTTTTCAGTTTTATTTTTAATTTTTCTAGCTGAAAATTAAAATTGAATTATCGAAATTTTACAAAAAGGAAGCTTTAGACCTAGGATAATGTGCTTTATATTATGATTTATATTCACCGCATTTTAAGTTTTTCTCTCAAGGAAAAGTTTATATAATTTTTATAAAAAAAAATTTAATAAATATATCTGCATAAAATTGGAAAAATAAATTGCATTTTTTTTTTTTTTTTTGCTAAAAAGAGATTTGTTTTTAATTTTTATATGATTATTAATCATTTAGAAGATTATTAATCAAGTACATTTTCTGCACTTATTTAGTTCTACTTTTGAAGTCTTTATTCTTGTTATCCTATATAAAATCTTATTTTTATCTTAAGCTATACATTAGTAGGTGTAATGTTACATAAGTATTTTCTTCTTTTGGAAAATTTCATTCGCATGAAATTAAAGTTTTTGTAAATGGAATGCTTAATTATCTATCTGAGTTATTTATACATACAGTTTTAAAATATATTTAACTTCAAACAAGTAAATATATATCACCTGGCTACTTGTTAACTCAAACAGCAAACATTTTTAATAGTTTAAAAATATTTTCTTATATTTTAAATTCAGAAAAAAACAACTAAAGACGAAATTTTGTGATATTTTTAGCAAATTTTTGAAACCGGTTAACCAACACAGAAAAACCGGGTAAACCAGTTAACCGAAATTGAATTGGTTAACCGGTTTATAAACACTGAGTGTATATACCGAATTTCATCGAAATCGGAGATGATAAGTTCCAAAATTGCGTTTTTTTGTTCGAAAATTTTTGTTTTTTCCCAACTGCATTATAAAAATCAATAAAAATTAATATTTTAAAAAATCTGATCATAACTAATTATTTACATTCGGGTTATAAATAATTAATTAGTTACTAAACACTTCCATGTACTGCAGACAGTATGTTGTTGTCATTACAAAGTAACTACATCCGGAACTACATGTCATTACCAAGTTTTTGCTGGGTAGTTTATATTTGATATGAAAAATTATTTAATTTTTCAAGTGATTTTTTGTTATTTTTTTCCAAATTTTTGAGTAATTTTTCGCCTTTATAATAATTTTTTAAAGTTAATTATAAGAATTGGTTAAGTCCATAAAATGAGTTATGTTATATTTGATTAGACCGATTTTATATTACACTGACCGATTTTCTTTAAATTCTTACAGTGTCATTTTGTAATACCCGAAAATAAAATAAGTTATTTTATTTTCCGATAGGAGCAGGGGGAAGGAAACCCCTATACAAAGAATATATTTATTATCACAGATCCTTTACAGATACCAGAACTGTTAGAAATATAATCTTGAGATTTTGTGGAAATAATTGTAAATCTACATAATTTAGATAAAAACGGAACGGAAAGAATCAGTGAAAATGATACCCCCATACAAGGAAAAAATTAAGTATCGTATATCTTAGAAACTATTACAGTAAATGTTCTAACATTTTGTTAAAATAACTTTCCCTAAAACCTCCATAAATTCAGATGCAAATTGGATGGATAGGGAAATGGTACCCAACCCCCCCACCAACTAAGTAAATGGTGGAGTAGCACCCACATAAAGAAAATATTAGTTGTGGCATATACTCTATAAACTAAACCGCTGAACCGATATTCTTTAAATTTTCACAGCATAATTCTGAAGACTATTTACTTTCCAATATAGGCATGGAGTAGGTACCCCAATACAAACAAAATAATAATTATCGCACATCCAAAGAACCAAGATAACAAGGGTTTTAACTTTTTTGAAGTCTACATATTTTATAAAATTTGATGAAGAAAATATCTGTAGATTTTAATCCATTAAACCCAATTTTAATCAACTTTCATGTCATTTCTTAAAAATGGACTAGAAATGACCCATTATATGAGAGATAGATGAATTGAAAGTTCAAATGAAATATTCCCCGTAAATGATTTACATATTTATGCGAAAATAAATAAAAGAAAAATTTTGTCTATCAGCAAAAAATTCTTTAAAGTGTTCATTACACATTGGGGGCCTAACCATTCCATCCAAAATACTCTCGCATGTGTTATATTTAATACAAAAAAATCCGAAATCACCATTAATAAATGTAAGTCTATGTTCAAAATCATATGCAATATAAAATACCAAGAACATAACTAAATTATAATTTGTTTTAATAAAAACCTAAATTAATTGTCTCTTATTTAATCATTTTTAGGCATAACAATTGTTGTTCGATACTATAAGTATTTTTATTGTGATTCAAACATATTATTGTTGCATACATGAACCAATTACATATACAACAAAAATATGGTTGGATATCAACAATATTTTTATTGTGATTCAACCATATTATTACTGTATACATGAACCAAGTGTATATACAACAAAAATATGGTTGCAGATCAACAATACTTTTATTGTGATTCAACCATACTATGGTGCTACATTCAAACATTATATAATTTACAGACAACCCTAAAGTCCAACCATAATATGACAGTACCCGATTATAGTTGCTATTCACCATATTTTTTCTTTGCGTGCAATAGAGATAATAAAGGGCGGACAGTTCTAGGGGGAGTAGTGGCACCCATACAAGGCAAATATTAATTATAATTAATCACAAAAAAAAAAAAAAAAAAATTTGACAGATAGGAGCTGGGAAGTAGTATTCTCTATATAAAGTAAATCTAAGTAGTAGCACATCTAAAGGACTAAGTATTATAATGGTGTTAACTTTCTTATCAATATGATTTTCCTGGGATGAAAATTTGACTGTTAGGTCTAATTAAGTGCCTTGTTATTCTACTTTTGACTGGATGCATTTTTAATGAAAAACGAGAAAGATGTAGTCGGTCAAGCCCGAAAGTTTAACACCCTATACCATTGTACGAAAGTGATTTCTGAAATATTTGAAAATGGACCTAATATCGGACCTATGCCAATATTCTGCTTATATTAAACTTATTTGTGTCAAATATTACCATGATACTGTCATTTATGTGCGATTTTTGCGAGTTAAAGTGATTTTCGAAAGTGGGCTTTATATTAGAGCTATACCTAATTGTGGACCGATCTTCTACGAATGCTCCTCAATGTATTTTTTGGTATTCATCTGGAAATGAACCGTATCGTTAAATGAACACTTTCTTTCAAATATTACTGCATAAATGAAAAATCTCAATTTTTGTTTTGATAATTTTTTTTTATTATTTTTTATTTTTATTTGTTTGAATTATTTATTTCGCATGGTTGTATGTATGTTTAAACAATCCCAGCAACAATAAATGGAAGTCATTTTTGAGGAAATACTTTTTCAGTTAGTTATTTAAGCAACATCCGCAGATGTTATTAAAAAGCGATTCAAATGAAGTTTACTGTTGCAAAACATTAATGAACGGTTTTGTTATCGCAAATATTTACCTTCTTGACCATAAAAAATAATGTCTATTATCAACAAAAATTACTATACAAAAGACATTTGTTTCTAATCAAAGGTAATAACTCCATAGAAGCAATTTAAATTACATTTCTTACACTGATTTAAAACAACACCATAAAAATAAAATGTTCATGTCATTGCGAACATGACTTCCTACTAAGTGAATAGGGGTCCTAAAAGATAACATCCTCCAATGACAATAATCCGAATTTGTACTACTTCTGGATTACAAGTTCAGGATATTATTGACTTCATTAGATATTCTTTTTTGCTTGGTTAGTAGAATTTTTAATATTTTCCGGAACAAAAACTATGTGAAAAGACCAGAACACCATGTGAACGAAACCTTAGGAAATAGAGAAACACAAAATGATTCGAATTCCTTCGACTTGCTTTCGTTCACTTAGATTTTTATTCGACATAGAGAAACAGGCTATAAATCCTTACTAACGCATTTCTTTTTATGATATTTTTGTCATACATATTTTGTAGTTGAGATGAGAATAGAAAGGGTAGGACCAAGGAAATAAGTATACCCAATAAAAATTAAATGTTAGTTATCGCACCAATGAGGGTAGCGAAGCACAGCTAGCTAAGCTAGTACTTATAAAAACTTATTTGTTACGAATTCCTACTCACAAAGTTTAAATGAAAAAAGAGCCTGAAAGACAGTAGCCAAACATACTTAAATCGAAAGTGATTCTGAATCGAACGGTATAATTTAAGGTGGGGTTTACAGACTTTCTTCTGGCTATACAAAAATAAGCCAAAAAAAAAAAAAAAAAAAAAGAATTGATATATTATTTATTTTTACTTATACTTTTCTTCTTTTACCATTATTATGTATATAAATGTTCTTTTTTTTAGCTTTAATGTGTTGATTATAATTTATAAATTTTATTATTACTTAAACTTATTTTCATAAAACATTAACATAATGTTAGTTATAGTTAAATATACAATTTTTATCAAATCGATAAATGATTGTTAAAACAACAACAAATAAAACCATAAAACTTATTTGACATTAGTTCCATTTTTTTATCTAAACAATTTATTTGTCATTTATACCGTTAAAATCGCTCCAGAAATGTACAGAAACACAATCGCAATAGAAAATAAATGAATATATTTTGTGTCTTTTGTTTACAGTGGACATTAACCTTTTATTTAAATTTATGATCAAATAAAACAAGAAATTTGCTTAAAACCTTTTAATCAACAAATTTAATTCACAATTCTTAAAAGATTAAATCACAAGTTCACATTAATCATGACAATTAAATATTTTTACAACTAAATAAATTTAATTTACACAGCTTTGCAAGTGTTATCTTATTTCTGCTTTATGAGAAGACACATGAAAGACTAATTTATGAATTTCTTAAAATATTCTCCCAAGTCTGTGTTTTATAAATTTGACTTAAAAAATTTGTGATTACGTACTTAAATGAATGGTGTTATTGTTTGAAATTTTACCCTTTCTGTTTTGCGTTTGTACTGATATTTGCAATGCACTGAAAAAAAACTTCAGACTACCATCTTAAAGTATACTGTTCGATTGATTGGGAATCGTCATCGTGCAAAAGAAAGTAACATTCCTTTTCATAACTTTACAGGAGGTAGAAAAACTCTCTAAAATCAAAACAAATTGTCCCAAAAACAAGATTTTTGAGTTATTACATCCCTCATTATCGCCTAATATATTGTTGATGAACATTTGTATTTTTATTTAATATTTTTAAGTTATCTGATTCACGTTTTTCATGATTTCAATCTTCTGAAGCCAAAAAGATGTAGCACCAATACAAATTTTAGTACAAATTATAATTAAAACAAGCGCAAATATTCGGCCCGGCCGAATCTAAATACCCACCATCAACTTTTTCAAATTTTGCGTTATAATGAAGAGGGTGGTAAAGTGGGAAGTAAAGTGGGCGGACTACGCCCATTTTTTGTTTCCGAGTTTACATTGGTCTTTGAACTATTTGAAAACAATTTTGTTGATTTTCACCTTATATGGGAGGTGGGCGGTAAAGTGGGCGGACCACGCCCATTTTTGATTTTCGAATTTACATCGATCCCCAAACTATACATACAAAATTTCGCTGTCGTACATGCTTTTGTTGCAGAAATATCGGCAGAAAAGTGTAAAATGGACACCCTGTGTTTCTAGTTTTAAGCTCATAACTTTTTTGTTTATTAACCGATTTTGCCCATTTTCAATCCCAAACAAGCCTTATATAAGACAAACATTTGTGCCAAATTTCGTCCGTTCGAGCCCTATCCTGCTTTCAACAGACGGACAGACGGACGGACATAGCTAGATCAACTCAGAATCTAACAAGGACCCAGAATATATATACTTTGTGGGGTCTTAGATGATTCCTTCGACATGTTACACACGGAATGACAAAATCAATATACCCCCCATCTTTTTGATGGTGGGTATAAAAAAATAGGAAAAAAGTTAACATATTGTAAAAATAACTTTCATATCAATAATTGACCTAACTCACAAAGTCATTTTAATGCACATGTATTGAAGTATTGAATGGTGCCAAATAGTCGGATTTGCTTCCATATAATTTTCTTCCTGTTTTAAGTTTTACTTTTTTATTTTTATATACAAATTTGTCAAAACATGTTTTCGCTTACAGCTATGTTTTAATCACTAAATCATCAAGTCTTTGGTATTTGTTGACTTATAATTAAAATGTTAAAAAGAAAAGAAAAAAATCTTAAATTTTGTAGCACGTAGAAGATTTTTAAAGAATTTTTGCAGTATTTTATGTGTTTTTTAATAACAAATTAGTTTTAAACTGATTTTTGTTTTAATCTACTAATTTGTATTCATTAGGGACTTAAAAATAAATACGATTTATGTTTTTTTTTCTACATTTTTTTGGATGTTATAAAGTGTGTGAGATAATACTTCTTTCTTTATTTGTGTTTCTATTTTAACCTTTAAACGTTTAAAAGTTTTTAAATGAAATTAAGTCTATTGCATATTTAAAAAATATTTTTGTAAAGTAGTATTTTTGCTAATAAATGCATCCAACAGTTACTTATGTCCGTTTCTTATTTAGGTTTTCTAAAACATTCTTACAAATATTTAATTGTAACTAAAAATATTTTCCACTGGAAAGTTGATAATTTTGTACAAATCGTTTTTAATAATTAAAAGTTTTAAATATTTTGTTACCATGGTCATCACATCTACTGACTGCTCTTAAATATACTTTGTGTATATTTTTTGGTGACTTCGATGTAGGAAGACCTTCCAAAAGATTGCGTATTGTTAAGCTGAATGTGGATAAAATGTTTACACATTTTTTTTAACATATCTTCAGTTTTCTATCAGTAATTGAAAAATCTCAAGACTTATATACTTTGACCAACAAAGTTTAGAATTTTTTCCAAAAATAATATAAAAATAAATTTTTGGACGAAGAAATTTTGTTCTTTTAGATTTAAAAACTCATTTCGGCAGAACATTTTTACCAATTTTATTTAATAAAATGTTCCAAATTCCAAACATTTTTTAGCTGGAGCCACATAAACGATGTGCCTTTTTACTTTATTTTTGTATAAACTGAAAGTTAAAAAACGAAAAAAATTAATAATAAATCTGAAACAATGTATTTTGAGATATAACAAGAAAATCCATTGTTTTCTATAAAAATTTGTTCAGAATCCCGCATTTTGCAAAACCCTTGCGGTTGAGTGCTTATATTCAAAATGGTTCAATTGCTCAGCATAAAAACAGTTTTTTTTCACTAATTTTTCAATATTTTGCAATCCGGTCTTCCACGAGTTATTAACCCAAATTGACCTAACGCACCCATATGGTAACTCAAACAACGGTTAAATAAAAAGCTATATAGCGTAGATTTTTTGGTAAAAATCTTGTTTTTCCGGAAAATTATCCGTCAGTGGCAATGATTTATAAGTCTGAAGGATTTTCATCGAACGTCCTAAAATTATAGTGATATTAGTGACGAAGTCGATGCTGGTAATGTTTCTAGCAGTAGTATTTCACATTAAATCATTGATATATTTCTTAAAACTAAAACGTGATTGTTTATCATAATGAGTATAAAATAGGAACATCGAAAAGCAGAATTTTTACGTATAAAATGGCATTTGTGTTGACATTTTTTTGTCAGCATCAGGGAAAATAGAAAGGAAGTCTTAAATAATTATAGTGTAGTACTCCAAAAGTAATTTGTTACTCTGTAAATTATATTAAGTGGATTTCCTCCAATATACAAATGTGGATTCCTAACACAATAGGTTTTTATGATCGTTATGAAAGTAATTTTTGTGAGCGCCCAAGCGCTCACAAAAATTAAGGCTCTATATCGGGAATGCTCCAACTAAAGGCGGTGTACTTAATGCTGAATGTTTGATATGTAAATTATACCATACTAGAACTCATATTGAATTGCATCTCCTTAATAAATGTGTCAAAAAAAAAACATTTTTTTTTTTTTTTAATTTACTGATTTACTTCTCCATATGGTAACGGCCCGTTCTGTCCGACCTAGGGACCGAAACAAAATTTTATATAATAGCTAAATTTTTTTAGGCCCCAGAGACCTAAATTTGAAAATTTCATCATTATCTGAAACAAAAAACATTCCCGGTCAATTTGGGTTAATATTATGTCTACTAACATCACACTAAAAAATAATTCATTTAACCCCATTATTAGCGAAGTTATGGTAGATAGCTGCTTTTGTCTTAATTTATTTTTAATATGTGTTACGTCTAGTCTAATTTCGAGAAATTTGTATCAAGACAAACGTTAAATTTTTGTTTGAGTTGCAGATCATTTTTTATCTCTGTCAATTATAGGGGAAAACGTATGTCATAATAAACCGTGCAAAAAGTGCCAACAACAATCAAGATGGCGTTTTATACCAAGCATTATCAAGACAAAGTTTTCAGTGCCCAAGCGCTCACAATTTTCTTTTAACGCTGTAATAATATTGACAAATTCAGTCTACATTAGACAAGTCTTTAACATGATAAAATTTTGACGTTTGTCTTGATAAAAATTTGTCTAATGCAGACTCGAAATTATAAAATGTTCATATAGCCCGTTTTGTTTAACGAAAATTAAAGGCGCAAAAGATAAAATTTTTGGAAAAAAAAAAAAACAAAATTTACAATATGTTAAATTTATGATATCATACTAATAAGAAGATAAAATAAGCGACATTTTGTGGTTGCAGGACCATCTTTAAACGTCAGAACCATAGATTATAACATAGATATGAAGCTTAAAAAAAACTCAATTGAAAAAAAATAACTCAAAAAGGCACACGTACTACAATTGTTTTTGTTTTCAATGAAAAATGTTTCTAATACATTCATAGACTTAGGTTTTTTTTGACAACCGACTTAGGTTTTTGAAAACTGAACTTCATATCTATGTTATAATCTATGGTTAGAACCATAGACATAGATATGAATTAAAAAAAAAAAACTCAATTGGAAAAAAATACTCAAAAAGGCACATGTACAGCAATTGTTTTTGTTTTTAATGAGATTTTTTACTAATACATTCTTCGACTTAGGTTTCTTCATATCTATGTTTTTTACTAATACATTCTTCGACTTAGGTTTCTTCATATCTATGTTATAATCTATGGTTAGAACGTTATTGGAAGAAAAATTTGGCGATTTTTTAATTACTGATTTTTTCTATTTCTACCAACATTTTATAATATGTATACCAATTCAGTAATAAACTCTAAAATTTATAAGTGATTATGATTGCACAGAGGTTCCAAAACGCTTTTTTTTAAATAAATCAGTAACTATTGAACCGTTAGAGGTATCTCAATAAATGCCCATCTCGGGTATGTAACTTGTTTAAAAATTACCAAAAATTCATTTATGATATGACAGAAAAGAATTTTTATATAGATAGTCCTTGCAAATCTCTAAAAAAATACGCTTAGATTATCTCTTTTAGTTTAAGAGATATTCGGGTCGAAATTAATTTTTAACTCATTTTTAGCCTCACATTTTTTAGTTTTTTTACCTTAGTGGGCTTAATATTGCCCCTAAAATTTGTCTAAAATATTCGCCGGATTCCTTACATAATTTTAAATAATATTTTTGCAAGAATCATATAAATATATGAATCCGTTAAAATGTTATATTAATCTGAATTTGGAACTTTAAAAAGTTTTTACATTTTTTGGGTTTTTTTCCAAAATGGTGGCAATATTTACTGATAAAATTTGTTTTTTGTTCTGGGTTTTATCATTTTTTTAATGTTTTCAAAATAAATCTTAATCTAAATACGTGTAAAGTAAATTCGGAAAAGTTTTGGGCAAAGGTCTGCCCACAAGCCCTATCCAAATTTTGTAATTTTTTTTTTGTTATGTTCTCAAATTACAAAGCTGGGATCGACTGACCATTTCAATAAAAAAAAGTAAATTATTTAAACATATTTTATACGGATTGGATTTTGGATTAAAGAACTTAAAAAAAAAATTTTAAGAAAAACTTTCAAAATTGACAAAGTTTGGAAAGGGGTTGTGGATAGGCCTTTGCCGCCTGCAGATTTACACATATATTTTCATTAAGATTTCTTTTGAAAATATTAAAAAAGGATAAAGCCTAGAAAAAAAAAAAAAACAATTTTATCAGTGAATTGTCACCATTTTGCAAGAAAACCCAAAAAATTTTAAATTTTTTTAAAGTTCCAAATTCAGATTAATTTTACTTTTTCATTTATTTATATTAAAATTTTATAAGGAATCTGCCAAATATTTAAAAAAAATTTTGGGGCAATATTAAGCCCACCAATCCTATAAACAAAATTATGCGAAAGTAATTCGAATTCGTATCGCTTAGAAGAAAAAATTTATTGTCGCATCAAAACAATAAGAAATCGATACACCTGGATGAAAAATAAGCAATATAATCATGTAGGAGGAAAAAAGTCGATACCCTCAGACAATCTTCTGGAAGATGTAATAATAATATACCAAAATTATTGCTAAAGAAATCAATAAATAATATAATAAACAATGTTTCAACATCTTGTAAATCATGCATACATATTTTTCCAATATTTTTTAATTTCTAAATAATTTTTCGACAACTGAAAAAATATGACTGAAACATAAAATTATGTATTGCGTTAACTTCTTCCAGATAATTTCAATATCATAAATTTATTGCGGAGTTGATAATAACCTTAATGAAAAAGGGACGATATTTTGATGTTAAAATTTACTTTATACATGACAAAAAATAAAAATTTTATTTATTTTCGTTAAAAATTTTATTTATTTTTTGTGTTTGTTTCCTAAATACCATATTAGAAAAATATTTCTTTGATGATTTTCTTCCAAATAATAAAAAGATATCTTCCAAATGTTTGTAGGGAAGGTGGGCGGTAAAGTGGGCGGACCACGCCCATTTTTAGTTTCCGAGTTTATATCGACTCCCGAACTATACATACAAAGTTTCGCTGTCGTACATGCTTTTATTGAAGAAATATCAACAAAAAAAAGTATGAAACGGACACCCTGTGTTTCTATTTTTTTGTTTATTAACCGATTTTGCCCATTTTCAATACCAAACAAACCTTATATAACACAAATATTTGTGCCAAATTTCGTCTCCCTACGTTACCCCGTTCGACCCCTATCCTGCTTTCAACAGACAGACAGACGGACGGACATAGCTAGATCGACTCAGAATCTAATCAGAACCCAGAAAATATATACTTTGCGGGGTCTTAGATGATTCCTTCGACATGTTATACACGGAATGACAAAACCAATATACCCCCCATCTTTTTAATGGTAGGTATAAAAAAATAACGAGGCAAAAAATGGGGTAAAAATTTATTTCGATCTGAATATCTCTTGAACTAAAAGAGATAACATGTATTTTAACTTACAAGTGTATTTTTGTAGAAATTTATAAGGACTATCTATATACAAAAGTTCTTTTCTTTCATATCATAAATTAATTTTGGTGATTTTTCAAATAAATGACATACCCGAGATGGTCAACATTGCAGACCACCCCCCCTCCCCTCTGACCCACCAAATCAATTCGAAAACCTCTCAGCTCTGACCATGTGACATTTTTCTGAAATATCTCCAACGGTTCGAAAGTTATAGAATTATTAAAAAAAAAAAAAAGCGGCTTTAGTTTATACAAGATTAAATGAGTTAAAAAAGTATAAACGTGCAAACAAAAAGTGTAGAAACATAAAGTGGGTAGAAGTTAAGTAATTTTTAGGCATTGTTATAAGTTTCTGAACTTAGAACAACAATCCTGATAACAAAATCTTTCACTCTGTTACTCTTAAATCTTGTGAGTTCATATCTGTAATTTTTTTTTATCAAGAATTAAAATGAATTGAATATTTTGAAAATTTTGAAATATTGAATCATTAAAATTTTCTTTAATTCAAATCTGTTCCAAATTCCCTTTAAAATATTAAGCAAGTTGAAATATTTAGTCTCGGTAAATTTTTAACCAAACAATCGTTATATCAAATTTAAAAAATATTTATTTTTTTGTTACCCTACACCACCATAGGTGGTTGGGGTATTATACGTTGGTTCTAAAGTTTGTAACTTATATAAAGAATTACCAACACCCACTTTTATGTATACCTTAGAATCTGCCTTTTTATAGTACAATGATGAAACCTATTGGTATTGATCCATCTACTATTTCACATATCTCCCATACAAATGTCCTCCCGAAATAGGGATTTAACGATCATAAAAGTCTTAAATATATGAATATTTTTATGAAATTCGGCACTATAATTAAAAATAATAATCCATAAAAAGCTCTATTCCGAAAATCACTTAATGTGCCTAAATTATAAACTACAGTTGCTATGAAGATATTATAGTATACAAATATATTTAAAAAAAAGCACAAAGCTGTTTTATTAAAAAACTTTATTGATAATTTTACGAATTCGTTAAAGGGTTAAACAAATTACGTAATAATATTCGCATTACATAAAACGTTTTAGCACCAAATTAACCAAAAGAAAACGAAAGATAATAATGTATTGTTCTTTTTTTTTTCATTTATTAATATTATTTTTAATCTACACGCTGGCTTATTTATATAAACTTAAAATATTTTTGTTTTTATATTCTTAGACATTTAGACAAAGACTAGGCTTAAATTGTTTGTTCTTCTATGCTAAATTAAGTTTATCTCTCTACTTCATATTTATCGTATCTTTCTATCTTATGCACGGGACTTAACAAAGAAAAGAAAACAAAAAACCTAATTAATTTTAAACCAAAACAGAATAGAAACTTAAATACAAATTAACCCTTCATTCGTTAAGAATTCAAATTAAAAAGTATTTTATCTTCTATTCTGTTCACCTGTAGATACATACAACACACATATATACACCATTTTTAATAATTTTAAAATAATTATTCAGACAAATTACTTTTGTTTCTTTTCAACTTTGACGAATTCTTCTTCTTTAGGCAAATCCTTGGCAGCTTCAGCTACAGCAGAAATTTCTTCGTTGATGGTCTTGCCATAGGGTACAAAACCATTTACACCAGCTGTATAGAAAACTTCAACTTCTTCACCATCTTCGTTGATGTATTTGTAGGAACCTTTAACTTCCAAAGCTTCGTTTTCGGTACCAGCATTCATGACGACAGCTTTTTCTTCGCGAGTAGTACCATCACCACCTTCGTAGACTAATTGATAGGAACCATCATCGTTTTTGTTAATTTCTGATTTCAAAATTGGTACAACTTCATGTTCTTCACGTTCAGTGGCAGGAGCAGCGAAGGCAATAGCGGCTAAACAAGCGAAAAGAATTACCTAGAATGAGAAAAAAGATGTAAGGTCAGTGTTTATTAGTGGGGAGTATGTTTAATTAAAAATATATTATTTTATTGGGTATCTTCATTTGTTTAGAATTCAAATTGTTTTCTTTAAATTGGCATTTTTAACGATAGAAGAAGATATAGTCGGCCAAGCCCGACTATATGATACCCTACACCATTTCGATCCACATAATTTAGTTTTTACTTATATACAACTTACTTGTGTTTAATATTAACATAATACTAACATTTGTATAGGATTTATGCACGTTAGTGATTTTCGGGAAAGGAGTTTATATGGGAGTTATGGTCAGTTATGGACTGATCTTCATGAAATTCGGCAGACGGATTTTTTCTCTTAAAACACTTTCATTAAAATATTCCTATTTTTAAGGCATCTGTAAGTGTTAAAACTCTATTCCGGGAGGACATTTGTATGGGCGCTTGGTGCAGGCGCGGATCCAACTCAAGCTTTTAAGGGGGGGGGGAGGGGTGGAAATAGAACGATTTCCTAACTCTTTTCTTAAATTGTATGACTTAGTTAAGAGTTTTAATTTTGGCGAGGGAAATTTCCTTTTTTCCCTCACCGTGGATCCGGGCCTGGCTTGGTGAAATAATGGGCCGATCATAACCAAATTCAATAGGCTCGTCCTTGTGTTAAAAAAAGCATATGTACAAAATTTCATCAAATTATCTTCAAAATTGCGACCTGTACTTTGCGCACAAGCTTCACATGGACAGCCAGCCAGCCGACCAGACGGACGGACATCGTTAAATCGACTCAGAAAGTGATTCTGAGTTGAACGGTATACTTTAAGGTGGTGGTCCGAAGATTTTTTCTCTGCGTTACAACTTCTGCACAAACACATAATACCCCAACCACCTATGGTGGTGTAGGGTATAATTAAATATTTTTTTTAAAAAATTTTTATAATATTTTAGGAGAAGAATTTTATTTGACTTTGTTTACAGAATATATTTAAGATGCTAACTATATCATTCAGACCATGTGATACCCTACACCATGATGTATGTGCATTAAAATTCGGTGAGGGTTCATATATTAGACCTACGACCAATTTTGGATCGAACTTTCACTAAGTGTAAAATAAACAAGAAAGAATTATATATTCGGTTTCCGAGTTTTCATTGGTTCTTGAACTATTTGTAAAAAATTTCGTTGGCATTTCAGTGAGCGGTCCACTCGCTTTTTTGCTTGCCAAGTTTATATCGACCCTCGAACTATCTATATTCGATGTCGTACATGCTTTTATTTAAGAGATATCAGCAGATAAGTATGACATGAAGCTACAACGGAGTTTCTAGTATTGAGCTCAAACTTTTTTGTTTATTAACAGATTTTGCACATTTGCAATACCAAACACATCTTATATAAATATTTTAGTAAAATTTCGTACCGCTGGGTTGTCCCGTTCGAGCCCTATCCTTCTTTCAACAGACAGACGGACATAGCTAGATCGAACCTAGAATCTGTATCGAAATTAGAATCTAACTAGGACCCAGAAAATATATACTTTATGTGGTCTTAAATGATTTTTTCGACATACTACGCACGGAATGACAAAATCCATATACCCCCCATCTTTTTGATATTGGGTATAATTATAAAAATACAGAATATTTCGTTAATACTAACTTGTATATGAATTTATCAGCTTTAGGGTAATTCCCGAAAGTGGGTTTATATGGAAGCTATTATAAATTATGCACCAAACGTCATACAATTTGTAACTGTGATTCCTACTTAAACAAAACTTATTTGTGTCGAATATTAACTTGATACTGACATTTTTTTAGGATTAATCCACGTCAAAGTCATTTTTTAAGCGGGGTTTATATGGGAGCTATTGATGAAATTTAGCACAAATATTGACACTTATATAAAACTCTGCACCGAATTTCATTAAATTAATTCTATATTTAAGGCATTTATGATCGTTACACCTCTATTCCGAGAAGACATTTGTATGGGGGCTAGGTGAAATAATGGAATTTAAAATATCGACCTGTAATTTGTTCACAAGGTTTACATGAACAGACAGCCACCCAGCTAACCGACCAGACGGACGGACGGATATCGTTAAATCGATTCAGAAGGTGATTCTACGTCGATTGGTGGTGTAGGGTATAAAAATGTGAAATGGTATCAAAACTCAAGTTATGCATATAAAGCGAGATATATGGAAGAAACTGTTTTTTGTAGCCTTTAACCGCCCATAACGACATGTATAATGCTGCGGGTATTCCCCCCAAAATTTTCCAATCCCGATTTCCTGGGAGCGAAAAAAGACCGGGAAAAGGAAAACTCTAGCTACCTTACATCACAGAAAATATGATTACCATATATTTTTCAATTAACACAGTTGTTTAATTTTGCATAAAAATTTAATAAATATATTCAAATAAAACTAAAATAAGAATCAAATTTAAGTAAGATTTTATTTCTCATTAAAATTTTTAATTCATTGAATCATCCATTTAATTGATTAATTAATTTTTTAATTGAACATTTTTTTCTGTTTTTAATTGTTTATAGTTTTTAGTAATTGATATAATCATTTGGTGAGACGTGCAAATTTAAAAAGCTGTTAATTGAATGAATTACACTAAGGGAAAAAATTCGATTCAAAATCAACAACGGTTGTGCTCACATTGGTAATTTACGGTAACAGCTTTTTAATACCTTTCGTTAACAAATTTAATAGAAAACATATTTAATTTAACAATTTGATACCGAAATGGTTTCAACTTGGTGCCAATTAGGTATCGATTTTCAATAAGAATTGAACACGCAGTGTTTAATTTAAACACATACGGTGTAGATTCACTATTGACACAGAATGGTATCGTTTTCAACACGTATGTGATTGATATTTCTCTGAGTGTACTTACTAAAATATCTGATAATTGATTTAATTTTTTTACTTTTTTCTGTGATTATTCCTATTTTTATCTAAAATATGGAACTTGATGAAAAAGTTAATTCGTTTTTGCCAATTATCTTGAAACCGAATTAATATATTTTGTGTATATAGTTGCATCATTTGTTTGATACTACTCAGTTACTTTATTGCTGTAGTAATGAGAAGAGCAATGAAGCAAAATAAATTATAATTCGTTCTGTTTTCTAATGATAAAAAAGAATCTTTTTTACGGCACTCATTCAGTTGTTTTAATTTGCATTAAAATTTAATTAAAATATTCAACTAAAAGGAAAATAAAATAGTAAGATTTTTTTTTTCTTATTTTATATTTAAATTCATTCAGTAATCTACTTGATTGATACAATGAATTTTTTAATTGGAAAAATGCTTTTGTATTTAATTTTTTTTTTACTGTTGAGTCCATTAAGTTCCATTTAAAACCAATCAGCTGATTTTCTCACCTCTTCCGAATTTGATAATATTTGGTACAATCATTATCTTTGTCAAAACTAAGACACATTTCAGATAATTTCACCTAGTGGTTTGCGAAATACCGCTATTTAAAAGTGTAAAATAGCTAAAAATATGTACAAAGTAGTATGCACAAAATTACAAATATCTTTCAAAGTATTTATGATATAAGGTTTATTGAGATGGCATATTAAAGGTATCAAAACTACCGTTAATATAACGTATAACATGATTTTTTTCTCAACGTAAAAAAGGTCCATATCCCGCAATTTTTAGTTCGCGAGTAAATATCTCGAAAAAAGGTCTTTTTAAAAATTAAAAAAAAAAAAAATATATATATGTTAATGGTGGAAATGTTTTCTATAAATGCGGTATGTGGCATTCTGGGACTCGTAATATTTTACAAATTATGACAATAAATGTCATAATAAATGCGAAATATTTATAACAATTTGTATTGTATTGTTTTGTTTATAATAAAACACAAAAATCGCCAGTTGGATCCAAAAATCATCCGAATGTAATAAAATTCGGCATTATTAGACAGAATATTAACATTGACGCTTATAAGGCAATATCTCAAAAATGAGAAAAATTGTATTTTTAAAAACACGAATATTGAGAGTCCCATCGCTCTTTTAAGAGTGAGTGATATTACATCCATAGATATAGAGATTTTCTTTTATAATTCATAATATTTTGTCAGCGATCCTTTAAGGGTTCCTTTCGGTGATCAAAAAACTGATTTTCCTTACTCACTTTAACTCCTAGCAAAAGTTTTTTATTGTCGAAATAATTCTTATTTTTGCTATAAATTAGTATTATGCGCTTTCATGAAATTTATTCAGTTTTCATTTTCAGAAAAACTATAGTAATTACTGATAATAAATGCAAACAAATTAACTATTCCAATTTTTTTCACGTACAATAAAAGTTGTAAACCTAAAAATGTTCACGGGTTTTTTCTTGTACAGTCTTTAGATCAGTGTTGCCATTTTCTACACTTGTTCGTGCGTTTATACTTTTTAATCTCATTCGATCTTATATAAACTAATGGGACTTTGTTCATAAATTCTGCACCATTTTTGTTATTGTGCAGATTTTCAACAGTTAAATACGGAGTAGTCTAGTTTTGATGAGAAAATTATTAATATTTTTATTAGTTTTACCATTTTCTAATGCTGAAGTGGAGCATTTATTTAGCGTTATGGATCAAAATTTCGAAAAGAGGGCCTTCCAAAACAATATTTGTACCAAATTTTGTAAAATAGAATAACTTCACTTAACAAAACGATAGTGCAAAATATTGTTTGCAATACATGATTATTTTGGTAAGAATAATAAAATATATATTTAAATTTTCTTGTTTCTTTTCTTTTGTAAAATATATCGTCATTTAACGAGAGATTTTTTAAAAAAATTTAAATTTTATTATGGGGGTCATCCGATTTTTTATACTTAGTAGTAAAAAAGCACTAAGAATAGTAATTTATCTTGTCCCAGAACAATTATTTTGCAGTTTATAGTAAAGTTATTGCTTTTAATTCTTGTAAATGGTGAATATTTTTCGAACTTTTTTATGAATTAATAATTATTGTATTTTTATTCAGGCTCAATTTCATTATTGTAATAATTTTTCTAGAATACAGAAAAAGATTTATTAGACACTACATTAGCAGGATGGAATGCATTTTCTGATCCGCTACGATCTTCGTCAGCATCCATGCTATTTTATTATGTATAATAAATTTGAAACTCAATTTTAGCAAAGCAAAAAAATTTAAAACGTGGGTAAAACATTGCATTTAGCAGGTTTTATCATATTATTTTTTGGAATTTAGTAGATGACATCAAGAATTTTCTGGCAACACTGCTTTTGATCGAAATTTTAGGTTCGTTGCTGGAGTTTGCAGTATTTGCATATTGCTGGACCCACTTCTCGAAATATTTTAAGCATACAGATTTTAGTAGCAAAATAATAATAGAAATATATTTATTTTTATAAGGATTTATAACTCTAACAATACCTTAAATTGATAACATACATTATAAACTCGATAATCCGGATAATTGATTGCATACCCCTATCCGGATTATTGAATTACAGTGAACTCGCGGTAATGTGAACATCTAATATAATGAACTATCCACTAATGTGAACACTCAGGTTTTTATATGGGCGCTTTAAATAGTGAACAAAGTTTAATGGCTCTAAATAGTGAACAATTTTTTTTTTTAATTTTTGGGGATTTTTTAATTTGTAGAAGCATTTATTTTTAATGTTGGGAATCCCCGAATTAATAAATACCATAGTATGCCATTATTTTAAAGGTATTTAATGCTAGTCGCTTTATGTAACTTGTTGCGGTAGGTTCGTGAATTTATTTTTAAAATAAGTAATGTCTAAAAACAGTCGAACGTTTTTATCCTTAAATGAAAAATGCGAAATTTTGGAATATTTAAAAAAAGGATCGAGTGTTACAGTGTTTTATGGACCCGGAAAACGCAAAACATTACGATCTTCAGAGCTTCCAAAAATGGAAAAATCGCTCTATAAGTGGTTTATTTGCATGCGGAATAAAAACCTCCCTGTAAGTGGTTTGATGTTGAAAGAGAAAGCCAAACAAATTCACAAAAACATAAGTTGAAACGGAAATGACTTCAATGCTAGCGATGGGTGGCTACAAAAATTTAAAAAGAGATACGGAATTCGGCTCCTTCAGATAAGCGGTGAAAAACTTTCTGCGCAATCTCAGTTCGTAAATCCTTTTAAAATTAAATTGAAAGCAAAGATAGAAGATTTGGGTTTATCCAATGATCAGTTGTATAATGCCGATGAGTCTGGTCTATATTGGAAACTTCTCCCACAAAAGACATAACGTCATTGGAGAAAAGCGCTCCAGGTGCAAAAAAGGAAAAGCAAAGGATAACATTTTTATGCTGTGCAAATGCGTCAGGATCTCATAAAATAAAACTTTTAGTAATAGGAAAATCGAAAAATCCTCGCAGTTTTAAAAATTTTATCTGTCCCGTAAACTACAGAAATTCCAAGTCTGCTTGGATGACTTCTTCCATTTTTAAAGAATGGTTTCACAACTGTTTTGTGCCAGAGGTAAGTAAACATGTAAAAATAGTTCAATTGGGATTCTTACTGTTTTATTTTTCATTAAGGTGACAGATTTTTTAACGAAGAAAGGATTACCAGTAAAAGCTTTACTCCTAATAGATAATGCCCCATCCCATCCACCAGAATCCGACCTTAAATCCGAGGATGGTTCCATAGAAGCTATGTTCATGCCAATGGATCAAAATGCAATTAGAATCACCAAACTTCATTATAGGAACAGTCTTCTGGCAACAATTATTGCAAAAGAGGGGGATTTGCTTGAATCGATGCACACTTAAAGAAGGAGTTTCTATTCTAGAGGCTTCCTGGAACCGAGATGGTAAAGAAACTTTATCTAACTGTTGGAAAAATATTTTGAATATGGTAAATGATGAAGACGATCCTGAATTTAATGTTCCTTTGAGCGTTTTAAAACAAAAGTGGCAATCAGAGGTTAGATCTTTAGAAAATACTGCTGCAGATCTTCTACAGACATTGTGCCCTCAGGAAGTATTTACTGCTGTAAACATTAGAGATTGGATCAATAATCCTTGTGAGGACGTCAAGCCATTTGATGAAAATGATTTAATTGAAGAGTCCGACGATGATGACGACTGTTTTATTGAAGCGCCTGAAAACAACATTAAAGCCAAAGAAGCTGTCGAAATTTTTAACAAAGCTGTCCAATGGGCTGAATTTCAAATGGTCGATCAAACTGACATTAAAGTATTGAAAAAAATCAAAATCAAAAGAAAAAACAGAAATTAATAACCGATTATTTCAATATTTAATTATATATGTATGTACCTATCTTTTTTCATTGTAAATTTTATTTATTTTTTTGTCGTAATATTTTGTTTGTTTTTTTATGTGCATACTACGTATGTACTCTTTATAAAATGGATTTTTAAAAACTTTTTATGTTCCAAATAAATTACAAAAAGTTTTTTTAGTAATCTTTGCATTTTCATTCCTTGCAGAAATGATTTTTAGAAAGAATAACTTAGTAATATATATAAAAAAAATCACAATCGAAAATGTGAACAAATTCGAAAATATGAACTACCCCGACATTAATTAGTTCACATTATCGAGAGTTCACTGTATACGGATTATCGAGGATTTTTTCCTGGTACTTTTTGGCTAAAATAAACAATAATATATATTATCTATCTAGTGTTTGAAACATTTAAAGTACAAACTTAAAGTATTTCATTTAAAAACATTGTACATTTTATTATTTTTAATTTTTTTTTTTTTTATTTGTATGAAAAACAAACTTGTATGTAACCCTTTTAATAAACAAATTTTGGAACAAAACTTGTCTATAAAGAAATTAATTCAACTACAGTCAATTCTCACACTTTAACTTTAATTTTATTTTTCAACCTGTACTAAATTTAAATGACAAAAATTACTTTTTATAGGCAATCCGGATTATAGAATATGTAATCCGGATTATCGAGTTTATACTGTATTTCATAAAGAACCTGTCTTTGAAAAAAGTTTTATAACTGAAAACAAAACTATTTATGCTAGGAATATAGTCCAATCAACTTTTATGTAGTAAGAGTTCTTCCTGTTTCCTTTCACATTTTTACCTTTACTGGATGTAAACGTGCTCTACAGAAGTTATTAACATCTGAACAAAATTTTAAAGCTTCAGCCGTTGCCTTTGGTCGTCGAGGTGATCTAATTAAATGTTCTCTATGAAGTTTTATAAGTATTTTACAATCTAGCTAATGCTTATAAAGATGATATGATTCCCAAAAAGCTAGATTTTATTACGAAAGAACATTGATCGCCTAGATATTGGCGATCAATGTTTTAACATTTTTTAACATTTTAAAATATTTCACGTTTTAAAACAAACACCACGTGTTAAAATGTAGAACATATTTTTTTAAGATTGATATTGGTTTAGAATACAAAGTACTTCTTAAATAACTTCACTACAACTATAAAACTGAGCTGTTATAACTTTTTTACTGTAAATAATAACCCTACAAACATTTGGAAGATATCTTCCTAGGAGATATTTACGCAATATCTTCTTTTTATTATTTGGAAGAAAATTATCAAAGCAATATTTTTCTAATATTGTATTTTTATCAGTTTGAAGAAAATTAGGAAACAAACACAAAAAATAGATAAAATGTTTATTTTTTGTCATTTATAAAGTAATTTTTATCATCAAAATATCGCCCTTTTTTCAGTAAGATTATTAATTGAAATCATCTGGAAGAAGTTAGCGCAATACATACTTTTATTTTTCAGTCATATTTTTTCAATTGTCGAAAAATTATTTAGAAATTAAAAAATATTATAAAAAATTTTGCTCCTCTTGGCAAAACAAAATTGATATCATATGTGAGCGTGCAATTTTAATATGCTTTATGATGGTACGATATTTATGCATGATTTACAGGATATTGAAACATTGTTTATTATATTATTTATTGATTTCTTTAGCAATAATTTTGGTATATTATTATTACATCTTTCAGAAGATTATCTTGGGGTATCGCCTTTTTTTCACCTGGATGATTATCTAGCAATATTGCGTATTTTTCATACAGGTGTATCGATTTCTTATTGCTTAGATGTATTGGCAGTGAAGCACAATCTTTCCCGATGGGGAAAACTTCCGCAATACGAATATGAATATTGCGGCAATAAATTTTTTCTTCTAAGCAATACGATTTCGAATCATTTTCGTATTACTTTGCTTGTAGGGAACAATCCAAAAAATCCAATATATTTTGGCAAAACTTTGTTAGTTATTTTTTTTCAAATTGTTAACACTAGCACTTATTGATTTAAAAACTAAGAAATACACATTAAAATTGTTAATAAAATAATAGTTTTAACTTTTCTTTCTAACTAATTTACACATTTCTACGTATTAAAATTCGACTTCAACACTTACAAATTTGAACATTTTGACTTTGAGTTAAAAACAAAACGCGTAAGTAGATTAAAAATTATACAAAAAATATATTGTATTGAACACGAGAACAATAGTGGTACAAATTCTGCAACTGTATGAAGCTTTTATACCAGAACCCGAAAAAATTTTGTTAAACTTAATTTAAAAAAAAAATTATTTTCGTTTTAACATGCCAAACACGTTCCGCATCCTGTTTTATTTGTTGTTGTCGTATCTATTTCTTAGACTTCTTCTTTTGTCTCTCAGATACAATTTAATCTATATTTGGCGTTGCGTTAAGAAGATGCGAATACAACAAACAAAAATAATAACATGAAATAAAATACTTTTTATGCATTTTTTATTTTTGTACGATATATGAATTTGTTGTGGAAGAAGTAAATACGACTGACTGTATGTTAAGTACTACAACACAAATTACCAGAATAATTTTTATGTTAAAATGTCAGGGTTAACAACAAAAACAACAAATAAAACAGAACAAAATAATAAAATATAAATAAATAATAATAATAATAATAATAATAAAATGTGTTAACTAGAAATGTTATGAAATATTCACGATCGTTGTTCAAAATTAAAAAAAAAAACTTATAAAAAGAAATGAATTGAAACAACAAATATTTAAGATGTTAGCAAGTAAGTGTTTGTTAAAAATTTGTCTACGTCTGTTGAATGTCAATTGGATTTTGTTTAAATCAAATGTCTGGGAATCAATTGATTTTGTTCATCATTCATACATACAATATATTCTGCAAGAAAGTTTAAGCAGTTGAATATTTAATAGAAGTATGTGAAGAATATTTATTTCTAATGACATCACAAATAGTTGATTAAGGTCGGAATTACTTTTTAACGATATAAACGTGTTTGAGAATCGAACCTAAGTATCCTGTCAAATATGAGATTAACCTAGATTTTTAAAAGGTTAATTTTTTATATAAAACAAGTCAGAAAATATAGTCATTCTAGCCAGAACATATGATACCATTATATATGTGCATCGAAATTTGGGGATGGGTGTTGTATTATGTGTAATGAATATTTATATAATGAAAAAAATAATTGGTTGGAAAACTGTTGCAATAATAAAAAATGTATAAAAATAACTAATATTCTATTATAAATATTAAAAATTAATTAATACAATCGATTTTTTATAGTAATAATATTTTTAGCATAATTATATTTGAATGATGATTCCCAAGAAAGTAAATTTGGTCAGGTTAATCAATATGTGTTTGGTAAAAAATGAATAAAATGATTTGAAAAACACAACCGAATTTTAGTACTAATATTGATGGCTGTAATCATTTGTTTTATAAAAGCAACAAAAAATTCGATTTAGTTATAAAAATTCGAGGGTTACAATTGAATATTCGTCTTAAATAAAAAAATAGGTGGATTAGATGTAGTTTAACATGCTAAATAAGAAACAGTTTTTACTTTTTTTCTATCACGCATTGATTTTTTTTATGGGCATGACTACTATGACCCCGCCTTTAGGCAGTCACACCTGTGTAACTCGAGAACAGTTTGTTAATTAATTAAGATAAATTGAACTTTGATATATAGCGACCTAAATTATCTTTGAGCTGAATTTATATAATTTTTTGTTCAGTTGATATTTCCGTAGTTATTCGGTAATTAGAACCGAAAATTTTAAAATAAATTTTTTGGAAAAGTGGTGAAAATTTTGATCCATAACTCTGAAATTCTTGAGCCAATGAAAAATATTGTTGACATATCTTGAAGACAATTTTCGTATCATTTATCAAAATCGTGTAAAGGGTTCTTGAATTATAGCCTAAGTTTGACAAACCATTCTCAAATTTAATAGTGTGACCACTGAATAAAGTGATGATATTAGTTATGCACATAAAAAATCAGTACCCGATAGAAAAAAAGTAAATGCAGATTCTTGTTTAACTCGTCAAAATCCACCAACTTTTGTTTCAAGAAAAAATTTTTTTTTTATTTTTTTGCCCATCACTGTATTTCTACGCAATTGTATGTAACATGGGTATTTTTACTTAACTGTGAATAAAATCACGATTTGTGCATCAATTTCGAAGATACATACTTTATTTTGTATGTATCTTCGAGTTGACTTTAGTTACTCCCACGGAATCTAATTCGGCGAACGTACCAATGATCCCAATGCCTTTTGAACTACTAACTCCTTCATCTT